>SSNU01000095.1:267179-479391 GCA_012064415.1 Gyrodactylus bullatarudis
TTTGAGTTTTTGAAGATTGATTGACGATCTATTCAGTTGCCGGAGCTCTTTGTATTTATTGGTAAATTTTACTATCGATAAAAGCATATCATCAGTCACTAGTAATTTGAAGAATTCAATTGGTTGAAATAAGTTGTCACAATTCTTTGTAGGAACAGCCTTGAAATCGCATATGTTGTTGGCGAGGGTTCTCCTTGGCGCTGGTCTTGTAGTTTTGTACACAAACAGAAGTAATTGTATTTGGAGGAAAGACATCTGGAATTTCTACAATTGATTCATCTAATTCTTCATCCTTATCTGAAAATACGTGATCACTCTCGTCTGAGCTTGAGTTGTCACTTCCCAGTAACTCTTGATCTCGTGAGTAAAGATTCAGCTCACGTTCTATGTCACTGATATTCATTGCAAATGAAAATACACCAAAAACTAATAGGATTCATGTTCCAAAACGAGTTTTCAATTGGCTAAAGATAAGGAAACACACTAAGGGTTTTTGAGACCCCCAAATGTTTTTCATGAAACTTTTTCTTATTTCAACTGTTTACTCAAGCTGATAAGGCTAACTACCAAAAAACTTGTTTATTTCGTTAGAAAAATAGTTAAGTTAGAAAGTTGTTTCACCCTTCTAAAGAAATAAATAATAACAATAAAAAATTAGTTTGAAAATCAAAAAGGCTTCTCGAACCCCCAAATATCGTTCTAGGGTTAACCCTTCATTTCCCATTTTTCCATAATTTGAAATGAAAGATACTTTCATTACAAAGGACAAAAATATGTATAATTCATAAAGATATCTTCTCACTGATGCTAACCAAAGTTACATGAAAAAGAGTGATTTTTTCATAACTGTTCAATCACCTGCTCGATATCTCTTATAAATTTCGATTTTTTCATCAAGAATTTAAATTTTAAGAGATTTTTTAGAATTCAACTCATGTTGTTCACATTTAAAGTAAAATATTCTGAAAAAAATGAAAAATTTCGATTTGGCCCCAAAATCTTATTTTTTGAACTTTGAACTGAGAATTTTTATTGATTTCAAGATCGAAAAACGGGATTTTGGGCCCAAATCGAAATTTGAAAAATAACCATATTTTTATGAAAAAAAAATTTTTTTCGGATTTTTTTTTTCATATGAAAAAATCATAAGAAAGATCTCCTTTTTAGCTTAGAAGATATTGGCCCCAGATTCAGGTATCCTGAACTAAAATTTCCTCCAAGTTTAATAAGCATTCGAACAATCAGTAATGATTCTTGTAAATATATTCTTACAGAAACTAGCTCCTTGCTTTTTATAACTTGACAGCTCTAGAAATGAAAACATGCACGAATGTCTGAATCATTCCTTTTCTGGATACATGAGAAAATTTAGACATGCATTTGAAGATATTCTAATGAAACGTTTAGTGTTCAAAAACAACAAGAAATTGTTGATTAAAATGACATCATTTTCACTTTACTTACTGTCAGCAAGAAATTTTGTATAATTTCCAGGGTAAGACTAGACCATACAACTTGAAGATTCCCACAATCAGCTTAAATTCAGACATCCAATGCTTGAATTTTTCAACAAGATGAAAAAATTAAAAAAATTCCTGGCATGTTACGACTTCCAGCTGATTTCGGATAAGAAACATTTTTTAAATTAAAACCATGCTTATTTCACGTTCGTTTTTGACACGTAATTTTTTGAAAAAATATTCCATCAATGAGACAATTGCAATTGTTAATCCTCTTTGGAAACTGACAGGCCCATTCAAAATGTGACCACGCGCTAAGATGACCCTAAATTGTTATTATGAAAATAAATGAGGAGCCCCCCATAGTGTTATTATTATCTAAAATGGTGTTAAAATGAGAATATTTTGACAGAAAATTTGAATGTATTGGGAGAAATAACCCATCCTGTAGAGTATCCATTCAAAGATTAGAGATTAATTTTTAAGTTTTTTTTCTAAACTTACGTTTGTCATTTAAAATAAAGTTAACAAGAGGGATACAGTTGAAGGTGTAAAAACTATTTGATGATTCATAGTAATTTTCACAAAAATGATTAGACAAATACATATTGTAACAAATATTTGTGTAATATTTTATTTTCATCGTTGTTTTTTCACCCATAACGCAAACATTAATCTTTGTGTAAATGCACGTTATTCAAGTGCATAGATGTCAACAGGGAAAACTATGAATGAGAGATAGTCTCCAGCAATTTAGATGAGAAGCAAAAACTCTCCCTCAATGTATTTTTACTCTTTCAAGTTGCTTAAATAGCCATAAAAAAGGTGAGGGTGGGTGTGTTATATACTGGTTGGATTCTTGTTCTAAAAATAATACAAATAAGCTGACTTTTTTGGGACAACTAATTTCTATGACCTTCACAGTTACACAATGATAGTAATACCTGAGTCTAATAATACCACATTAAAAGAAGTTTAGAGAAATGACACAGCCCATTATATTTAAGTTATCCATGGTTCTTTTTTCAATTTCCTCACGAATGAATATTTCTTTAAACTTTTTTGAGGTCAATTTCGAGATGTCCATTTACCGACTGTGTCCTGGTAAAAATTTGCTCACTTCTTCAAGCCAAAAAGCAATAAACATGATTTTTTTCTGGTGCAATTGATCATTACTCATTAATGAGTCATTTTTGTAAAGGAAGTTGATTTTAAAAATTTAACTTTAACATATCCCAGAATTACACTTGGTTTCCTTTGATACGGTAATAGAATCTAAATTTTAACAATTTTAAATAAGAATTGTAAATTTGTAAACAGTTTTTTTTAAGGTAAACAGTATTTGTGAACAAGCACTAATGTCAAAATTAGTTTTACTAAACGCCAACTAAACCGATCGAATAGAAAATTATTCTTTGATTGGTTTGGTTACTTTCTGAATTTGATGAGAAACATAAAATAGCTGTCTGCTAAATCATGACAGCTTTCTCATTATTTGATCAGCATGTAAGATTCAAATTCGTAATTAATTCACGAGAGTTATCTCTACTTATTATCAGTTTAATGAGTAGAACTATGATGCATATTCAGTATATAAAAAGGCAGTAAATTGGTTATCGGGTTTTATCAGATCATAGAAATTTCATATCGGAGGTACTCCCAAAGCCATATCAAGATCACATGGCTAGCATAAAACGAATACACTGCGGTTAATCTGTTTTCATCATAGAGAATCATCTTCAATTCTCGCTTGATTCTCCCTAAATGAGAAACTACATAAATGCCCCATGGGATGTCTTTTCACAAACATGAAAGTATTGCTTCCCTGTTTTTTTGTTGGTGTTGTTAGAGAAGGGCAACAAAAGAAAATGGTTAGATAGTGCCAAAATACAATACCACAAAATACACTTTATAAATGAACCCAATTTTTCTAAGGTTTGATCTGGATTTCCATTTTGCCCACTCTAATCCAAGCGTTTATAAACATTTTACACTTTTCCTCTTTAGCGTTCTTATATGTAAATGAGGTTACAGGAAAGAATGGTTGAAAACTTTAACCTCTTCTTATTATTATTATTTATTCTCCAAGAAAAATAACCTTAAAATGATGAAGAGAGATCCGTTCTCTACAACAGGCCATTATATGTTTTCAATGGGCTAGAGAGAATAGAGGTTGTTTTCATTCTTAATAAACCCTCTTCTTTTATTCATACTAAGCCATGATAAAAATCTTTATATCTCTCTTTTGGATATCTGGACAGAAGAAGCTCTAAGTGTTAAAAAATGTACAATGTGTGTACTTTGAAAATATACAATTTTAAATAATTTTTTCTTTCTCAGATTATCCTTAATCAAGTCAACTATTTTTCCACAGAGATAGGATCGAAACACAAACGAAAAAATTGTCAAAAACATTGAAACATTTTTATTTTGCTGAATTTTGAGCTGGAAGAGATAAAAAAAAATCACCATCAAGTTTAAATTAATAGAATCAAAAATTAAATCAATTACATTTCAAGTCTTGAATGACGAAAACTCAAAATTTTTAAATTATATCATGTCCAATATACATTTTTGCAATGATTAAGGCCCATATTGAATTATTTCAATTATGCTCAATTATATTATTCTTGAATGATAAATTATCATTGATTAATCAATAAGGCAGTTCAGAATCAATATAAAATAGATAATATTTCAAATTACTAGTAATATTATCAATGTCTATTTGAAGATGTTGTTTTCGTTGAAACCAAATCCGTATTAATGCAAAATCTTTGCTTATATTGTTAGAAATATTAATAATTTTGAACCAAACGGTACTTCAAGAAGTTATCTATCTGTAGAAAAAGGAAAGGGTACTACACTAAAAGACAACACAGTCAGGTAGCAAGCGAACCATGTTAAGAATGATGCTTTTTCTTAGTGCTGATATATCCAAATAAAATATTGATCGGAAAGGAGAAACTTTTAATTTGAAATTATTTTTATTCTTATTGCGAATAGAATTTGGATTAACCTTTGGCCTGAAAAAACCCTTTATTAAGAAAATTGGAAAAAATTCAATTATTTATTCATGATCCTACCTAGTAGAAGACTTTATCTAAGAAGTAGAATCTAATTCCATTCGACGTTGTTGGACGATGATTCATGAATCATGACTCTATTAATTTGTCAATATTAATAATATATATTTATAATCGGCTGTTATTCCTTGAATATTGATTGATTTGTATCGAAAATAATTAAGTTTCTTGTTAAATTTAATATTTTTAAAATCCCCACCTAGGGTTAAATGATGCGACTAATGATTTAACAAGTTGATGGATAAATATTTATAATGAGTCATTACTATGGAGGAAAATTTCTTTCACATATTGAAGAAGTGATCTGATAGTAATTGCCAAATTCCTCTTCAAGTTTACTTGGAATCGTGTTGGTCTTGCCACACGGAATACTTTTTCATGTGGTCGATGTTGAAAAGCCGGCAGTCTCTTTGTCCTTCATATAAATTAGTGCAAAATATGAAGGGCAAGGGTTCTAGATATCAGCCTATTCTTTCGAGCCAGGGAAATTCAATAGTCGACAGTCTTAGAAGAGAACAAAAGAATTCCCATTAGAATCTCATTCAGATTAGTTTTATATTAATTGTGAGGCTTTTTTCGATTGTTTCTCTTATCTTCCTGATAGGGTGAGACATAAACTTGAGCTTAGTTCCAGTTATATAATACAAATGTAAAGATATTCCCGATGAATAGAAAAAATTTAGGATTTCTCATCATCAGACCTTGGTGAAAAAAATGAGATTTTTGTAAAAATTCTGAGTTCCCAAATTCATATACATATCTATTACATATCTCTATAAAATGAATTAATATTTAAAGATATTCTCAATTTTTACCGAAATATGAATCAGGAATCTTTTATGCACTCTGATAAATTTTCAAGAGATTAACAATTAAATATAGAGATCATTTTTCCATGAGAGAGAACTTATTCCCTCCCGGTAATCAGATACTCAAACAAGATTAATCATTTGCCATAACTGAGGGAGGAGGAAAAAAAGAGATTTGAGCAAACTTTCAATTTTTCAATCTCATGATATTTTATTAATTACAACTGATTTCCTCTAATTGCATCATATAGCATACATGAACGAATACAAACCAATTGGGTTGGGAGCCGGTCATGTATATGAATGAGTTAATGAATGAAAAGTTGTAAAAAAGTAAACAGTTTTTTTGATGTCATACACTCAAGAGTAGTAATCCTGTGTTCATATAGCCTAAAATACAGTGAGATACAGAGAGAGGTTAGCTTTTTTCTAAAAATGAATTTCCTCTTTGCATTACTATTATTATTATTATTTGTAGCCCCGAAAAGTAAGTAAGCTGGTATATGTGAGAGTTAATGAAATATATTCGTCAAATATTTGTAATGTTTCCTTGTACACTTCATTAATGGTTTTATATTTTACGTTCTTCTAGCATAAAAAAAAGAAATAGTCATACTTTTTCCCCCTTCTCCACAAATAGGATACAATTTGGTTTCAAATTCATCTCAGGTCAAATGTTAGTCAATTAAAAAACAAACCAAAAAAACTTCCTCCAAATTCTATTGTTCTCCTATAGAACATTCAGGGGTAAAGAAATGTATAAGGTAGTAAATTGGCAATAAAATTACACTTGAATTATGATGAAATTGGTGACGTGAAGCCTAACCAAAGCCCTGATAATAGAAGGAGAAAACAAAAACAGCCTTGGAGATCTGAAAGTATCATATTTGAGTTATACTGGTGTTATTTTTTTCATGGGATCCAAGATATCGATCAATCTTGACACTGATAATCTATATCGTATACTTGTAAGTAGGTAGCTACTTTCACAACTCCTTAAATTCCCAATGAGTCATATATGACCCATTGAAAAATCCAAGAAAAAATTTTTTTATAGCTGCATTCAAAGTTCAATTAAATTTTTTTTGTATTCGCTAGTTAGGTTATGAGATCGAAAGCCCGTTCGATCATCATAATTTGAAGTTACTTGAAAAGGTGACGAAAATTCTTCGTTTATTCCTGAGGGAAAAAGTTTGAACAGTTTTTCATTGATTATTTCTATTAGATAATCGTTTGTCAGAAATTTATAATAATCAGAGTTTGCCATTGGTTAAATCGAAAGTTTTATTACTAAACGTATTTTTTTCGTTAGATGTTAAGCAAATATTTGAGATAACTAGCATATGCTATCCCGCTAATTAATTCATGCTAGCCTGGTTAAAGAAGAAATTTATATTTTAATCAACTCCTCATATTAGGGTTCATTAGACGTGAATTTTTCTGTCTGATTAATTTCTACAATAAGAAGTAATTTTTGATAATTAGACAAGATTCATATCAACAGAACAAATGAGATGTGAATATTAGCTTGAAACAATAATAGTAATAATGATATCATAAACTACAAACGGATATCAAAATAAATTAGAGCGCCTGTATTCCCCCTTTAGATTAACATGATAAAAAAGTTAGTAATGTACAAGTACTCATCAAGAGTCATATACTGCTGTGTACATATCATTAAATATGCAAACTCAAATCTATCAAACTTTTCTAATATTTTTTACAATGAGGGCCAATATTTCTAGTTAGTTTCTTCTTCTTGTATTTTCCCTCCTAATGAGTACATAATATTAGAAGGGGTGAGGGAGTTAGTTGTTTGTTGAATGGAATCATTCATCTGTGATCGCTAGTTTTCTAGTGCTCAGAGTCTCTTACTCTGAGAGGAAGAGAATGAGTAATCTAGCCAGCAAATAGAGATTAGAATGATGCTGAATTTTCATTTGTACTACAGACTCCTACATACCTACTCAACTTTTTCACACACCAAATCATCATTCTGTATTCTGGCGTTGATGTAGGGCTTTATTCCTTGTAGAGTTGGTGCATTTTGTTCTGATTTCTTAATTAGTAAAATAAAAATTTTATTGACAGTCAAATGAATAAATAATACATTTTTACTTTTTCCTGCAGGCATTTGCAGCATACAAAAAATAATAAGTTTAAGATGCCCATGTTGAGAAAATTAGTAGACTTTGTTTTTAGAATTTTAGATAGAGGAAACTCTATTTCTTTGGGTTAGTATGATTGGAAAAATTCAAAGCTAGCTGACACTCTTATTACAAAAAACTCAATATTTTTCTGTGGACAGTTTGTAAAAAAAAATATTGTTTGGATCCCATCATGAAATGAGCTAGACTTAGACGAAATTTTTCAAAATTACTCAAATCTCCCATCGATATGAAAAATCTAATCTTCAAGTATTTTAACATTAATCCACCAAATTTTGCTTAAAAAAATACCTTTCAATGCTTCTGGAATAGGATAAACAGAATAGTGAAAATTTCTAAACGTTTTTTCACCTATCAAAATTTTAATATTCATGAAAAATAAAAGAAATTTCGTTTTGAGCTATTGAAAAAACAATATTAATAGGACTTAACCCTTGCACGAAATCTGGGGTCTGAGAGACCCCAAATGAACTTCCTCTAAAGATAACTTATATAAAAATTATTTTTTTAGGCTGGTCTTCTAGGACATCCTTAAGTAACTAATAAAAAGGCTTATTCATAGTTTAGACATATGGGGTAGACCCCAAGTTGGTAAGTCTGCTTATATAAGGCTGGTATAACTTATTGGAATATAAAAACAATTTTCTATCTAAAAATTCATTCTGTTTTTCATGGTTAACACAAATAGACGTATTCCTCTTTGTCTCGCAATTCAAGAGGATTTATTCGAACATCTGACTGATGATTCTAATTCTTCTGATGATGAATTTGATGAAATTCTAAGTGATTTTTCGAATGAAAACAGTTTTGATGATAACGAAATACAACTTGATGATGCTGATTTGACTATGTTGTCTTCAAAATGCGGGTCTATTCGATACACTTCTCGTAAACCTGCCCAAACTCAAACGCCTGCTCAAAATATTTTGGATTTTTTACCTGGGCTATCACATACTTCCAAGAATCTGGTTGAACATGAAGAATTCTTTGATTTACTTTTTGACAAATCGATGATAGAAAATATCGTCAAATACTCTAATATCTATATGAAGCACAAAAAATCAAATTTAAGCCCGATTACATCAGGAGAAATCAAGAAATGGATTGGAGTATCTTTATACTTTGGAGTTACTAAACAGAAAAATATGGATCTTGAAGAGTTATGAGAAAATGAAAACGGTAAATCTATTGTAAATAAATCAATGTCTTTCTCACGATATAATACTGCAGAGATAGGTCAAGGAGCTAGAGTTGTGAAGCAACTGATCCATCCGTTCTTAAATCAAGGAAGAACTGTTACATGCGATAACTTCTTTACCACGTATGATCTCGCGATATATTTGAAACGAAACCGAACTTGCAGAAAGAATTGTTCATTTCTTCCACCAAGTTTTCAACAAAAATCCATTGATCAAATGAAGATTGAATACTTGTATAGCAAAGATGTAGTTCTGATGCGATTTGGACAGCAGAAAAACAAACCTGTTGTACTACTTTCCACACTCCATACAAATCCTTATGATACTGGTTCCAAACCCGAAATTATACAGTATTATAATCAAACCAAAGGTGGTGTGGATACTCTTGATTTACTGGTTGGGAATTATTCATGTCGTAGAGCAACCAGAAGATGGCCTTAATGTGAATTCAAGTTAAAATTATAAATAAAAAACAATAAAAAACGTTTAAAATTTAAAAAATTTCACAATTCTGTTTATCTTATTCCAGAAGCATGGAAAGGTATTTTGAAGAGATAATATTACAGTCATCCGACGAAATTAGAGGAAAATTAAACGAATTTAGTGAAGAGCAATACAAAATTAGTAAACATTTGACAAAATTAGAAGAGAGTTGATCGTAATTGAAAAAGGGAGAAGACAAAAAAAGTGGACAATTATACGAATTTAGAAAAACAGTTTTTCGTTTTTAAGCGAATAGTGTTCAAAATTAGTGAAATGAGATAATTACAGGTTACCTTTTATACAAAACTAGTGGACAGCTTTACATTTTTAGGCGATTTTTTTTCGTTATTACAGGAGACTTTTCCAATATTAGTAAAGAGGCTAATCGAAATTAGAGGAATCCTTTTTTTTTATTTTATTGAAAAAAACACTGCAGTCGTCCGATGAAATTATAGAACAAATAGAAGAGGACTATAACCAATGAAATTTCTCATACTACTTTTAACCTTTCCAACCATGTTTTCTCATCAGTGATTCTTAAACATTCATGGCTAGAGCTATAATCGACAACTCTTAAATTGAAGTTGGAGTTAACATTCTTAACAACAATGATGATATCGATAACTTGGCAAATTCCCTGAATTGTTCAAGAAGTGCTGCGTATAGTTTAAGAAAAAAAGCATTTTCCCATGAGACTGGAAATTATGTTACATATCAAACTCAAAAACGTGGACGCAAACCCCTAGAGCTATCACAAGAACTGAAGGCAAGATTTATCCAAGAAATTACTAATGATTGTCTCTTAACAAGACAAGAACTGGTTGAAATTCTTCAAATTTCCGAAAGGCAACTCAGTAAACTCTTCAAAGAATGTCAAGTGACTCGAAAGCGAGTTAAGGTTCTTTTTGAAGTCCAAGATGACGAAATAACTCTGAATGATCGAAGAGAATATGCTAATTGGTTTTACACAGAAAATCGTCAGGATATTCTCAATCTTTATTTTCTGGATGAAACTGGATTTAACATTCACACTCAAAAAGAATACGGATGGAGCCTAACAGGTATTGTCATTAAATTATTCTCTTGTTTTTAGGTGAAACCCCTGTAATTCAGGTTGATAGAAGAAGACGAAATAAAACGCTTCTAATGGTTATAGGAACAAATGGAATTGTCGATCATACAACTATTGATGGAGCTTGCAATAGTCAAATCCTTCAACAATTTGTAATAGAAAAATTGAACTTTTCTTTGCCAATGAATTCAACTTTAGTTATGGATAATGTGATATTCCACAAAGCAAACATTGTGAGAGCTGCTTTCAGAGAAGATATAAGAAAGGTTTTTCTTCCAAGGTATTCACCACAATTAAATCCAATTGAAGAAGTCTTCAGCCAGCTGAAAAATATTTACAAGAGTCTACGAACGAGGACCAACGAGGAACTATTAGAAAATATTCTTATATCTATCGGGAGAATTGAAAATAACGATTTTACGCCTTTTTATGAGCACATGCTTGCCTACATGAGAAAGGCGTTGAGGGAAGAACCATTCAATAGAATTTGATATTTATCCGTATTATACTCGAAATATTTTTTAATAAAAAAAAAGGATTCCTCTAATTTCGATTAGCCTCTTTACTAATATTGGAAAAGTCTCCTGTAATAACGAAAAAAAATCGCCTAAAAATGTAAAGCTGTCCACTAGTTTTGTATAAAAGGTAACCTGTAATTATCTCATTTCACTAATTTTGAACACTATTCGCTTAAAAACGAAAAACTGTTTTTCTAAATTCGTATAATTGTCCACTTTTTTTGTCTTCTCCCTTTTTCAATTACGATCAACTCTCTTCTAATTTTGTCAAATGTTTACTAATTTTGTATTGCTCTTCACTAAATTCGTTTAATTTTCCTCTAATTTCGTCGGATGACTGTAAAATACTTGAAGATTAGAAGTTTTATATTGAAGTCTAAGTCTAAAATGAGCCATCAATAAAAAGTCTGATCTGAAAAAAATTTTACCATTTTTGGTATTTAGAGACTCCTATAATTGCCACATTTTCAATGTTAAATCTATTGATTGCTGATATTTGGAATTCCGAAAATGGTCTAAATCAAAAATCAATTATGGACTTATTTCATAGTTGAATATAAAAATATTAAATTCTTATCCTCATGCTTGTCAACTTGTTTTATGTTAATGGAATTTTTTTAGCGACCTATTTCGCTACTCTTAGACACGAAAAAAAATTTTTGAATTTCAATAAAAAAGGATAGATAAGAAAAGCTACATCTGATTATAATTATCAGAAATTCCAACTGACAGAAAAAGATGAAATGACTTGGTAATAGTTGATGAAACAATTATCATTATGAAATATGCAAACAAATAGACAATTCGAAAACACTTGATAAACTGTATAACATGGATTTTCCCATGGAAAAATTATGATTTTTTGATAACATTACAAGATAATTTTTATAATGAGGATAAGCTCGTACAAATATATTTGCACATACAAACCATACAACTTCCTATCATCTCATCCCAAGTTATTTACTTTGTTTGTGGAATGAATTGTAGTTCATGTCAAAAAAAGTTAACTTCCCACAACGATTGGTAATGTAAGTAAATAATAACCTTTATGAATTTTCTCCTTGTTGGTGTTTTTGTTATTATTTTGTTAAAATATTCAACTGTCATTAAAACAAGTATAACTTGAAAACATGCATCAGGATGAGTAAGTACAGAATGAGGGTAGATTGGTTAATTAATTTTATAACGATGTAAAAATATGGTATTACTTTTGAATGAAATTGTTGAGGACTGCTCTCTTGGGTTTTGAAGGAGTCCTAGAATTGTTATCAAGAACACGAATTGATTTTCGCATCTAAAGTTGGTTGATATGAAGTTGAGAATCTACGATTTTTACAAAAATCTCGATTTTTTCATCAAGAATTCAAATTTCTTAAACTTTTTTTGGAATCCACTCTCAACATTTGGAGGAAAAATTTCTGAAAAAAATTATTTTGAAAAATTTGGTCATTTTTGGCGCCAAAAGTGATGAAAATGATAAAAAATATCGCAATTCGACTCCCAAAAAAATTGTTTTTCAGAATTTTTTTCTTTGCATCGTAAAGGTGGGCAAAATGAGTAGGATTCCGAAAAATCTTCAATTTAATCGAATATTTGATGAAAAAGTCGAGGTTTTCGTAAAAATCATAGATTCCCAACTTCATAGCAATTACCTTTAGATTTTCGCTAGCCCCTCTAAATTTAACTTTAATATTGATGATTAAATGAATTGATTTCTAGTTTTATAATTATTAAAAAATGCTGATAAGTCAGTAAATCATCTGAATTAATTTCAATGATTTCGCTTTATTTTGTATAGTTTGAACTTGGGGATTTATGATTTTCACTAAATTTAGAAAAAAACAAGTTGGCACGATTTTTCCATTTTTCAAGATCTTCGTGAGAAAAATTTGTCATTGATATTTTAGAAAACAATCGGGCGAAAGTCTATTTCCTCTTCTTCGGATTCGAAATTAATAAAACTGGATGATTCGAGATCAGTATAAATTGGTTTCTTTGTGTATTGGTGATACTGAAAAATAACGTTTCATTACTCTCAAAACTTCATATAAATTCGAGACCTAGAGGAAAAATGAGATTTTTGTAAAAACAATAAATTTCATCAAAATTCATCGAGAAAAGGTGCATGAGGCTGATAAGGAAAAAGTTGTTCTGAGCACTGAAAAAGTCAAAAAATCAAAAAATTCCATGACTCATAAGGAATTATTATTTTTTCTATAGAAAAAACCACCACCGAGGTAAACTGTCATTTTGAAAGAAATGAATAATTAGCTTTATTTCCAGAGTCAATTACAATTCTCCACCCTAATACACTTGTATTTTAGTCTGGCCCCATTAGTCTATACGATACTGATTTTCTTTTCTTTCTCAATAAAAATATATAAATCCATGAAAAGCTAATCAGATAAGGGTTTACAACATTAGGATAAATTTGTTGACTCTTTCTCTTAAACTTTTGAGTGTAGTGGTAATAAAAATAGCCTTCCATGTACCTTACTCCCAACCCATTTTACAATATTTGTCTATAAGGAAGTTAGAAATTGACAGGTTTTTTATTCTGTACTTGTCTGCTTCTTTTCTACATTATTTCCATCAAAATTCCTTATTCATATATGAGACAGTCAGTGGAAAACCCTAAATTAGTCATTGCATTTTTTCAAACTAGAATTAACATCCGGTCTCTGTACTGCTTTTGTCATTATTATTCTTAGAGTGTTGCTTTCTTTTCATACGTTATTTTTTGGCATACATTATCGTATTCTCTCTCAGTTCAGACTTGTAAATTTGGAATAAATTCAAATGTCTGATAGAATTCAAGTTCTGACACATTATTTTCAAAAAAATAATTTAAATCCAAAGGTATAAATACTAATGATGATACGAGTCAAAGGTCGAAAAAACAACTGCCGAAATGCGAAAAACTGATGTGTTCTGATTTGTTTTCCTGAGTAGACACGATTCAAAAATGTTTTCCTCAATGTTATATAACATGCTCACTCAAGCATATTCCTTAAAGTACTCCAAAAATAATAACTGGAAATGTGGAGTAATTATCAATTTTAATCGATTATTCCTTCTCAAAACTTTCACTTGACAACTCTGGATATAAAAATTTATTTGGCTTAAAAATCGCCTGCCTTGTGGAGAAAAAGAAATTGAGAAGGGAATAAACTACGAGAGACAAGAGGAAAATTTGACATATGATAATTAAATTTTTATGTTTTTCTTTTAATGCTGCTTTGCATTTTCCATCCGTAAGACTAAGCATGTAATTTAATACATGTATGAGACAAGAAAATTGCCGTACAAGACTAGATTGTTTTTTGAAGGCAATGCATTAATATTACTAAAATACAATTGATATGAAGATGTAAACTAACTATTTTACCAAAAAACTCAATATTATTTTTTACGGATAGTCAAGAACACAAATGAAATGAAAAGTTGAGATGTCAAAATTCAATCTACTTTTACATCAAAACTTTTGAATCGAAAATTCCTAAAACTATTCAGGATTCCATATTCAGATCTAAAGTGATTACTTTCAAAGAAATGCCATAACGATAGAGAGAGAGATCCAAACTTTGGGGTGGATGGTCGACGATATCGAAGATTTCATTTAAAAAATTTTTACCTCATTCTATAGATGAGGGTTGGCAATGTCTTGAAGAAAAGTTATTCTGCCAAATCTCGGGTTGTACCAGCACTTTTAAAGTTTGACAAAAATCTATGAAGAAGCTTTAATCCAGTCATTGTCCTAAAGACCTTCTTGAATAACCGATTTTGGATAGGTCGTGTCCCGTGATCTCCTATCAGAGTTTATTTAAAGTAGCATCAAATCGTCGAAAGAGCTCTAGAAAATAGGGTTTTTATATTTGATGAGTAATTTAAAATTCAATAAAGAATCATGATGTTTTAAGATCATTGGAAAAAGTCGGTTTGAACATAGAGGTCATATACAACCTCTGGTATCCAAAGGGTTAAAGATGAGTGTATGGCTAAAATTAGAATTTCTTATGAGACGAATCGAATTATAATTCATTATTAAGCTCTATCCTTCTCCTTTTAGACAATGAGCAATAATTCTTGCCTTACATAGAAAAACATGTAATTCAATACTGTGCATTACTCTTCTTGTGTCTAATGACTCCTTCTTTAAGATTATCGACAAAACATAAAGCGGACAATGGGCATATATCTCGGAGGCAAAATACTTCATTGCATAATAATACAATGATGGACCAGCTTAGAATTTTACTTATTATTTCCTTTTTGTGAAGTAACCTGAAGAAAATATGCAGTAATGGTCACTATGTGAAATTTTATTACTCTTAATAATACAAAGAAATAGCATCTTGAAAGCATAAAAGAAATAATTAGAATTCTAAGATGACAAAATCATTCTACCTAGGCAAAGAAGGATTAAGAATTTATAAAATTGAAAAATCAAAGAAAGTAAAATATATTGCTTCACTGAGTGTGCAAACTGGAAACATGCAATTTTCTAAAAATTAATATTTTAGATTTTTATTAATTTAACAGTTAAACAAGGGAACCAAAACGTTTTTGATAGACTCGTCATTCAGGGGTTATCAAAATATCTTGATTTTCAACTGGTAAAAATGCCAAATTCTTCTCAAAGATTCATAAACCTCATGATGGTTTCGGTTAACGATCTGGTTTTAATTCTTTAACATTGATTATGATGTGTTATTAATTTCAATATTAACCCTTTCGGTGCCGAGACTATTTCACAATTTTTATAAAAACCAAAATTTAGCTATGAAGATACCAAGTTATTTGGCCAAAAATATTTCTAATGCAAGTTCACATTGTGGGCTTCAATTTAAACTTCAATTGATCCAGAAACCTATCAAACTGGTAGAATTATGAAGGTTTGAAAAAAATTGGAAAATGGACATATATGTCCATCGGCACCGAAAGGGTTAAAAAGCTTATGCTTCAAGAGATTGAATTGTTACACAAGCTTGGTATTAAATAGATTATCCAATGATCACTGATCAGTCTATTGTATTCAGAACAATTGACACTTTTAAGGGTATTCATCTAAAGTTTCATCGAAATTATGATATGGAGGGCTGATTTCTAGACAGTATTCGATCGTCTTCCACACTTGCAAATGAATCGAATAATTATAATTATTCTTTTCTTTGGGATTAAGAGAGGAAATATGTGTTTTTAATTTGCACATCTCTCTAGAATTTCCTTCATTCGGTTACAGTACAAATTTGAACGAAAAAGTAGAAATTGAAGAATGAGAACCCAGATGAATTCTTCTTTTTCTTAATACTTTAAGTGTTTTTTAATTTTTCAATAAATACGCAATTAACATGGGTGAATGATAGTGTAATGAGAGAGGTGAATTAGAGTACACGATGAATTTCAATGGTTGAAATTCATCACTCTTATTCAGCTCTGCATTTCTCTCTAACCAATCTACAGAAGAAGAAACATAAAATAAACTTTAAGGAAAATACTTTTAGTCTTTTTCTTATGCCTGTTGCTTCACTCTGGAATGGACTCAGATCTCTAATATCTTTACGTGTGAAAAAATATTAAAAATACGATTTATTCTAATCGTATCGGGATCAGAGAAAGCTTAAATACTTGATTTTTGATTGTAGTCTGAATCAAACCATAAAAATTCCAACTCAATTTTTAACCTGATGAGGAAAATACCATCTGCATACCGTTCTATGGTTCTATGCCACAAATAATACTCGGTTTCGATGATATAAAAGCTTATATATATAAGATTTTTATTTTAAAAAGTTTGTAAAGTAGTTATGGTTATCTGGTACAAAATTAAAAATAAATCTGCTTTATAGTTTGATCTTTAAATGCATCTAGGTTAATTTGAAATCTGCGCGGGTGAAGGGTGGTGAGTAGAACTGTAAATCCTCTTGAAGAGTGGAGAATGTGAAAATGGTGATTTGGTCTTTCTTTCTTTTCTTTTTGATCTGGAATTTTTTGGTAAAGAGCAAATGATGAAGCTATTCTTCTAAGCTAAATGGGATGTAGATTAGCCTTTTCAAGGAGATCCTTGTATGAGTAGGGCCCGAAACACGTACGTAGGAATTGAAATTGAAGGCGTTCAGTTTTCTTAATGGTTCCTGTCGGTAGATTGCAGAGAAGAGATGCTCAGTAATCAAAATGCGAGAGAATAAATTGTTTGAACAGAAGAAGCCGAAGTTCGGGGGAGTGAACAAATTTCCGTAGAAAATAAGTTTTGACTCTCAGCTTGTTGAGAAGATATTTAGCATGTATTGAGGTTCATTCATGATGTAATTCGAGGAAGATCAAGAAAAACTTGTAATTTCTCATCTTCACATCAAATATCATAATTATAATCCAACAGGGAAATCCACCAAACAAAATTCAGACAAAACTCTAGAGTCAATCATGTTTTTAAATTGTGTACTTGGTAGTAATTAAATTACGATTATACATAATAGAATAATCCCAGTTTATAAATATCATTACCAATTCATCCATACAATGAGACTTTGAAAAGACTACAGTGGGGTTTACAAGATTGAAAACTTGAATATCATGATTCTTAATTCCTCTTAACATTTGAAAAGAGGAGTCTCTTCCTTTGAAGAACAGAAAGATTGAAGGGAAGAAATACGAGAAGAGTATTTTCTCTCTTATGGAATAATGTCGTCTATATCATCAAATGTAATTGACTTTTATTTTACCTCGTCTTTTGTTGTTGTTCTTAGATTCCCCTTGCATGTATTTTTATAATAGTTGAAAATAACATTTCTAATTCAAGCTGTGCCTGTAAAGAATTCGAGAGATGTCTCAAAAAGAATTCCGTTTGCACTTTAAGCCGTTTAATAGAGTGCAAATACTTTTAAAGACTCACCTTTTCTGATGAGTTCATTTTGGCATCTAGTTTGTCTATTCAAGCACTGGGAAATGAGAAAATTTTCCTTCCTTTTCTTTCTCAACTTCAAAGAGAGATCTGTAATTAGATCTGTCTTTTTGAAATTATTTATTATTTCACAAGCTAACTCTTTCTTGTATCTATGTGTATATTCTCTGTCTTCATTTGTGATTAATGTCACGAAATTTTCTTTTTCAAATCTCCTTACGACAATACACTCAACTTAGTTAGTTAGTTGAGGGAATTGCTTCAAATGACTACTGTAGTATAATATATCTCGTGTTGTTGTTAGTTGGGACAAGTTGTACTCTCTATATTATTTAACACTAAAGGATTGTTACACTTATTTTGATCGTACAACTAATTAATCTGAAGCCAGACGTTAGATCATCAATTTTAATTCTCAGATTGAAATTAATTAGAATTGATCTGTTGATGGGGAAAATACCTTTACCGATTTTTGGAATAATAGGAAATTATCCAGATTATGATCCTGTTCGAAGCTTAAATCTAGTAATCTCTTGTAATAGGGTAAGATCTTTCATTTGACACGTGCATTGCTAGTTCAGACAAATAACTTTTACCAAGTAATTATATTCGTAGAATTAAAATAAAAGTTTGAGAAATAGCCAACTTTTGGATCAAAATATTCACGATTCATTGAGGATTCATCATGTTTAAGGACATGTTTCAAAAAAATAATAGGGAATTTTAGAGCTGGTCAGTTGAAATCAGTTCAGTCGTACATAAAGTACATAAAATATTTGATTTCTTAGAAAGTTACTCAATCAAAATAAGTCAGGTAAAAATAATTATTTTACTTATAAGTAATCATTTCCTCTTTTTAGCATCCAGATGACTGATTGAGAGTCATTTACTTTTACGATTAAAGTCTCTTTTAACTTTTTTTCTGTCAATCATCCTATTCTATGTCGTTTCTACTTGTTTTATTTTCGATAAGACTTTTTTCAATATTTTTATTTTCCTTACAGCGAGATAAACATATGGAATAATCTCAAAACATTTTTACAAGAAGATAAATTTCAAACAAACTTTATTATTAAGAAAATAAGTGACTTTTGTATTTGGCCTAGCGACAAACTTAACCCCAGCTCAACGGCATATCGTTTCCGTTTGGTATCCTTTTTACTTTGAAGTTTAGGCTATTTTAAATTCTTAGAAAATATTTTGTAATTTCATTACAGCAATAGAAAGAATTTGCCTGTTGAAAATTTTTATACCCCTCCCTAAAAACAGCATGAGATAAATGGCTGTTGAATGCGTTGATAAAAAAGCGTTTGAAATTCAAAAATTTGGATAAATTTCAAAAACTATCACATCCTTTGCGGGCTTCTAATTTGGTGCGATGGTGTTACGATACTTGAAGATCAATTTTATCATATCGTTAGGGAACATATAAAATCTTGAAATTCTACAAAACAAAGGTAGATATTCAAAAAATTTGAGTAGACTAGTAGGTATCAATCAGATATTGTACCAATTAGTTGAAGGCCAATAGTTGAACATCAATGAATTTAAAATGTATATTCAGCTTAACACCTCAAGAGGTACATATTTTCAAATCATAAATTTCCGATATTCAAATCAACTAGCCTCATAACCACTGGTTTTATTTCATTTCTAATCTAAGATCAATCAAAAGTACTCATTGAATGATATAATGAAAAAGATATCTTTATTCCATTCTCATACCACAAACTAGCATTTAGATATCTACCTCCCTATATACATCTGTATGCAATGGAATAAAAACTTTGTCAAGGGTTATTTCATTCCACCTAGTGTACACTGTACATCGGAGTACGTCATTTTGTCTTGGGAATTTCATGAACAAAGAGTAAAAAATCTCATTATTTGAAAATATTGAAGACTGAAAAAGATAAAGAATAATAGTCCTTTGATCATATTCTATTATCGTTATTATTAAGAGATCCACTGAGATGGGATTGTTGACCTCATTTTCCAATTTTCCTTCTCAAAAATTATTATGAACAAGAAATAGAGAGAGCTCATGTATGTTTAGTACATACACTTTTATTTATTTGAGCATATATACATACAATCACTATAGATGATATGTGTGTTTATCTTCCCGTCAGATGGGATCAAATTCTGATCAAATAAATATCTATTAAGAGAATGAAAGAGTTAACTCGCTCTCATTATCATACGTTTGTAGCGTAAACTTTTTTTGTGAGATATCAAAAAAATGATCGGTATATATAGATACGTACATAGTCCGCTCTTAGTCATCTTCATTCCAAAACGTTTTTATTGCCCATTAATAAGTTAATAATTTGATACAATTTTAAAAGATAACTCTTTGAGCAATAAAATGTAGGCCAAGTTTCTTCAATTAAAAAATAAATACTAATTAATATATATTAGACTTGGACGAAATTTTCCAAGTATTTTAATATTATCCCAACAAATTTTGCTTTAAAATACCCTTCCGTGCTTCTGGAATAAGGTTAAAAAAATTGTGAAAATTATCAATTTAAAAACGTTTTTTTGACCGATCAAAATTGTAATATTCGTGAAAAATAAGAGAAGTTTTATTTTTGACTATTAAAAAAAATTTAAAAAGATTTAAGTCATTTTTGCAAATTTTTTGTAAGAAATGATGTGAATTCAAGTTTAAACTATGTTTATAATATATCCTTTGAGCCGAGACGAATTTAAGAGAAAATTTACCCTATGTAATAAAATTTATTGAAACTTAGGTCAATATTTGAATTCTCAGCCATGGTCATCCAAACGTTTCGACGTTTCGATAAACTTGTCGTATCACTGAAGAAGGCGTGTGAAGACAAGTTTCAATAAATTTTATTATAAAACTAATTTTAGATCATTTTTACCCTATGTAACTTTAGTGGGCTTCTAAGAATGAAGTATAATAATACGTTATAACTTATAAGCAGTTATCATTGAAATAATACATTTTGAACTAGTGATATTGAAATAAACTAAAATGATTCTGATCGAAAATTTGACACAGCTTCAGGTCTTGTGAATTGTATTCAGTTTACAATTATAACTTATATTAATAATAACTTAAACATTTTAAAACCTTATAAAGATCCTTGATTCAAATAACATTTAATCCTTTCTCATTCTATTCGTGTGGAAACCAAAATCGGAGTACTAGTTTCCATCATGTGTAGATATCATTTTTTCGGTTTGCTAATCTCTCAATAAATATAGATATAATAAGATCCTTAGGGAATTGAATATTAGGATGCGCTTCTACATGTGAGAAGCCACTCTGTCGTGATGCATGAGCCATTTATGGATTTGGAAATAAAAGACAATTGAAACATGAAAGACTAGAGGCTAATTTTGGTTAGAGAATTTTCAAATTAAAATTTGTATCTCTGTTTTATTCCCCCTCTTTTGTACTCTTCTTCAACACGAATGGCAATTGAAATAAAAGAGACTATATTCTTGAGGTTTCCCCTCTTCTATGTGGAAGGAAAATGGGGAAATTTACAACCAATTTCTCTTAATGATTTTATCATCAGTTTTTGTGAAAATATTGAAAAATTCCAAGGTCAACTACTTTCGAGAGAGTGTGGACGAAAAAAGGCAATTCTTTGCATCCCTGTACATTTCTTCTGGTAGTTTCTCTTTTCATACTTTTAATTTTATTACCCCTAGTGACAAGAGACTCTCTCTCGTTAATAAGAACAAGGCAACGAATATATCTTTTATATTTGCGTATTTATTAAAAAAAGGATTTATTAAAGTAAAAATATGCACTGAAGCCTGTTTAACATTTTGATGGGACATAGAGGGAAAAAATGTGCAAGATTAGTTTGGGAATATCTAAATACTATTTCGGGCTAGATAATTTTAAGTTTTTGATAAATCTAACCAAAGACGACGAATCTCTATCGAAATCTTATTAAATTAAATCATTTTGAGATTTGATAATTATATTTAACCCTAGGTGTTCAAAAAATATCTAACATAACACGTGTCAGTTGAGTTTTAAACGAAGAGTTATATGAATAATTATAATGATTATTATAAGTTACTAAAATAATATTTGATACATATGACCCAGTGTTAAGAGCGCACTGATAAAAAAGCGAGAAAAATACAGTTTTGAGAATAATCTAACTATTGTTTGTCACCATAATAGTGAATCTAAATGATTTTATGGGCTAATCCATAGAACATTTGCCCCCTCTTATTTTGCAGTAACTTTTCTGAATGACAAAGAGACTAAGGGCTTTTTAACATCGATGAAATAAAAACGAATCCCTTGCGGTGTGTTTTCATGTCATCGATAATAAAATGACCAACACAATTCAAAGTAAACTCAAACTTGGAAAGAAATAAGAGGGGGGGGCAACTGTTCTCTAATTTAACCATTTTATGTTGTGAATCTATCCAAAATGCTCAATTCAAATCATGATGCTTAATTTTATCGTTCAAAAAAATGAGTATTTGGTGTCGAATCAAAATTTGAAAAATCACCATATTTTTCTTTAAAATTATTTTTTTTGTCGAACTGGATTCCAATCGAGAATTTTGTAAAGGGGACAATCTACGTTAGATCATTACCTAAAGAGAAGAAAGACGCCCTCGGCATATCATCCTATCCCCACCACATCACAAAAATGTTCTTTATTAAATCCGGGGAGTGATTGAACCTATCAGAGGATCCCGATTTTGTTGATAATTTTGTATAAATATCTAGCTGGTGTAAGAGTCTGATGAGAACCGGTGAAATTAAAGCTTTATTTCTAATTATTCACTTGTCTTGTCCAATCCTCACAATGAATTTTTCATTAAAATCAGAATCTAATATATTTGAAGAAGTTCGGCAATATTTCCCAAAAAAATTTGTAAAATTCATATTAATTAGGTTTGTGATTTGCACTAATTTTTAAAACATTTTTGAATTAAAGATCAATTTGAGACAAAATTAAGAGAGTGAAAATCAAAGAAGCTTTAGCAGAGAGAGTACAAATCATACATTTCTCTCTTATATTTCTCGTCTAATATATATTTCTCTACGTGTACACAAGAATCAATGGTAAAAATACTCAGATAGACAGAGTTAGAAAAAGTTGGAAGCAATAATGTGATTTTTAAACACAAGTTTGCATCAAAAATAAGTAAACTTCTAATGGTTTCTAGTAATGTGGTGAAAAATAAATTAATTAACAACATTTTACACTCACACTATCTTGCACGTGTTTCAAAATTCACATTAAAAGAAGCTACTTCATTCTCATTGGCTTAAATTTGATGAGCCAATCAGGAAGCAGGATGACGATAATATTATTTTCCTAACATCCAGAATATTAGCTATTTTACATTTTCATCAATTCCAGTAGAGAATACACCATGACGAAAGAAATATGAACAATTTCCAATTGATTCCTTTCTTATGTCTGGCAATTAGCCTAGTCAGATGTAAAGATGTCCACTTTAGCGTACAAGAGGAGACAAATGAAAATTATCATGTTGGAATTTTATCAACAGAGTCAACAGAGGTAAACTTTCATAAGATCGAATCACCAAATGATGGCTCTACGTTCTTTGATGTCGACAAAAATACTGGAGAGATAAAGATTAGACAGAAAATTGATCGGGAGAAAATATGCCCGACATCAGTTAATCCTTATCAGGAAAATTTTAATGCCAAAGTTGTTGACAACGACTGTATCATCAGGTTTGACGTTAATGTCATTGAAAAGACAACTAAAAATCTTTATGATGCCATTACTGTTCATATAACGATAAATGATATTAATGATAACGCATGCTATTTCGAACCAAGCCATCAGATAATCGAAATAGATGAAAATGAAAAGCCGGGCGAAGCTAAAATACAAATAAACTTGCCGAAAGATCCTGACTCAGACCGATTGGGCTATGGAATAATTAAGGAAAATATTAGACTTTTGGATAATGATTATTTCGTATTGGAGCCCATTCGTAATGAAGATAAAAGATTATATCTGACGTTAAGTCGATCAGTGGATTATGAAAGTGTCAAAGAGGTCAACTTAAAAATTGAGAACAGCAATTATAATGACAAGGGATGCAGTCTCGAACTAATTGTGAAAATTCGTGATATTAATGATAATCATCCAATGTTTGATAAGAGGAAATATTCCCTTGAACTAACAGAGGATACTCCTGTCGATACGGTTCTGCTAACACTGGATGCTCATGATGAAGATGTCAGTGAGAATGGACGTATAATTTATGAGATTGACAACCTCGTTAGTAATCCAGAATACAAAAAGTATGTACGAATCGACCAGGATAATGGGTCAATAATTTTACAGAAAAAATTCAACTACAATGATGTTAAAGAATTGAAATTTTTTGTCAATGCAAAGAACCCAAAAGAACCCAAGATTTTATCAGAAGATCCGAGTCTTTCTGTTGCCGAAGTAGTTATTAGAATATCAGATATAAATGATCATGCGCCTGTGATTCGTGTCTTATCAATATTGAATAATAACCATAATTTGACTGTAGAAGAAGAAATCGACTCAAGCACTAAGAAGGATATCGCCCTAATTTCAGTCAGCGATGAAGATGCTGGAATTAACGCAAAGGTTGAATGCAGTCTCAAAGACCTGTCGAAAAAGAATTGTCTCAATCTTGTCGAAGTGAATGAGAAAACCTACAAGATTGTCATTGTCAAGAGAATCGATCGTGAAGAGTTGTCAAAAATCCACTACGAAATTGAATGTAGAGATTCTGGACATCCAGTTTTATCGACAAAGTTCCAAGGGTTCATCACTGTCCTCGACGTTAATGACAATTCCCCAGAGTTTATCAAGTCAGATTATTTGATAGAAGTGCTAGAGG
The DNA here is from genome assembly GCA_012064415.1 of Gyrodactylus bullatarudis. NCBI lineage: Eukaryota > Metazoa > Platyhelminthes > Monogenea > Gyrodactylidea > Gyrodactylidae > Gyrodactylus > Gyrodactylus bullatarudis. The sequence continues at coordinate 291,755 of SSNU01000095.1, forward strand.
ACACAGCTGACGAACGAAAAAGGGTTGAATTTGAAATTTCAAACTTTTACGCAGTCGACAAGGATACAGAGAACAATGGAAATGTTGAATATTCAATTCTCGACCGTAATACAGAGGCAGCATCTTTCTTTACCATCGACAGGAACACTGGGAAATTATTCAGTCAAGGCAACCTGGATCGGGAGCTTATTGATACTTTCAAGTTTAAGGTTCAAGCAAAAGATGACGGAGTCAAAAGTTTATCGTCCACAACTGATGTTACAATAAAAATTTTAGACTTTAACGATAACAGACCCAAGTTTGATCAGGACTTTTATTTATTTGAAATTCCTGAACATTCTCCTCAGATGAAGTTTGTAGGGTCTGTTTTTGTTGAAGACAAAGATCTTGACGAAAGTGGTCGGATTAATGTTGACTTTAAGCGGATGATGGGCCAGGAGAGCTCGATGATTCTCAAAATCATTAGGGATCCTTTCACTAATGATTATATCCACGCGAAGGAGGTTGAAGAAAAAGCCAGCAGTTATTTCAAGTTAAACTCAACTAGGACCGGCCCTGGTTCTATTCGTGTTGATCTATATTTGACCAAAGATATTGATAGAGAAAGATTTTACCAGCTATTCAAAGATTACGACAGTCCAATTGATACTGTCAAGACGAAACCTTTGATAGAGTTTGAGCTTGTTGCAAAGGACTCAGGCAAACCTCAATTAGAATCAACAGTCCAGATTAAAGTAGAAATTCTCGACCTAAATGACAATGCACCTATATGGAAGTTTCCTAGCGATGATGGTTCTATGAACATGACTGAATTTTCTGTTTCTATTGATGAAGCTCCTGGTTATGCTTTTGCTTATGTGAGTTTTTCTATGGTTAATTATTTCTCTTCTGAATACAGTACACTGATGAGTCCCAAAAAGACGAAGTGTACTTTTTTGTAAATATTTCATTTTCTATATTTTCAATCTATCATGATTGTTTCCTTCTTCATATTAAGAATGTAAATATCCCTATATTCATTCGAATCATAATTTAGATACATGACACACACAATGTGTCAGGAGTATTTTGATCAATTTTCTGTGTTTTAGGTAGAAAAACTATTTACTGTATCAATTTTAGCTCCTCTTTTTAACATCTTTCACATTCTTCTCCCAGCTTGCAAATTTTTTGCTAACTGTGACAAATAAATAGTTTTAATTTATTCCTTAGTTTTTTATATCATTAAAATAAAATAATCATTGTACACATTTCATTCATAGAAAATAACTACGCATATATAGTAGCACACAATAGAAATGTTTACTACAAAATAACAACAATGGGGCCAAATATGAGTCATAGCCTTTTATATTCTTTCCCTCTTTTAGTGTTTAGATTGGAAAAAAATCCTATGTGATCTCCTTTCACGGGGTGTACCGTTTACACATAAATAGTTGACTTTTCCTGTCAACGTCTTTTGTTAAAAGTTAATAATTTCTTGTTCTACATCTTGTTTATTATTTTCTACATACTTCCCATGAATGAGAACTGGAGATTTTAAACCAATTTATCATACTTGACTTGATATCTCGAAATCGGCTCGAAGGATTATCCATAGATAAAGGTATGATTTTAATTTGGTATTCTTCCTTAATAGATGGAAACTGAAGATTTGGATGCTGGCGAGAATGGTACAGTAAAATATAAAATAATTGATGGAAACACTCAAGGCTTTTTTGACATTAATGAAATCAATGGACAGATTTCCTTAGCACCTCAGAACGGTTATTCAAGCCTGGCAAAGATCCTTTATCCCCTGACGATAAGAGCATCAGATTCTAGCCATGTTAATCCCCACTTTAGAGATATAAGGATTGGCATAAAAGTGGACAATTCAGAGCCAAAATCATTTTACTATTCCAAATCAAATGCAAATAGAAAAATTAATTTTTTGATTATAATTGCCATAGTGACTGCCTCTTTTATCGTGTCAACTGTACTTCTCACTTCAATTTGTATTGTTCTTAAAAAGGCAAAAAATGATAGTCATTTGAGTGGAAGGCAGAATACTTTTAAAACAAACGGATTTTATGAAGTTCAGAAGAACCCAGCTCCAAGTATTGGGTCAAATCACCATCGAAACGATGAATCTAGCTTATTGTATTTTTCTGGAAATGGAAAAATATTCTCACAAGAGAATTCAGGTGAGAATAATTGTGGGTATTTCATCAAATTACTTTAAAGTAGACACACAATTTTCTTCTAGAATATGGGATTTCAGAGTCCAACTACTGTCAACAAAATCGAATGATTGGTTATCCGTGTAGCCCTGATGGAACCATTATTAATAGCCCTGGCACATTTACTATGAAGGAGCCTGCTAATGATCCCAGATATCATTTGCCCTACAATAAACCTGATGTTTACGGATCTTACTCAACTGCTTCCCTTGCTTCACCATGTAATTCCATGTCGTGGGCGAAAAATTTATCAAAAATGAATCAAATTGTAAGTTTTTCTCTTCTTGAATTACTGTTCAAATTTCATAAATGTATTTTTTCTTTACTTAGAATATCGACAAACTTTATGAGGATCATGATTCTGGTAATGGGGATAGTCTTGAGACTGCTATTACTTCAAAACCAAACTCCCTTATACAATGTTCGAACCAAATCAAGCTATCAAATTATCCCCAAGAGCATGGAATGTACTTTTCCGGTAATAATCATGCCCTATCCCAGTCTATCCTAGAATTAAATGCAGATCCTGTCATGAGATTTATCAACGATCCGAATACGGATGGTAGCAACAAATGTGCAACATTAACTTCAAGTTTTGTTTAACCCATAACCACATATACAAACACTAGACTGTATTTAATGAATTTGAGAATGAATTTTAAAAAAAGAGATTTCTCCTTTAACTGCCCGACCATGAAATGAATGAGTCCAAAAATAATTTAAACATTTTTTTATAAGCTCATTGTGATACAAAAAAATATCAATAATAAATTTAATTTTTAAATGAAATAGAATCCTCATTGTTTGAACTAATATTTAAGTCTTTATTATATTATTAGAATAGAATAGAAATTTATTTTGAAAAATAAGAATTATGTACAATATATATAGGATCATTTAAAGAAAATAGTTTTTGAATAGGTCATGAGATGATGGCACAAGTTCTATGAGAAAGTTGCAAGTTGATTTAAAGTTCCCTGAGGGAATTTTTGCAATGTCGATCCTCAGTCTCGCTTGCAATGGGAGGATGTTGTTTAAAAGGATTGAGTAACCTCTTTGGTTTCTTGTGTTGTGCGATGGAGCTCTATTGGGCATTATTGAGTTGTAAAGAATAACGGATGACGAGATTCTTCTAATCCAGATAGGGAAAAGAGATGCTAACCTTAGGCATTCTCTGTAGCTTTGCATTCCGAAACAAGATTTTAAGAATTTAAATTGGACTTGTTCAATCTTTTTGGTCGACTCATTAGATATTCCCAGGACCAGAGCAGCAGCGTAGTCGAATTTGGAGAGGATAAAAGATTTAAATAGAGTCAGCTTCAGGTGGGGACAATTGACGAATTTAGTGATTAAATAAGAGGAGTATCTTAACGATTTTAAGAGATCGTTGATGTGTGGCTTTATCCTGAGTTTTTGATCATAATGGAGACCCAGGTCTTTGATTTTGAGGACTATCAGCTGAGAGAGAGTAGGATTGAGACAATCTAGTGGGTTGTTGTGGTTCAGTAACATGATTTTTGTTTTGTCATGGTTTATTTCTAGACCAATGGAATCAAGGGAGGATCGAATATGGTCAAGTTCATTTTTGATGAGGTCATTATTGAAGTTAGGAATGATTATTTTAAGATCGTCAGCATATTTATAGAATTTTACTTCGCTGCTAGAGGGTTTGATCTTTGAGAAGACTAAATTGAAGAGGAGGGGGCCGACAATAGAACCCTGTGGGACTCCTGAGTTGATGTTCAGGGAGGAAGATTCTTCTTTGTTGAAAAAGACTTTTTGGGATCTAGTGGATAAGAAGTTCATTGTCCAGTTGATAATATATGGATTTATGTCACATTCAATGAGTTGATTCTGGATTATATTGAAGGGTATTTTATCGAATGCTTTACGGATATCCAAAAAGATTACTGCACATTTTCTTATACCTGAGGTTCTCAGCGTTGTCCATGAAGGCTAATAGATTAGTTGAGGTGCTTCTTTTAGTTAAAAATCCGTGTTGAGAGTCATCTAAAGTCTTGATATTAATACTTTTGGAGATGAGGTGGGTAACGATCATGTCAATAAGACTGAGGAATATTGGCAGATTAGAGATGGGCCTATAGTCTGATTCTGCTGTGGGTGAGAAAATCTTTGGGATGGGCGTAATTTTGACGTTTTTCCAGTCCGAGGGGATTAAGTTTTGAAATAGTAGATGTGAGAGAAAATTAGCCATTTTGGTGAAAAATTGATCATGTAAGGTTAAGAGGAGTTCCATGGAGTTGAAGTGGATATTTTCCCTCTTTCTGGAGTTGGAGTCAAGAATGAGGTCGAGTAACAGTTCTCTTGTAATCGAGGGTGGAACTAAATTTCGAACTTGAACAGGAGCCAGGTGGGGTGGGGAATCGGAGAATACAGATTTAAAAAATAAATTGAGGGATTCCGCTGAGATTTGTGAGGAGTTCATTGGTGGTTTTGATTTGTTGACGAGATATTTAAGCTTCTTCCAGGCTTTGGAAGGTTGAGATTTTAGGTCTTCTTGAATTGATTTTTCAAAGATTGTTTGCGTTGATTGAGGAGTAACTTCCAGACTGTTTTTGGAGAGTCTTCTGGCTCTTTTAATGAGGAAATAAAAGAGGTTTGAGTTAAAATGCGGAGAGAATATATAGTCTTCCATTGACAGATAAAGTTGTCTGAAGTGTGAGAAGCTGGTGGTATGATGTGATGAATTGGAATTATAGTGATTGTAATTATATCCCATTTCGAATGTCAATAAGAGATGGTCTGAAGAATTTGTCACTAGGTTGGAAGAGCACTTCAAGTCTTGCATATTAGTGAATAATAGATCAAGGTAATTGGATGGGTTCAGTCTAGATGGTTTGTCTGCCTTTTGGGATAAGTGAAGAGAACTTGCAAATTCAAATAAAGGTGAGTTAAAATCAAGCATTTCTGGGGTGTAGGTCGGGTGATTAAAATCGCCACATAGGATTATATTATGGTTAAATGAGCTTTTTAGATGAGAAAGCAAGCTTATTAGTTTTAGTTCCGAGTGCTTGTTAGCAGGTGGAGGATTGTAAGTCAGAATTATTGTAGCATTGAAGTTTGTATTTTGCTCACTAATATTAAAAGCAATAAGTTCGGGATTGTCTGATTTTAGGAGGACATGGTAGGTTAACTCAGATGAGATGTATGCAATGACACCACCGCCTTTGATTTGTGGTCTGTCTGACCTGATAATAATATAGCTTGAGATTTGGATATCATTTGAGGAGATGTGGGGTTTTAGCCAAGATTCAGTTATTAGAACAATTTGAGGTTTCATCTTTTCTATGATCTGTTTGAGTGCAAATATTGATCTAATGAGTGATCTAATATTCCAGAGAATAATTGTTAATTTATTGACGGGAGTTATTTCGGCAGTGGAGTTCCAGTGACCCGTTGAAAATTTGAGGAAGTGGATGGTGTTTCGTCAGAAATGTTGCGGACATTGGATGAGGATTCATTAATGTTAACGTTGGTGTGAGAAATTCTCCTGACTTTGAATGTTCGTGACGAGTTAGGATTAGGAGTGTTTTGTCTAGCATTGAATATAAAACGATTGTTGATATGATTTGGTGTTATGACAGGGACAACAGGACCTTTATCGTGGGTGCTATTATTCAGGCTAGCAAGATTTGATGTGGTAGGAGGAGCTAATACCGGAGTACGGCCGTTAGATGTCGAGATAACTTGAGGAGTAGTGGCTTCCTTTGTGTCATTGGTTTGGATTACGCATTGAGGTTGCAATGAAAGTGGATGGACGTTGAGGTTGGTTTGTATGGACATCCTTATTTGTTGAAGGTTTTCTTTGATCAATAGGTATTGACCTTGTTATTTTTATACCTTTTTGTATGAATTCATCAAAAATGAGTTTATAGAAATGATGAGATAATTTCTTTTTGGAGGAGACTTTATAGTAGTGGTTTGACTGTATAGGATTTGCGTTATGGAATGAGATGGAGAATTTGATGTCCGGAAGCAGATTTTTTATGAAGTTTGCAACTTCTGCTATATTAAAATTAGGGTGCATAATTCCTCTCACGATGAGACTATGAGAATTAGGCTTTCTGAGATTGGATGGTAAAAGATGATTAGATTGGCCAGTGTTGTATCTCGCTCTTTGATTGGAATTGCTAGCAACAACACTAGGTTGAACAGCTTTTGATTGAGGAGTTAGAGAGGTTTTGCACCGACATTCTTGATTCTCAGATCTGAGTAGTTTAATTTCATTAATCAGGGACTCCAAATAGGAGATAGGAACAAAAGCAAAATTTTCGAAGTTAGGAGCGTTAGAATTTCGCGGTTGAGCATCGGCCTGGTTAAACATTTTCATTATTCATTAAACAGATTTTTACAAGTTGTAAATTACAACAGATTGACTCTTCTAATGGAAATTATTGAAGAATTCGAATTCGATTTTTGTCAAACTATCAAAACTTTAGATGCAATGAAAATTTAGACTGACGAAGTCAATTGCTTCATAACATTGAGATCTTTTGTGGCAAAAACTTCAAATTTTATTATCTCTATTCAGTACATATTATCCCCCCCCTCTCGCATGATTTATGTGAGGGGACCCATATTTCTATCTTGAATAAAGATTCTTTATATATGCCGAAAAACTATACTAATCAAACTCTTTGTTGTACCTTATTGTAATATTAGTGTATTCAATGAATACTATTCATGTTTGGCATGTAAAGACTGAAGAGTATGCCCGGAATAGAGCTTAATCTCTTCGTATTCTCAGGTACAATGACTATTAGCATAGCTAAAGAAAAGTAAACTATTTTTATGTTATCTAATAGAATAGGTAAGTTTATGACTGAAAAATAAAATTGGGTCTAGATGAGATTCAAGGTATTTATCGAATAACTTGCTCATGTGAAAAATCTTAAATTGGTAAAATTCAAAGACATTTTGACAAGAAAATCTATATAGTACTTCTAATTTAAAATTGAATTTTTAGAAAATTTTATATTTCACGTGCTGATTGTTGAGAAACGGTATACAGTTCCTTCGAGGCACTTACAACTGCAAAATTCATTCTCCATTAATTCTGTATATGGCTCCTCATTATTGACACCTCCAGATTGCTTTTGCTCGCCAACACGTAAAAGCATCTTTTCCATAGCACCAAAGGCTTCTTCTGTGCTATCACATTGACACAGACAAGAATCAAAGTCATAACCAACTCTACCCTTACTTTCAATTAAAAGATTTATGTAGTTCTTCATCTGGTAAAAGTCTGTTCCTTCTTCTATTGCAATGCATACGCAGTCAGGACCCTATGTGCTGACTTCCTTCGTCATTCCGACAGTTTCGATACTATCTAGACCTAATGACGTGATCATTCTCTGTCCAGCCTCATCCAAATCTACGGCAGCTGCGCAAATACAAGTGACAGCTTGATTTACATATTCTCTAAAGTTTTTCTCTGAATATGTAGGGGTAATATCTCTTTCGATATCTTTGTGACTAGACCGATAATCAGTTGCTAAGCATACACAATGAGGACCCCACGTAACTCTAGATACTGATATTAGATCTTCCTCGTCAAGGAATCCAGTTCCTAACGGCATGAATTGCCAATACTTTACCAAAGCTTTGTACATGTAACCATTACATGAACATACGGTATTGGGTGTAATTGAAGTGTAGTCTGGTTTAACTTGAATTTCTGCACCTCTCTCTCTATCATCAGTTATTTAATTGAAGATTTCATCTCGTTTAATGTTGTCGACTCAGATTTGGCCACACATTTAAATCGAGGACCCCAACTACATAACTCTTTAGCTGGCTGACTTTGACTGAATTTATTCCTGCCCATTGAACTGATTTTCCACTTTTTAGAATGAAGCCAATCAATTTCCCCTAGACATTCACAGTGAACGACTTCATTCTGGTATTCATATAGCTTTTTATTTATAAATTTCTTTGTCAAATCAGTTTTGACTTCTTCAAATGTAATAGCACTAGTTTTCGCTGAGCATGTACAATCGTTACCCCATCTAATCTTGACGACCTGAGGTGAATCTTTTTCATCGTCATCCAGAGGTCTAAGACCAAGATCTTCGAATAACCAAAAAATGTTCAAGATCCTAGAAACACAATGACACGATGTTTTAGATGTCATATAAGTGATGCCAGCATCTTCTTCAGGGAAAACGATTTTACAATTCTCTTTACTAACTATCAACTGGTCAATAAATGTTTGCATTTGCTCAATGGATATTTCTGTATTCATAGCTATGCACTCACAATATGGACCCCATAGGACAGCTTCAAAATCGTCTTCTATTTCACCAAGTTTACCTTGTCCAGCTGATTCAAGACTGATCCAATCGACTGCTTGGTTCCAGTTAATTGATTTCAAGCTTTCACATTTTATATTACTGTTGTGATATCCAATCGAGTTATCAGTCAAGTATGTGTCGATAATGTTCTTTTTCATTTCCTCAAAAGTTAGATCATCTTTCCTGCCATTGCAGGTACAAGATGGACCCCATAGCAATCGATTGACGTAAATAGAATTCTCATCATCTTTGTTAAATTTGCCTTTGGTCAATTGACGGATATTCCAGAACTTGATCAATGTTTTTGGAGGTCTTGAAGAGCACATACACTTCACTTTAGAAGTGTGCGTAATAAATTGACTTGGATCTTGTTTCCTAGAGAGACAAAACCTTTAAAGTGTTCAAAAGTTTTCCCAGAAACCTCATTGAAACATTCACAGTGTGGACACCATTCAAAAGTTTCCTTGGCAAGATCATTTGAGCCAAAATTATCTCTAACAGCCTCAAATATCCTCCAGGTTTCAGTCAAGTCCCAAAGTATTTCCTTAACACACTCACACATGGCATCCTCTGTCTCATATTCGATAAAATTTCTATTTACATATTGCTCTTTGAGTTCTATTTCCATTTCTTGATCTGTGAAGGTCACGTGTTTAGGGGAACATGAACAAAATGAACCCCACTCTAATTTATTGATCAAAGGCGAGTCAACGTCTCTCTCATCTGAGTTTCTTTGTCCAAGCCATTTGAATTTCCAAAAATGAACCAAAGTCTTTGGCAACTTTCTCTTACAAAGACAAGCAACATTCTCTGTTAAAACATGAAATCCCTGTTCAGGATAAGTAATTAAAATATTCTGATTTGTTTTAATCTGCTTCATAAGTTCTTGAATATCTGTGATGCGATCCTCTGAAATTTTTGTAATACATTCACAAGATGGGCCCCATTTGAATGAAATTGCATCTTCTGTATTCGAGTTCAGGTTACCTGATTTGACATCAGAAACAAACCACTCGGACACTTGTTGCCAATTAATTTTCTGACTGCATACACAAATGAGCTTTTCATTTTGATATTCGATTAAGTTTGGCTCAACAAAAGTTGCTTTGATCGATTTCCTCATAATATCAAATGATATATCAGGATTTTGGGCAACACAAGTACATCCTGATCAACTTTCATTTTCTTCATTAGTTTTCTTTGAACCGAGTGAGCTGAACGTCCACAAGAATTGAAGATAATCCGACAAATGGTTAGAACATGAGCAGGAAGTTTTTGACGTAACATAACTGGGATTTATGCTTGCTGGACTTGTTTTTGAGAAGCTTTTCTTTCTTCTCAAAGCATTTTTCATCTGAGAGAGAGTCAAAGCTTCCTTACCAAAACACTCACAATTAGGACCCCAGGATATTGCTTCGACTTTATCAACTACATTGCTAGGCTTGTACTTTCCAATCGATAAAACCTTCCAGTTATCTGACAAGTCCCAATATATTTCATGATTGCAAATACATTTCATCACATCACTTTGGTACTCAATAAATGTTTTCATCTTGTAATACTCACTCATGATAGAAAAGATAAGAGTCGAAGAATCGGTGGTCTCACTCAAAGCTGAACATTTGCAATACGGACCCCACATAACTTTCTCAACTAACGCTGAATCTTCGTCACGATCGTTAAGAGCTATTTTACCGATATTTTCAAAATCCCAGTATTTATACAAGAGCACTGACAAGAGACATTTAAGACATCATTATGATGAATTGGGTAAGTTTGAGCAAGTGATTGTCTTTTAACAATTTCGTCAATAAATTTGGACATGTCATCAAAAGTGTGATAACACATAATTCTGAAACTTAGATCATCTTAAAGAGCATAGTTTTCTAATAATGATAGCATTTTGAAATGTTCAAATATCTTTCTTCTGACCAAAGATATTTAGATTTGAAAATGCTTTTTTTATTAATTTCTTATGGTTAATAATAAGGGGCTTACATCATCAAACAAAGAGAGATAGAGAAGAAATGTGTGACTGACATACTAATAGGTACGCAAGACCTACCTTTTTGGACTTGGAAAAATTTTTCTACACTCCATTACCAAAGTATCTATAATGATTTACTTTAAATCTTTGAGCTCAAAAGTTTTTTGTAAAAATAGTAAATTTTCCACTTCATATCAACTAGTTTTACTTAAAAGTAATGTGAGAATAATCTTTTAAAAAAGATCAATTCATATTCCTTGAGAAGAAATTTGAAGATTTTTTTTAACTTAAAATAATTTTTATTCGATATTTCTTTGACACAATGAAGCTAAAAGCATACAATACTTGAATTATATAATTCAGTAATTATCTTAAATATTTTTTACATCCATTGTTAACTCGAGGAATCGGAATGTATCAACAACTTGTTCAATCTGAAGAGAAATATATAAATCATTGATTTTAAAATTCATGTAAAATGCAGAAATTCTTACGCGTTTTGTTGTGGGTACTGTTAGACCGTGTCCAGCATTTGTTTCGATTCTACACAACAAAGGATTCTTTTGTTTTGGATTGGAACCTATTTCACTTTGTAGTGTAGCAATATATTTGAAAGAATGTAGAGGAACAACTCTATCATCGTGATCAGCTGTTAAGACCAGTATTGCTGGATATTGAGTACCATCCTCGGGGAACTTGATATTATGAAGAGGGCTATACCTATTTAAAATAAAGCTTTTATTTGTGAGATATAATATTTTACGTATGATGACTGTCAGGGACTCAATACGAAATCAATGTAGAAAAACATTCAAAAGAAATGATTTTTTTCCGAAAATAATCTCACTTAAAGGCATATTCAAAATCTTCTTTAACATCAGGATTGCCGAAATCAGAAGTCCATGCATGACCAATCGTGAATTTATGGAATCTGACCAAGTCTGTAACTGGAACATCACAAATGACAGCATGGAAGGTTCCAGGAAACTGATTAGCACAAGCAGCGACTAAAAGACCTCCATTGCTGCCTCCGTGAATATGCAGCCTAAAAGATTGAAATACTTATTAGTAATGAGAATTTTTAACTTTATATATTTAAAGTAAATTTTAATGTTTAACTGATACACATTTCAGAGCAATCTGGAGAGCTTCTCTTCAATCTATTCGTATACAATCATAAAAGCAAAATTTTCTCAAGGAAAAAGAAGTGCAAAGAACCATCTTCAAGCTCCATCTACAAATTCTGAAGGTGCTTTTCCTCAGACTGAAAATATTTCAGTTTTCAATTCTATATTTGTAAAGGTTACTTACAAAGATGGTTTCGTATACTTTTTCTTGATTATGGCCTTTGCAACTGAATGGAAATCATCAAAACAATTTTGCTTGGTAAAATTTCGTCCGCCATGATACCATTCTGTGCCGTATTCACTGAAAAAAAGTTTTAAATGAGGTTACGTTAGCATATATTGATATCAAGGTGAGAATTTACTATTTTAAGAAAAATCTTGACAATTTTCTACCTAGTGAAACGAGCCCGTGAGAGTTGATAGAATAAAAAAATTCGAACAAATCAATTTCGAAATATTGAGGAAAAAAAATACCAATATCAAGGAAATCAAACAACCTGAATTTTACATTTATCTTGAAAGGAAATGATTCGAAACTCAAAAGTTCAATTTTTCTTAAAAATTACGTATTCCTGTGAACCAAATTGGACAAAAGATCTTTCATATGTTATTCCCAAAAATTAGTATATAATCGCTTTATATCTTTGAAATCGATAATAATTTTTGAGCTCACAAGGTGAAAAGGTATGACGCATTTATGAAAATGAAAAATTAGCCAAATTTTGGCCAAATTAAATTTTTTTATTCCAACAAATTATGGGCTCATTTCAACTAGCTTTATTTAAAAAAATGCGAATAAACTTCTATGATAATATTCCCATATATATATCATAAATATATTTTTTATCCAAATTTTACCAAAAAGTTAAAATTTCTTTATTTTTTCAATGGATGGTTAGCTTCATTTATTTGCAACTCACCTGCCACCACGAATGTTGGCCAGGACAAAGATTCCTTTGAAATATTTGACAAATAGTAAATTGTTTATAGAGAAGAATGGAGTGAGACCAATGTTGAAGCCTCCGTATCCGTATAATTTACAGGGTCTTGGATGGGGTTCATCTTCAAGAACCTAGAACGATTTTTAAAATAATTTTTATCATTGGCTGACGAAGAAAAATGAAAATTCATAAACTAGGCTTGATATTTTACGATCAAGGGACAGAAAATTTTTTAGTCACTTCAGAAAAGAATTAATTAATTTTAATTTTTAACCAAGTAGTTCTTCAAGGACAGAAGACAGGATAGTCAGGTAGCAAGCGAACAACTTTATAGTCAATGAATTAATTAAATTTTAGAAGGCACATGAGTTAAGAATTTAAATGAAATACAATATATATATATATAATTATACAAAGTATTTTTTTCTGAACAACTTTCTGGGTGATTTGCTAATTTGGACGCTTTTACACAGAAAAGAAGATTTTCATATATTAAATTCAAAAATTTTGTTTTTCTGACACTCATGAATCTCATTTTCCTAAAATTCTTTAAAGAGATTAAAACTTTCAGAAAAGGATCAGGATATGTAAGGAAGCGATTATAAATTATTACCAGGACGATTCTCATCAGAAAAGTCATGCAGATTGCTCAAAAACGTAAATTTTATCAATTATCGTAGTAAAATTCATTCAAAATTTGCTGGCGCAGATTTTAAAAATTGTAATTTTCAAATGAGATTTTGTTTATCAGAATGAGCAAATAGCCAAAAAGGTTGTAAAAATTTGTATTATCCTAATAGTTATGGAATTAATTTCGAAAAGGGATCAACGTTCACTCGCTTAAATAGATAAGTTGATTCGTCAAAAATAACATGAATCTTGTACTTGCTAGTCGCTAGGCTTTATAGAAAGGTTTAAATTTGAATAAAACTCCTCGATCTGTAACTCTAGAAAGAAAGTTCAAAGGATTTTCGCTTAATTTATAATTATCTAGACAGACTTGTTTCAATATTTAAACAATAAGATGAATAAATAAAACCCTGAATTATATTGATTAGAAAACAAATTTTCAAGAGTTCGTTATAAATAGGAATAACTCAAACTTGTTGAAAGTTGCGTACCCCACCTTAGAATCTCAAGTCTACCTTGTCCCTACTCCTATAAAACTTGCCATGTTAGTTTTCAATAGGGATGTAACGAATTTTTACCTATTTCAAATCAAAGTTTTCCGTGAAATTTCCACATATAATTTTGATAACGGTGATGTGTGAGATCTAAAATACCTGAAAATTCGTTTGCAATCCCATGCATACTCGTGCATTACCCATTTTCCCTAAATTTTCTTGTAGGCATAGTAGAATAATAAAATTTAACAGAAATGATCCTAACATGATTCTATTACTATTTTCATTGAAAAAACCCTTGAAGCCTTATCAGCAAAAAAGATTTTGATACTTGATCTTATATAAAATAATGTTAAGAATTAATAGTATTATCATTTGAGTAGGTGTTTAAAAGAGTTTGAAAAATTTGTTACATCTCTAGTTTTCAATGATGGGGGAAACTCAAGTATTTTTAGGAATGTTTTTTCATTTAACTGATGCATTTTAGTTTATAAAAATCAATGAAAAAAATTTTTGTGTATCTCTCTATGGTTTTTATATCGAGAACTTGAAAATTATGTCACTAACGAATCAGAACGAATCAGTAGAGAAAGGATACAAATACAAGGCTTATAATTTTAAAATTTTTGTGTTTTTTTTCTAGAAACTAAATAAAGAAAATTCAATTTTCCTCAGTATAAAAGTCCATACAAGAACGAGAAATCTTTAAAAATATTAAGAAATATACTTTTTGTAGATACAAAAGCTAGCATCTACAGACCAAGCAACAAATTGTTCATGTCTTTTGTTCCAAGACATAAGACCAGTCAATTGTTGCTACTGAGAATAAGCATATGAAAAGTTGATAATCAAGAGGTAAACTATCCAAGAAACATGATAAGAAACTATACCATTTATGAGAGTTTAAAATTTATTCTGATGACATGAAAGACGAGAATATGAAAAATCAATTAGAGAGTTTTCAAGAGCAATAAATCTATTGTATCATTGTTTTTTCTATCATGCAGAGAACACAAAAGAATATCAGAGTTTATTCTCTGCATATTGTGCAAGATACTCACTATATGTCTGAGAACAAAGTATGGTATTTGAGTTTTGTCATTTGACTCAGCAAACTCTTGTTTGACTTCATATTCAGAGACATTGAGGAAGTCAATTTTGGGCTCTTTGAATTTCTTTACTGCCTTGTCCTTGTAGATGTAGGAGGTCCTTGGTTGAAGAAATGATGTAAAACTAAAAGTAAACTAAAAAAGAAAAGACTGAATAAAATAATCAAGGTTGTATATGATTTTTGTTCAGATTAGTTGATAATAATTTCAACCTAGAAAATGTACAGTAATGCAGTAATACTTACACTATCATGAAAAATTTCAGCAGAAAGATAATTAATAGTTCCACACTCCAAATTAATCGATTGTAATATTTCCCCAGTCCTAAGTTTCCTCACAGTCAAGTAAGACTTGGAGAAAATAGAAAAAGAGTATTAGCTATGTTTCTACAATATTAAAAGAGATAGCTTACGACAACATGTTTTATTATAACAACACCAATCTTGTCCTGATCAAAGCACACAACTTCTTCCAACTTTTCATGGCTATTAGCAGGAATGATGGTTTTCCAATTTTCCTCAACTGGAGAGTCAATATCGAATGAGACCAGTTTGTTCATGGGAGCCTTGTGGTTGGTTAGAAAGTAGAATATTTTATCTTCATTTGTAATACATGTGTAGAAAGCGTCAAAGTTGTCAATGACAGTTTTGGTCTCAAGAAGTCCATCAATTTTGTAATTTATCTTTTCCATATCAACATAGGATAACATATGACTAGGATCACAACTCTTTGACTTCGAGACAAGAAGGTATTTCCCATCTTTGTTCAACCAGACAGAGGCCATCCAAGTGGGATTTTCAGGTGTCTCAAAGCAAATAACATCTTCTGATTGCGGTGTGCCCAATTTGTGATATTTAATCTTTTGATTTTTATTTGTATCAACTTCAGTACCATCTCCTTTACTATCGTACCAGGAATAGAATAAACCCTTGTTATCTTTAGTCCAGGTTAATCCAGTAAATTTGGCTTGCTCTAAGACATCAGGTAAATCAGAGCCGTCACTTCTATTTTTGAACTTGATTTTCACCCAATCTGAATCTGCTTCGGAGAGGGAATAAGCAAAAATTTTATCATCATAAGTTAGATTATATCCACGAATCGAAGATGTTCCTTCATCGGATAGAGTATTTGGATCGATAAGGATCCTGGGTTCAGATTCTAACCTGTCCATTGTGTAGATTATACTTTGAAAATATAAATTATTTCGAATTACTTTTGATCCAAAAGACCTGAATTATACTGATAAATATAGGCATCCTTAAATCGGACAAGTCCTCCATATTTCTCATAGTTGATTGAGTTTTTAAACCTTTAAAGTTGTTAACTATGTTCTTTACATTTCAGTTAGCGTTTCTTTATTGGGAGATTGATCAAGAAAGGTCTCAGTTACAATCTTTTGCTGTTTAACAAATTCTTTGGTTTCTTCTGAATCTGGATCTTCCAGCCATCTATATGGGTCATTGATCTAGAGTAAAGATTTTTTTATTACTATTTTTCCATGAATTTCTTCCTTGCATGAGATTTTATTGACCTTTGGATAAGTTATCATTTCTAGTAGTTTAACTTGAACTGTTTAAATTAATTAAAAACATGATCGATTCAAACGAAAAAACTAATCACTTTTTGTTCGGTATTTTGTTTGAATGATATAATATCATCATTTAGTACTAAATTATCTTTTTAAAGTCTGAACTGTAAATCACTGAATAATATTTAACAGCGTGTATCTGTCTAATTATACGACTTGAAAACTTCATTCTGAAAAATATAAGTCATAACACAGAAAATCCCATGATAAAGTTCTTGATAAAATTCAAACTAATTTCTCGTAGTTACTTAAAAGTAATACTATTAAATAACCATGAATTTTAAGATAAGCTATTCAAACAGCGATTTATTTGGATTTATATTTCGGATGCTTGTGTAGTTTAGGCCAGGAAAAACTTATAAAATCTATTGAATGTAATTTATACTCTCATCATTAGTATTCATTGAATACTATTCAACCTATGTAATAGACTGCTACACAATGTATATAATTTTGCATAGAACCTATTTTGTTATTTTATACCTGTTTTTTTAGAACTTGTATACTACATATAGAATTTATAGAATATTTTCTTTTTTCATCAAAAAATGTTATGTACAAATTCTTCACTCAATCTCTTTATATTCTATATACAAATAAATTGTTTTCTTTAGTCAAAAAGTAGAATGTAGAAGAGTGTATTCTCATCTGATTGGCAGAGGTTCTTCACAATTCTTTTTACTCATTATTGCATGCATACAAGAAAAATTCCTCGAACTAAACTAAAGAAAATACACAAAAAACTCTACAATTATTATACAAGTCAGCTCTTATTTTATATTCGATAGAATTATTTATATTCATCAACCAACTTATACAATCAACGTCATCATTAAACATTTTTCAAAGGCAAAAGAAAAATTGTGATTCTCTTCTTAACTAATCAAAGTTTACGAAAGAAAAATAAACACACAAAAAATTTGTTGTGATTTTGTTGTAAATTTTCATTTCAACTAAATATTATATTACAATTCTGTTTGAAAAAGTTAGAGAGAAGAAGACAAATTGATGTCAGTTCAGCCAAAAGTATCAAAGAAGAAGCCTCATGTATTTTATGAGGTCACTGCTATATGGCAAAGTCGCCTCAAGTCAGCTAATGAAGACAGTTATATGCAGTTGTTCAGTTCAGAGAATATTGAATATCATATGGGAATAAGACCCTTGGGGAATGTAAAGTTAAAGTTTCTCGAAAAACACATTGAATGCAAAAGCACGAGTCTGTTTGGTTCAAAGCTTCCAAGAAGTGAAATTTACTATTCAGATATTGATAGATGCATCTCAGCCTCGGAGCCAACACACTTGATATGCATGTCAATTGTTGAGAACGATTCAAATATGATTTGTGAAATTTTCAAGATAAAATCTGCCGAACAGGTCAATAAGATTCAAGATCTTGTACAAAATGCACGCCAGCATTCTCAGTACAAATTGAACGATTTGAATGTTGCCTTTATACCCGGATCGAATGCATCCCTGAACGAAATTGAAAATGGTGGCAATGGAGGAAGCTTAAGCCGATCCGTTAAAGAATTTTACAAATCAACTGAGGATATGACCAACTCTGAAATGGTTGAAGTGAACAAGTCTTCCTCAACAATGTCGAAACGTCCGAAGGAAAGCTATCGGCCTGCTCTTCCAATGGATCCTTATTTCAAGAAAAAAACATCTACAACGCCGAATAATAATGTTGAAGAGCCGTACATTAAACCAGAAAAGGATTACAATCAAAGGTCCAGCCTTCCTACACCCTCAGATTATTCCAATGTATCGAAACCAATGACTGATGTCACCTATGTTACAGATGCCAACTTCCAAAAACTAAAAACTTGGCACCCACAGGATATAGAAACGCTGAAACATGATTTACTCAAGCATGTAGACAGTGCTTCAACATGGTCTGTTGAGGTTAATTGCATTGAAAATCATCCAAAATTCGGTAATCGTATATCAGACAATGGTTCAATTTATATGTTCATCGCTCATATGACACCAGAACATAGGAATTACTCAATGTGTAGTAGTTCTAACGTCAGTCTTCATTCCCTCAACGACGATCGTAACAATATAAAGACTAATTAACATTAATTCCTATAGCCATTTCGTTAATATAATCAAGGCTAAAGATGGAAAGAGAATCCAGCCTCCTTCTACAATGTAGAATCTACGTATAAAACAAACAGTTATTCCTTTCGTCAAGACCTTTTATCGATGGCCTAGAATACAATTTTTTGAAAAGTATAAAGCAAGAGAAGATTCCTAAAAAAAGAGATAGAAATTATGTATTTGAAATTGAAAAAATATCATTACAATCATTAGAACACTGTGACATATCACGAAAAATACGAGCACACCAAAAAAGCATGCATATCAAGGAGGGAATTGTATAACTCAAACAAATTCCAATTACTTTTGCTTTATTCTTTAGTATTTTTGACATTTTTTTCATCACCATTATTGTATTAATAGTATTATGAAACTTGTACTTTTCAAAAGAAATCGTGTACCTTTTTGGGTAATAAATAAATTCATTTGTTTAGTTTTTGACAAACATCCTTTTTCTTTTTTTATCAGGGAAAAATACAGAAGAATGTGGAATTGAATGGAATTCTTGATGGAGAGTAGTAGACTGTGAAAGGATTCGAAATAAAGAAAGTTGAAGACAAATCTGAAAATCAGATAAGCCTATAAGTTGTGAGAATAGAAAATGTATTTTGTAAAAAAACCAATTCAGGAAGAATTGTGTAATTTTTGAATTATGAATTTCAATCTCTTTTTGAGATTTATAGCAGCTATTACTGATATTTGGGATTAACATCAGACATAAAAATTGGAATTTAGCTATAAATGATCCAAAAAACTAGCCATTTTCAAGGAAAAATTCAACTTCGTAAATTTTCCTTTTTTATAACTGAGCTTTGGTTATGAAAGTGGAAATTTAATTGTTTATAAATTATGTCAGATCTATTTATTTTCCAAATTTTATTCTAGTATAATTTCCGATACTTGAGTAACCATTGACCTATTCTTATTGGCTGAGAAATTCGATATAGATAGCAATTGATAATTTGAAATCATTATTTCTGAAAGTTTTCACTTCTTATCAGCACACTAAGATAAACATCAGTTCAAATATCACCGATCTTACTGTTCAATGAGGCTATAGCTCATAGAATAAAAAGCTTATTAAATTAAAAGTTTATTGAGTTATTTTAGATGAAAATTAAAAAACTAGATTGGATTTTAAAAATTCAATAACAATGAAAAGCTAAAATTACTGTTTTGCTTAAAGTTCAGTTACTCTTGTAAATTTTCAAAATACGAAATCCACATAAGTTAGGAATAAAATTTCTTCAAGTGGTCTCTCTTTGAAAGTTACTCCCCTTTTCTTAACATCAATGAAATGAAAACAAATCCCTTGTGATGAGATACTGCAAAACAAAAAGACGCCAATGTTCCTTTGGAAGGATAAAAAATTATGATTTACAATTTTCAATGGAGTAGTAAAATAAAAAAAACGATTAAGTAAGCTCATAGGTTATTATAAGATTGTGAGGGTCACTTCGAAGTATCGTAGTCACATTGAAATTTATAAATCAATCTTCAGTCTTTGATGATTGAGAATTAATGTAAAAATTAGCTTGTTGATTTCCAAAGAAATTCTTTGGATACATTTGTTCAAAAAATGAATGATTTTTCATCCAAAAACAGTTACTTAATCATTTATGCATTCAAGAGCCATGGATTTGTGTGGCACAAGAAGAGTAAAACTCTACAATCGATAAAGAGACAAAAGAACTCTTGTTGAATAAATTATGTACACACTGAACAATAAAAAGTATTTGGATATATTTACAAATGTTATTGATTTTACAGAATCTGTAAAAAAGATAATTTTACCAATTATTTTTATACCTTGTAAGATGTTAGAGCATAATTCTAAGGTCACTTTGAACCTGAAATAATGTGAATTTAATGCAAAATACAGATTATTTTTTCTTAGATAATAAATCTTTAATTATTACACATTCTTATTCTCAGAGTTTTAGCACATAATATAAACCTAGGAATAATGGAATTCAGAGAACTAAGGAAATTTCGTCAAATATATGGCCAATAATGTGAGAATTTTAATGTTGATACTAAGGGACCGTAAAGGATGGAGTCCTAAGTCATCAGTCATTATACCTTTGAAATAGATTTTTATAAAAACTCAATCAACTCTATAATTACAGATTACTAAGGTTTATTAAAGTTGTAATGAACTGGCAGTCCGAAGATCAGATTTGAATCATCTGTCTAATTTTAATCCCGATGTGTAGTGTCACTTGGCCTTAAATTTCAGAAATTTGGACTCAAAGATAGGAATAGTGGATCAGTTTTGAAAAAAAAATCGAATTTGATCAAGATTTTTTGGAATCTAGATCTCACTATCACGATACGAAGAAAGTAAATTTTTAGGGAAATTAAGTTAACACCGAACTCCCATTTTTAGAACTTTGATTTGGAAATTTTTGCCGATTCAAAAGTGAGAAAGTGATCAAAAGTTGATTTTTATGATAACAATAAGGAAAGAAAACCGATTATCACTATAATAATTCAGGTGAAATCGTCATTTTTCAGGGATCTTGAATCATCAAATTTTCAAGTAGGGAAAGTGATCAAAAATTAAAACTTGATGGGGTGATTCTAAAAATCTGATTCAGCATATTTGATTTCTTTGACTAATCGTGATCATAAAAATCAAGTTCAAACAGTGGGAATTGGGCGTTAACTCGAGATAATTTTCTTAAAAATTGACTTTTTTCAAAATACTTTTTCTTCATATCGTGAATGTGGGCCTAGACTCCCTAAAGTCTTGATCAAATTCGATTTTCCATCTGAGAGTAGCAATTTAAATATATCTCTATAGATAAATAACCCATGGTTTCAAGGGAACCTTTTAAAAGAGATAAGTTGTTGTCTAATGTCAAATGGCCAAGGTGGCTTTAATTCGTCAGTAAATTCAGGTAATATCTGAATATGAGCGAAGCAAAAAAAGACAAAAGAGCCAATGGTTCGACCTTGTGAAACACATGAGCCAATAAAACTAGTTGACATGAAGATGAAAAATCACTAAAATAATTCCGGATAGTCAAGAAAGAAATTTTCCAAATTCAATGATGAAGTGAACCTTTAAAAATATTTCTGTAAAAAATTCACTCAGGCCAAAATCAGGCCGATTTTTAAATTTCCCCAATTTCCCTTAACATTTTTGAAGATTTATTCCCTTCATGATATCTGAAAAATTCAGGTTGTTCGGTTCCCCATGAAAATGACAAATTTGTGTGAACTTCTTCAGGGGAATTCAAAACTTTTGTCTTAATCTTGATCCAAAATATCAGTATTGAATTGCTTTAAATCTTTGAAATCACCAAATATTTTGAGCTCAAATGTTGAAGATGTGGGAAATTCATTTTGGTCTGATTGATTTCTCAGAACTATATTTTATTTCAACATCTCATGTAATTTTAAAAATTGAATTTTTCTGACTATCCGGAGAAAAATAATTAGTTTTTTGAAAAAATAGTAACTTTTTATTTTCATGTCAATCAATTGAAAATGTCTCATTTCTTATAAAATGGAACTTATCTTTCTATTTTTGAAAATATTGATCAATTCATAATCCTTTATAAAAACGAAATCTTAACAAGACGAAAATTTTATGGTATCAAAAATATCTAATAAACAATATTACATTCAACATGATATTAAAATTTTTTTCCGTCTAACATAGGAACTAGAAATATGAAAATTAGTTTTTATTTTCGTTTGTTTTCATCAGACCGACATGTACGTATATGTACCTATATATTTTAAAGCTTAATCTTAGTGTTTGACAAATCGCTCTTATTCATCTTTGAATGGAAAAGAAGGGATCTTTTGCCTCTTTCTGTTTTTCTATTTCAAATGTGAAATGGATGCGTTTCATTTTAGGTGGGGTGGAATTTTAGGATGTGATACGAGACAAATTCTAGGTTTTATGTGTTGTTTGTCAGGCTAAAGGCTGATGTAGTTAAGACAGTCGTGGGATTTTTTTGAAATTAAAGATTTTATTATGGATCGGGGTCTGACCATGTTGATGGTGTCGTTTGAATGAACTCCCAAGGCCCATTCATCATTAACTTTGTTTCAAATACTTCTATGATACATTGCATTTTTTACTAGATTTTTCAAAAATAGTATATTTTCGACGAAAATTAGCAAAAAATAGCAGTTTAAGTCCATCATACTCACAAGTGTAGTTTTAAAAGTATTATTGGAAATAGTTTGAGTAAAGATTATTCTATTTTCATGTCTAAAAATTTTACACTAAGATACATAAGAAATATAGCGAATTATGTACAAAAATAAATACAAGCGAAAAATAATAGTAAATTTTTCACGGAAACTGTAAACACTGTATTTCATATATATGACTAAATTCGTAGAAAAAATTTATACAATATATCAAATAGCTTTTTGACAACTCTAGTTTTGTAACCCTGCTGAGTGATTTAATAAATCCCATTCAGGTGTGGTTGAATTAAGGATGTCTAATATTTTCATTGTTTTTTAGAGGAAAGTAAGTTTCTTTTCCAGGAATGCATATTGATTAGTTTGGTGTTCGTGACATCATCATTGTTTTCCATCTCTTTTGGCGAATTTTAGATCGAATTAGGTCACTAAAATCTGAATGTGCATTAAACTTTTTCTGCTTAAAGAGCTTTTCACTGTGGATTCGATATGGTGTCGATTGGACAGAAGCTGCATGTTTTTAGTTACTATAACTGATTTTTTTACTTTCATGAAATCGAAATTTGACTCTCATGATAATGAAGTGATTCTCAGAATCTCGTTTAACATATTTAATTGTTTTGTGATCCCAAAAACAACTTTTTATTGTCCCTGTCCCTCTGAAGTAAATTCAAAGCTGAAAAAAATGGAAATTAGAACATTGAAACTATTAATCGTTAAATTTATTGTTTTGTCATGACAGTGGGAAATTATATGAGAAATGGGTGTTACGTGGGATGATTTTTGGAATATGGAAAATATTATCCAAGTATTAGATTCCCAAAGAATACTGACTGTTATCGTGAGATTTTCGGAGAAAAACAAATTTCACCCTAATCTGAATGAATAAATTAGTTGTAAAACCCAAAAGAATATTTTATTCAATTATTTTTTATTGATCTTCCACGCTTGGAAACAAATGTTCATTAAGGTCAATTTGAGTAGAAAATAATTTGGTTTTGGTTTGTTTTTCTATTCTCTCACATGTTTGAGCTAAAAGTTCTCGCTATTTTTTCAATGAAATTGAGATGTTTCAACTCATAAATAAGACTCTTTCTATGTATATAAGAGTTTCGAAAGAAATATAATCTCAAAATTTGAGACTCAGATGGTAATTATTCAATTCACTGCAAGAAAGTTTGTATTAAAATACATTCTGTTTTGTATTGTTGTTTTAGAAACCTATTTCAAATTCATTTGCATCTATTCAAGGTTTAATACAAAAGAGAATACGAGTTTTTTGTCATTTTTATGAAATACCAGGTAGATATTCTGAATCATATTCTGACTAGACTGATGATGACTACTAAACGCAAAGATATTCCTGAGTCATGTTCACACCTGAATTCAAAACTTTACTCAAGTAAATTTATCAAAGGCATCTGGTATTTATCTTAAAATCATCGAAATTCATCGGGGTTTTAAAAAATCATGGAAATCTCTTTTTCAGTTTAACAATACATTTTTCATTAGTTCTTACCAAAGAGCATTCAAGCTATTTGGATCTACGCAATGTTGCCATTTATATTAAAAGTGTCATTCTAAATTGAAAAAATTAAATATTGATTTATTACTTCCATAGTTTGGACACAACCCACGCAACGTTCAAGACTCGGGTTCGAATCCTGGCTATGGTGTACTTACGAGTTTACTAATGAGGACGAAATGCGTTTACATTCGCTACCTTGAGTACAATATCTCTCTCATGCAATAGACACTTGCTTGTCCGATTTCTAACATCTAGCTATCTTAAAATCTTATTGACAAGAAATACTTCTGATATTCAACGATAAATTTAAACAAAATCTATCCAATTTTAATAAATATTCAATACAATCAACAAAATATTTATCTTTCAATGTAACAATGCATTTATTTACAAATTATTTCGAAGTAATTGATCGCTAAAAAAACAGCATTCTTTTTCATTTCAAGTTTGATGAATCTCTTCTGTTATGTTTCCTTTAAAATTGGATTCTTATTTAAATTTACAATGGAATTGTTTCTTTCTTGCCTAGTTTTTACAATAGTTTTTTCTTTGCTTCATTTCTCTATGTACATTTATCATTGAGGGTTTCGATTTTAATAATACTACTACTAAAAGTTTGAATCTATATTTGAGTTATTTGTATAGTTATTTGTAAAGATGAAGATGAGTTGATAATTTCTGTTTGGCACAAAATTAGTTATAATTCTTGAGATATTCTGATATTGATGAATAGCAGAGGATGTAATCGAGAATGTTCTCAACAAGACCCCTTCGTTGCCATCTGAGAATTTTACTTGTCGAAAATACATCGACGGTTTTTTCATGTTGTATCATCTCGAGGAGGATTGATACACAGATATAAACTCCTGTATAGCCCGCTCCGAATCTAAAAGAAAAAAATATGATTAAATTGGAGTAAGATTCATTTCCAGTTGTTAAAAACCTTTAGGACCTTCTCAAAATCGAGTTTGGTCAGCAAATATGTTATCATTTTTATATTTCAAAATATGTATCTTTAGTGCCGAATAGATTTTCGCTACAATTTAAAACTTCAATCTCAAAATCATCATGAATAAAGAGGTCATTTTGAAAATAGATGTTCCGATTGTTTAGAAAACTTTCTAAACAGTTACTTTTTATATATATGTATTAACTAAACAGTGAAGAGGATTCACGTTTTCAGATGGAAAACTTTAACCATACTTTGTTACATTGTTTTATTTTTTTCCTCTGTTGAAATTATTGATTTTCTCTCGTATTGGGAAATATTAATTGGAAAATATTTAGTCTCCTAGTTTATACTATTTCAAGAAAAAAATGGTTCATCTTCTCTCACTCTAATTTGTTGATTAGTTAATTTGTCAAGATTTTTATTTTAGCACAACATAAAAACACTCCAGAAATAGAAAGTTTGCGCGCAAGTGAGAGGCTAAGTTGTGTGTGAAAAAGTCTGATATCTATATATAAGATATTTCAGGAATTTAAAAGTGCAAATTAATTGTAAATATTTACATAATTTGTCAAAAATATAATATCATATCAAGACATACTCGCAATGGACTAGTATGGGACTTTCAATTCCAAATTGTGTTTTGGTCACGTTAACCTGATCAATACATTCAATAAGAGCTGAGGATATCTTGCTAAATGAGCCCAATGGGATATTTGAGAAATCATTACAGTTAATGAGGGTATTGGGAATACTGTGGAGGGCATCTGTAACATCAAATTGTCTAACTGTACGTGAATGACCCTCTCTCGTGTCGGTTATTGAAAACTCTCGAATTTTGTAAAAGTTCATTTCAAATACAGCGATTGAATCGATGATTAGGAAACCGAATCTGAGCGTTTCATTTGTTGGCCAATAGGACTGAAAAAGAGAAAGATATTGAGTTTTCGAAAAAAAAGGAAAAGCCTTAAAGATTCTATTAAATAAAAGTTTATTTATTTTAGCACATCAAAATTCCAGGTGACATTTAATAAAAATCTTTTTGAAATCTATAGATGATATTTATTCAATAGATTTGTGTGTTAAAATACAGATTATGGAACAGTTTTCAATTTGTCTCTCTACAGGCTAATTGATCAAATTTTTTGTGAACTTTAATCATACAATTTTAAAGTTCAATTGATTTTAAAATTTATTCATTGAAATCTTTTCATTACACTCAAGAATAGTTAAAATATAATCATAAATTTTTGAGAAGAAATTCAAATATTTTATCAAGTCAAAAATTAATCTCAAATCATGGAGTTAAATGTTTTGCGATTACTCTGAAGCAAATTTTAAGCCTAATCAAATGGATCAAGTTTTACTTCCACTAAATAAAGACGTTACATTAATCATTATTTGAATCTTTTTAATCCGGATAATACTATTTCTGATGTACATGACAGAAGTACATCAGCTCTATAGTCATAGAGTCGAAATTCCCATCAGATCACTCATTAATATTAAGGTTTCAACTGTTATTTTTACCAACAATTTTATCAGGTTAGCTAGGACAAACTGATGTTTTCATCAGGTTTATACCAATCATTGATTTTTCTGATGATACACCAGGTGAAGGCTTTTAACTTTTAAATTTTTTGTGAAAATCTTGGTGCTAAACTTATAAATCAAAGAAGAAGTACTGTTTTCATTCAGATTTGAAATTTTTTGTCTGATGAAACTGTTTTCTGAATATGAAAAAGGGATAATTTGAATAAGGGACAGAAAGTGGGGCATATTATCAAATATTCTCTTCATACATGGATGAAAATCACTACAATGTATGTTGCGTAGATCCTCGACTTTAATTCATTTACCAACAATAACAAGAATTGACTACATTTCTTTACTTATCTTCGGACAGATGTATCCCCCTACAAATAGGCAAATGTGAGAATTTAATGAAAATCGATCAGAAAAGTAATCTAATTTTTTCCTCCTTCATTTTCAATCCATTTTTAAATTTTTGCTTTTTGGATGAAAAATAAAAAGTAGGAGAAAAAAACCGGGATATTCAATTAATAAATTGCAGTAATTCTCTTTCAGTGCTATTGAATTTAAGACATATTCATTGATCGAAGTAACTCAATTTGAATTGATGAGAAAAATTATACCAAAGATATGTTTGTGATAATGGCGGAATAAAAATAATTTTTTTTAAGATATTGAGCAATTGGCTGACAATTCACTTGGAAGAAGCTCTATTTTTATTTAAGAATTACGAAAATTCATTCTGACGCCAAATATTTTAATGGATTTTCGATTGAGGAAAGAACTTTAATCCTATAATAAATGTTGGGAGGTTATTATGAAATAGAATTAGGGTTTGACCACTATTTCTTAGACTAAAGTTGGTGTAAAGATGATAATTGATTATTTTTACAAAAAACTCAAAATTATTTTTTCAGGAACACAAATATTTTTTGGATTATATTATGAAATGAGCCAATAAGTTGTTAAAAGAAGTTTTTATCGATTTCTAAGATATGAGGCAATTAAATACTGATGCTTGGGATCAAAATTGATTACAGAAGTTCATTATTATTGGTAAATAAAGCCAATCGAACATTTTCAGTTATCACAATAGAAAATGATCAAAAATTAAGTTTAACTTCTTCTCATATGGCCAAAATCGAATTCTTCATCTAAGGTTGATCCCAAATGTTGAAATTTAATCGCTTCAAAACTTGCTTTCCAAGAGAATGTTGAATGTCACTATCTTGAGTCATTTACCTCTGTAACACAATTAATCTCACGTTATTGGAATTTTTAACAGCTTATCGGCTCATTCAATCAGGATTTTTTTTGATAATTTCGATTTCTTAAATTTTTCATCCAATTATGATCCCGAATAATAATAATTCAGTCAAATTACGAAGCCATTAGAATCAACATTTTTTTCAGCTTGAAATTTTTTCCCTCATCAACTTATTGTCTTATTTAATGAATCGCAAAATATTTTTGTTTCTGACTATTCCATGAAAAGATTGTAAATTCTCATCTTCATCTTGACCAGCTTTAATAAAAGTTTAAAATAATAATTCGGGTCTTAAGAAATATGACCTAAAAATTCACTGATATGCGCATAAAATATGCTCCAATGATTTTCTTAATAATGATTTTTCACTGTCGAATTTTCTCGTAATTAATATACTACTTTTAAGTTATTTTTAAAAAATGCATTTGACTATCATGAAGTATCACGTCTTACTCAGAACGATCCTGATTAGTGAATTCAACAAAATACATATGAAAAAGGGAAATATGAACTATTGTTTATGCTCTTTTAATATATAACAAATATGCACTAACAACTTTTTAACCCTCACCCCCACAGCAATTAAAAATATCAAAATATGTTTAGATTAAAAAAAATACCTCGAATTTAAAATATGCTTTATATGCATTTTTGAGGCCCTTGGATTTGATTACCCAATGAGTAATACTTGCTAAACTTGTATCTTTATCCAAATATTTTCAAAGTTTGTAGAATAAAGAGAAATTTACCTCCAGACTTACTTGTAGGTGAAAGTTGATTGCCTAAATCCCAAATGACTTCTTCAAAAGTAATAAATATAATATGTATATTATTGGCATGATTAGAGATTAAATAGAGAAATGAGTTGGCTAGAATGTCAAAATTATTCAAAATGCTTAGCTGTAGATTACACTAAGAACACGTGCATGATTATAAATATCGATATATTGTCAATATGTATGAGGAACCAGAAAGAAAAATCATCTTGATCTCTACATCGTTAAAGTGAACGTGAACAAGGGACGCTATATTATTGACAATCGAAATCATACAAATAGAAGTATTTTTCAAATATACATATCGAATATAAATTTAATTTATCTTGATATAAGATTCTTGTGAATGATTAATTTATCGTTCTCTAGATCAAGATCAAGTCTGCCTTTAGCAATATATAGTAACTCCAGTTAATTCTTGAAAAACATTCTAACACACAATTTCACTGCTGTTTAGATATCAATATTCTTGATTTGAATTGCGTACCTTTGATAAGGAACTGTTTATAGAAAAACATCTAATTTAAAAATCAATGTACACATTTAAATTCTTCTTTTTGTATCCTATGTTGATCTTTTTGAGTCAATATCTAGGAAATTGCTAGTTTAACTAAATTAAATATCAACTCACCCGTTTATTCTCCAAATTATGATCAGAGTTCATTTTCACGATTATCCTTATTTCAGCTTCCCATATCATACGCCAGAATTCTTCAAAGGTTTCCTCTGTTGGTGCTTGGGCCGCAATGTAGGCTAATCTCTTACTGTATCCATCAATAAGACTAGCGTTTATGTAATCTGATCCTGGAAGTCCTCTAATTTCGGCAAGAACAACCCTATTTGAGTTGTAAGGTACAATTTCATAGCTTCGATTTTTACCAGTATTTATCTAGATAAAGAATATTGAATTATTAAGAGATTATTTCCAAATAATACTATTATTCTTACAGGCTGTAGGGCTACAATATTGCTTGAATCTGCAACAACAACTTCCGAATTTCTGAATGAAGAAGTCAACTTGAAGACCTTCTCACTGATATTTGCCTGCTCAACTGGACTTATGAGCCCTTTATTCATGCTACAGGCAGGATCTGAAATTGAGCTTGTGATTGTACGATTATTCAAGAGTCTGAATTCATTATTTAACTGATTCATTTTCATTAAATTGCTTTCAAACACATTGTCAAAGGAACTTATAGGAATTTCTTTATCAAATGCATCCAAGTATTCTAACAAGACCTCGTAGATGAAGCAATATTGATCTTGTGTCTGGATCATAAACTTTCTTTGTGAACGAAGTTTCGTGACAACCTCATGGACATTGACATAATCTTCATATTCCATCTGACTGAGGAGAATATCTGAGCCGATAAATGTTCCTGTCCTACCAACACCAGCTGAACAATGAACTATGACTGGTTCAATCATATTCTTTGTTATTTGTCTGATCCTTCGTAAGAACATGAAAAATGGCCCAGCATTATTAGGAATAAAATGGTCAGACCATGAGGTGTACTGAAAGTGTTTAACAATTCGTTTCTCTTTAGTGCTACATAAATGAGAATAAAAAATATTACATTAACGTTTACTTTCATTTTTACAATGTTTCTTACTCTATTTTCATGACTTCAAATACACGGATTGTATAGTAAGCAAATTCGTTTATGCTCAAATTAGTCACTTGGATATTCCCATAAGACATAGATCCAAGAGAGTTGGTTGAACTTCGATAAAACGTTCCGTCTTCAGCGCCAGAGAAGGTTACAGAATGTGTCATAAACATGTTGGTTACATCAACTGCAAAAATAAATTATTTGAAATATTTTGGATCAATTAGTAATGAGTGAGAATAAGACTTACCCCGATTATTTTTCGCAGTTTCATTTTGAGGTAGTGCCTTAGCTTGTGCTGGCCAATACTGATCACATTTGACACGATTCTTTTCCTCTAGATTCGTTATAGCGACGATACAAGATGAATTGTTCTCCCAAACCATTCTCCAAAAGTCATTAAAAGTATTTGGCATTGGACCCTGTTACATAGATAAAAATCAGAGGAAGAATAAAAAAATTTTAAACTTTTCTTCTTTTTCAGACTTATTGAGCATAATATAAATCAGAACAAAATAATTATTTACTTGATGGGGTTTATGTGTGCAGTAAAAATAGCATTTTAAGATACAGTTTGATCTCAGGGGACAATTTTTCTAATAATGTTTTCTTGAAAATTCAAAATGAAGAGGATCGATCATCCTCTCTTTCTGCATATATGCAATCAATTTAGGATTATGAGAGTCTGCAGAAAACTTTCTTCAATTGAGAATAGGATAAACATTCTTGAAAAGTCATATTTTTAAATATCAAAATTACCTGTGTAGCAATATACGATTTGCGTCTCATCCAACCATCTATATAGTTTGCATTTATATAATCTGAGCCAATTCTATTTGTTATCTCTGATAGAACAACCCTTGTATGGTCATATGCAATTACGTTAGCATAACGATTTTTATCCTCATTGGATGGATGCTGTGAGTGTTCCCAGCAATACTGACCGCCCGGGTCAATACTTTCAAATTCAAGTGAAAGTAAATGCCCTGAATTCATCTTCAACATACTAACATGCTCGTGTAAATCTTGAAGCTTGATCATTGTGGAAAATTCTAAAATTAGAACAATAAGTTGCTAGGTAGCAAAGTTTTAATAGAACAACGCAAGAAGAAAAGAGTTTGGCCGCATCTTTTAAGTTAAATAGTTAATTTAGTTAGTTTTAAGTTAATTTAAAATTTTGAAATCTATATTACAAACTCAGATTGATTTAAATTATTACGCTTTCTACACTAAATATATATTCAGGTATATTTAGATATTACTCAAGTTGATATAAACAAAGAGCGAACTTTCATTTCCCTTTGTTTAACTTAAAAATTAACTGACCTGTCTGATAATACGGCTTTAGCAAAGAGGTATGCGGGCGATTTGAAAATATCGAGTTCATTTGTGGGGAAAGCTGGTTGTTATTTATCATTGGGAATCTTGATCGACCGGAGAGACTTCCATTTAAAGAGTTCATACTCCCTTGTTGTCTTGTGGATAACATGGATAATTTAACTGAATTTGTATCGTATCCGTTCGGCATTGGATGAATTAGGGATCCATTAGCTGTGTAGTTATTTGGCATACCGGATAAAGATTTGGCTCCAATTAGCTCACCATTATAAGTACTATACATGAACTTGTTCTTCAAAGCAATAGACTCCAAGTCAACCTCGTTTACTGGTAGAGTTCCCAAATATTCACTATTATTATTGTTGCTGTATGATTTGTAGATACTGGATAGTTGATCATGTTCACGTGTCTTTCCATTTTGTTGAGACCATTTTACTAACGAATACTTTGATGATTTTTGAACGCGTTCCAAATTCTTTTGTTTTTTTCTTCGAATGATGAAAACAAACAGGAGACATGATAAGCAAAAGAATGTTATAAATGTCCCTATGAATATGGCAACCGTCTTCAGAGTGATACGGGTTGAAAACTTTTGGAGTCCATCGGAAGGTAAACTAGTAGATCCGAATATTATTTTGTACTTATCTGAATTAGAAGTTCCTTCTTGATCTAAAAAGGAAACATTTGTTTAAACAAGGAATTTTATATCTGAGGTAAAATATCAAATTTTTTGATAACCTAACCTTATCCCATTAAAGTTGCTAATAGAATTTCCAGTGAGCCATCTTGATGAATCATTCAAGAATATATATGTATATTCAGTGAATAAATCTCGTTTCCTTAATTGTATCTCTGCTCATATATAAGCTTGTCAATGCCAGACTTTCAATGGATATTGGAAATCAAAATCCCTTTCAAAACTACGATCCAGACAATTTTTGAATCGCAGAAAAAACTACATTCAAATTAACGTCGTGTTTTCCCCTCTGATGAGAAAAAGTTTGCACAATGAGAATTTCCAAAAAAAGTAACATATCAATGTAGGATAATCATTTACTCAATTCTTTTACACCTGTCATCTCTCTGTTACCAAATTACCTCATTCTTTTACAATACCTCATCTTGTGTTTTTTCTATAAACTTGCGTGTGAGCAGATGATACACTACACTAAAAGAATAACATAGAAAAGTACAAACTAAGTAAGTCTTAAAAAGTTTGTAACAATAACAAAGAAATTGTAGCTGAAATTAGCACTGCTAATCAAGTTTCGTCAAAAAGTTGTTTTAAAACAAGATAATTTGTCAAGATAAACAGACTGAAACACCCTTTGTTGACATCTCTCTATCTGTTCATCTCATTTTCAGCCAGAAAAACTAACTTGAATCATCTAGCTGGGGTGAATTCTCCATGTTGGAGGAAAACACTTTGACATTATCAGTAGGCCAAAAATTCTTCTCGGATGAGACTAAATCTTTAAAGTTGATCATATTTACAGCTGTATTAGGTTGATATATCCATGATGTTAAGTCTGAAGTATCTGCCCATTCACTTAGTGTACAAGCATTCTCCTCTACTTTCATTGACTAAATTTAATAAAATAATTTAATTTAGTTTTTCATCAGGGAAAAAGAGGCTATTTTTCCCTTTTAGACTTACAGCAGAGCAAACTTTTATAGCATAATTTCCACGAATGTTGTTAAGTAGAACCTTTTGTTCTTCGTTACTTCTTTTGAATCTGGAATTTTCCATTGATTTAATCTCAACTTGAAAATTATTTCCGGTATTTCTCTCTATAATGTTACTGTTTATTTGCATTATTGTTTTAACAATTTCATTTTTCTTTAAAAGAATTTCGTAATAGTCAATGGGTCCATTGATTGTAGGCACTTTGTCAATTATAATGAATGTTTGGCCCGTCTCCGTTTTGTTGACAAAGGTTGGCCTACTCACGTACAGTGGAGCTGATCAAAATAAAAGAGTTTATTATCGTATCCCTGACCGACAGTGTGTACTTTAAGATAATTATCTATGATTCGGAAAGAATATGAAAAGAATCTATGCCCTATTGAGCAGAGGAGATTAACTGAATGATCTGATTCTATTTCTCTTCTTCTACTCTGGATCATTCCCATCAAGAAGTAGTAGGCACAAAAGAGATTTGATCTCATTGTGAAAAAATAGGAAAAACAATATCTTTGTCAAAATTATGGTTTTTCGATGAATATCATCCTCTTTTTCAAAAGACCATTTGTATTATTATCATAAAAAACGAAGGAGAAGCATTTAAGGTTTATGTATAAACTATTACTTCATTGATCTTACTCATGATCTTAAATGCCTATGCATGCATGCAAGAGAAAAACAACAAGCAGACTTGGAAATTGTGATGTTATGCTCAAATACGGAAAAGTTAATTTAATTAATTAATTTTGGCTAATATCTCTTCTCTATTCAATTTCTTCTTCACTTGTATGAGGGAATTATCTATTTATCATTCTTATTAAAAGTTCATCATATAAAAACACAAAATGGATACGCGGTGGAATTTTTATACAAACGTTTACCTTGAGATTCCGTGATTGGACAATTGAAATAGGCAACTGGTGGAATAAAGGCCTGAGTGGTCTCTAATAGAATTGGTAGTATACTTATTGAGTAGATAGCCTTTGGCAATGCCTGCAGTTGAGTTGATTGTTGTGTCATTTGAAATTTAGATTGAATGCTCGAGCTATGCAGTATGGGGCTCTCAATGATTTCTCGTTCGGATGATTCTCGTTTGTATTTTTGACCGTTTGTATGTAAAAATGTCGTTGAATACGTATAGTTTATCTAAGATAATTAAGTTTTTATAATTATTGTGGAATATTTTCCTTTCTTTTTAGATAAAAAAGATGAAATAAACATACTTTAAAATGAGATATTTTGTTAGCAACTGCTGCATTAAAAGACCACAAGAGATTCAAAGACTTTGAATTGGCTTGATTACAAGAGATGGCATTTAAATTTATTGGGAGAAGAGAATTTCGAGTGACATTTTTAACTAGATATGGCATCGTGTGAAGACTCTCTTGACCGTTGAATCCAATGGAGCTCATTCGTACATAGATTTGACCTTTATCGTCATTTACTATCTGGAAACATAAGAAAAAAATGGTGATTGAAAATAAAAATTAATATTTTTCCAAATCTTACAACTTCTGTTGAGGTTAAAGGACCTTGGGTTTTTAGATTATCCCAAACAATTTGATCAGCACTATCAGTCTTGCTAGCAGTGTGATGCCTTCCAATTTCAATACGATATTTTTCAACAGGAGTTTGATCATTTTTATTTGGTAGCCAACTAATAAAGACACGTTTTCCATCAAGAATTGCCTGAAGATTTGTCGGTTGAAAGGGAGGAACTAGAAACGATTTATAAGAAATACTCAATAGTCTTTAAAAATTGAAGTACTCACACTTTTTTGGTAAGTCAACAGTGACTGATTTAGACCAAGGAGATTGACCAACCTTATTAAAAGCGGCAACTTTGCAAGATAACTTTCCCGTGGCCATGGGTATTGCACGGTCAATTATAACATAGCCTGACGGCCAATGGATACCTTGTTGGTAGGTTTTATCAGCCAAAAATATGCGGTCATCTTTGCAGGATAATAAGTAATGATCAAAAGATCCACCCCTCTTATCTACGTTCATTGGATCCCAAAAGACAATGCTTTGATTCAGTTGAGTCTTGACCACTCTCAAGTTAATCGGTGGATCTGTCGGACCTAAAATATAAATTATTTTTCGAATTCTGAGCAAATATTTATCAATTTATTATTTTTAAAAGCGGTATTTCTCCAACTATTTCAAATTAATATTTATTTATAGATACAGATTGAGATGTAAGAATTCTTTGATCAATTCGGTGTAGATAAAAAAACAGTTTGACATTTGAATTTGTTATTTCGTGCAAGTAAATTTTCTATTGAATTGTCATGAAATACTCGTGCAATATGGACTTACTTATCTCGGGTATTTCAATGAGGAAATATGACTCTTCTCCAAGCTGATTCTGTGTAATTGCCTTGACTGTGAAATTGTAAGTGAATCCAGGTACTAGAGAAATGTGTAAATCATTTAAATAAATTAAAATTGAAATCAATCGAGACTCACAGAACTCCATAGAGTTTAAAGACCATTGTGTTTTATTAAGGGATATTTCATCCGATATTTTGACCAGAGAGGGCTGAAATTTGCTGGGTAATAAACCTTTGGGATTAATTTTGGTTATGTTGGTAAGATCTTCTACGGGATTTAAATTCTCGTTTTGAT
Organism: Gyrodactylus bullatarudis; assembly: GCA_012064415.1. Taxonomy (NCBI): domain Eukaryota; kingdom Metazoa; phylum Platyhelminthes; class Monogenea; order Gyrodactylidea; family Gyrodactylidae; genus Gyrodactylus; species Gyrodactylus bullatarudis. The sequence continues at coordinate 327,756 of SSNU01000095.1, forward strand.
TCATTTTAACAAATCTCCAAGTTAGAATATACCCGAAGATTTCATTTCCCAAGTCTTTATCTGGGTTCCATAAAGCCTCAATTGAGTATTTATTCTTTGTACTAGCAAGATAGACCTTAACCTGAAAGTTCTCTGGCTTCTTTGGAGCTAAATAAACGAACAGCCAAGAGTTGAAAATTTGGTTTATTTCGTGTGAGGAACTCACCTTCAGGCCAAGTTTTAACAGCTTTAGAGCTAGCCCTAAGCCCGTAACCTAGTATTGTCTTCACTTTGAGATAAACAACATAATACGTGTTTGGTCGTAAATGACTGATAACCTCTGAATATTTCTGCATATTATCGCTTGCATCCAAGGAATCGAAGACACCTCCGCTCTGGAGTTGCACTGTCTTCTCAATTTTACGCTGGGACTGGGGCCAATCAGCAGTCTTGTCATCACTGAGCCATTTGCCGTTATCATCGGTTGGCTGGCATGTTAAATCGAAACTTAGAAATTCAGGAACTTTCCATCTCCTACCATCAGCACGAATGGACATGTCACTTTTTGGGTAACGCCATTGAATTGTTAGAGAAGAACTACCTTGAGGCGTCACAGACAAATTAAATGGTTGTGGGGCAACTGGAAAAAAAACCATTGGTTATCCTGAATTGTGAGTAATAGAGATTCATATTAAACTATGATGATTTATCGATTTCCCAATGTTACGATTATATAATAATTAATAACTCATTAAAAAAAGAAGATAAATAAGGTATCGGGAGCCACTCTTGTCTCCTGGGCTCAAATTTATTGATTCTCTTTTTTCATCAAAATATTCTTTCGTCAGACATTAATTATTTAAAATAAATGTGAGCATGTTCCCTTCAACAAGGAAAGAACATGTCAATAAACTCTTTTTTTCAGTCAATGAATCATGCATTTTGATGAATTAAAATATTCACAAAATTTCACGCTGTGAGATGAGTAAACAAAACCGAGCGTTGAGTAAATCGACCGTGAAATCTCCTCATTTTTTTAAAATTTAGTACGAAAAATGCAAATAACAAATTCCCTAAAGATTAAAATGTATCACTAAGATTTTCAACTAACCATAATCCCTGGTTTTAGCATTGCTCTCGGCAAATAGACCAATTATATCCTTCGAAATGGCAGCCATTTTGAATTTATATTCTGTATCAGGTGTAAGACTATCAATGAGTACGGGTGCAAGAATTTTCGACAAGGTCTCATTCTTTATTTGTTCCATCTTTTGACCTTCAAGACGAAATATTTGCAACAGATAGGAGGATATTAAATCGTCAGAAACTGGAGGTTTATTCCATTGTAGAATAACTTGATCGTATGATTTTACACTGACTGTAATGTTTCTTGGTGCTGGTAGGACACCAGGCTTGATGAACACCTCGAATTTATCTGATAGAGGAGACTCTCCAGCAGAATTAATTGCAGATACTTCAAAGTCATAAATCTGATCAGGTAATAAATTATGAACGTCAGTCTTGAATTTTTGTTTCTTAGAAGTCATTAAATTGTTAGTTTCGCCTAATTCATAAATTAATTCGTTTCTTGCTTCATTTGAATTTCTTCTCCGGTAGTAGATCTTGTATTTCTGTGTGAGAAAGTTATAAAATAATTATTTGGTCAAGCAGTTTGACATTTGAGAAAGACATAAGGATGATTTATCATCTGTTCGAAAACATTATTGTTTTTTGATGCATATTTCTTCTTTTTGTAAAAAATAATAGAGTTAGTTATAATAAGAATCTTACGGACGAATAATATTTAACTGTGTTCATAAAATTTATTTTCCGCTTTTTCAACTCTTGAGCTCAAATTTAAAAACCAATATCGAGTCAAAAATCGACTCCTTTACGAAGAAACTTAAAATTTTTAATTCTCATCCTCATTTCTGTAGTTTAAACATGTATTTATGTATTTAAACAGTCTATTTATCATCTTCAAATGCAAATGCAAGATATATTTTGGAGAATGTTTATTTTCTAAATCTAATCAAGTTGATGGAGTGAGAAATTTAGCTTCTTAATAAAATCTTATTTTAGTCTTTAATTGAATTTTTAAAAATAGTTAAAGAAATCAGAATTGCTCAAAAGAGCTGAGAGCATTTATCTTAATCAAAATTCCCTACTCCTCCTGTTCTTCGAATTGAAATGAGACAATAAGTAGATATCCAAATTATAATCAGAGTAAACGTATATGTACATACGTTTTTCTTCCTCCAAAGCGTATATATTTCCTGAAATTAATCTCTTCTGTTATCCATATTTATGTTTCAGATTTGCGGATTTTACTGATTCATTACAGATTACGAAAATTATTGGTAGCATTGATTTAAAGAAAAAAATTAATTTTCTACTAGACATTGAACCTACTAGCCAAGTTTGGTCACTGGTTACTACCATATCAATGGATTCGAACCCAGGTCTTCAACGCTAGTAGGTCCAATGTCTAAAAACACTGTAATTTCTACATGAAAGCATTAATTTAAACTTATTTAGAACAGAATTTTCTAAAGTTTAGTTAGAGTTGAAAAATGAGCCTTTCTAATACTTTAAAGAGATTGTTTAACTCACTCTAACGATTCCATTAGGAATTTTTGGCGGTAACCAAGTAACTGAAGCAGATTCTTTCGATGTTGCAATAGCCGAAACACTACTAGGTGGATCATCAGGGGCTAAATTATTGAAAAGTTAGAACAATAAATTTTCTGATCTCATTTTAATCCAAACCTTTTTCTTTGGTCATGAATATCACTTCGTTTGTCAATTCTGAACAGAAGCCATCTGATAACATAGATCTCGCAACAACAGAATACTCTGTAAAGATATCGAGGTTTTCAAGATTTGCATGGATTAAACTTTTAGCTGGATCACCATCTAATTTTTTCGTTGTATTCGATAATTTCATTGTCCATACCTTGGCCTAAAAAGAAAAATTCTAATCAGCAAATGTTCCTAGTACTGACCATATAAATAAGATTCAATTGATGAAAAAATAACTAATTTATAAATGAAATTTAAACTTCTAGTTTAATCAGAGAACTTAGCTTGATGATTAAGAAACTTTATCTCTTCTACAAAAGATGCTGTATCAAAAACTATTGGAAATACATGAAATTCTTCAAGATGGAAATAAAGTTAGAAAAACTTGGTAGATCTTCGGGGAAGCCTTCTCAGTGATAAGTTATCACTGATAACTAACGAAATTTTTGATCTGTCGAATCAGAAAAATTTTTAGTAAAGGGGTAGAAGAATAGATTAATATGACCAATTAGTTCAGTAATACGATACTTTGAGTCTCAAATTTCTCAAGAAGACAAATATTGAGAATTTCTTTCTTCATTTGGAAAATTGCATTATAATTTACAATAACTTTTCGTCTCATCTAAATTATTCTTCCTCTCCAGTTAGATCAATATAACCATGTTAACAAAATCAAAATAGGAAAGGCAATGATTGAAAGAATTATTAAGAAATCATATCAAGAAAAAGTCAATTTTGTATTTTGCCAACACTGTTGGATACTTGGATGATTAGAAGTATATTGTTTAATTTTTTTGTAAAATTTTGCAACAAAATTTTAAATTCGTTTAACATTAATGGGCAATGACAGCATATTTATACAAAGTATTTCAAATGAATATTTTCCGCAAAAAAGAACATGAAAAACTTCAAAGATTTCTATGATAAAAGGATTTCCAAAAAATTTCTAATTTGACACAAAAATTTCTCTGAGGTGTTATGCAGATTGGTATTTTCTAGAAAGCTTTTGTTTTCCTGTTATTCTCATTAATACCCCTTCTCTTTTTTGTTATTAAATTTACAAAGTTTTTGTGCGTCATCAAGAAAATCTCTTTGTTAACAATGTGTTGAAGTATTTCCAAGTCAGTTTTTTGTTCATTTCACTAAACTTTTGAGAATGATCAGAATAAAGAAATGCTATTTTGAATCAACATCCTGATATTGCTCTTTTTTGTTTCCAGCCTAAAACTTATTTGTAATTTTGTCAGATAAGATTTAACAAATAAATTATCAGCATTTCAGATAAGACGAGGACTATTTCCATCTTCATCATATACGAAATCATAGATTTCTAACTTCATATCAACCAGATCTAATTAATTTACTGAGCACTATTCAGTGAATACTATTCACTGAACAGTCCACGCAAATCACTTCAATCAAAAACTGATCTATTGTCATAAATGTAGGAAATTTTAAATTCAATTATGAGACAGTAGCCATGCATTAAGAATGAACTAGATGACACAAGAGTATCGATTTGATAAATCATGTTAGATCAATACTGGTGAAGCATAATCAGTATGAAAAATCAACGCTTACATGGTAAAATGCAAGGTCACAGTGTCATTTGAAAAAAAATAATGAGCTACTGATAATTTCCTTTTTATCAGAGGATTATGACTCTAGCATAGTTGTAAAAGAAAAAATATATCGAAAATTCTCTCAATTAAACATTAACCATTAGAGAGGCAAGATTAGAGAGAGGATCTTCACTACAATGGGAAATAACCAGTTTTTGTTACATTCTAATTTAACTTGGGGTCATTTGAGTACAAATTCTATCCATGCGCCAGCAGCAATGCGAGAGTGTCAGAGATATAATGATACTTCTTCTTCACACCAAGAAATTAAATTCAGATTTTTATTTGATATCAATATCAAAGAGAGTCTTGAGTTCTCAAATAAAGCTTTAAAAAATTTTTATAAAGGCAAGAAATTCTAAACATTCAATTGTAGAACCATAGTTTTGATATCTTTCTTTTAAGATGGGAAATACCTCAAATTGAAGCTAATTCATCTGAGTTTTCACTACAAAACTTTTGGTGCTCTTGAATCTTGTCTAAGCTCTAATGGTACTTTATGAAATGCAGCTTATCCTATTTTTTAAATATGCAATCTTGTTTAAATTGATACTTTTCCAATCAGATCTCATTAAGTTTCATGTTGATATCTTTATATATGTTACCGTAAATATTGAAACTCAGGGAATTTCGAAACTCTCCACTGAGTATTGAAACTCCAGTGTGAGTTTCGAAACTCACGAATAATTTCGTGAATATTGAAACTGGTTTCTAAATTCACGGTTTCCGTGAGTATTGAAACTTGACTTATTATTAAAGTTAGAAATACTAAAAATCTTAGAGAATATGTACTGAATAATATTAGTTTAATAGTTTTTTAATAAATTCATCACTTATTAAAAGTTGTAATTTACAACTTGGAAATATTATTCAGAAAAAGAGCTCCTTTAATGATCATTCGTAAAGCCCATCCCTTGTTTTTTGCTTATGCAACTTGAATTTTTTTAGATGAATTCTTTAAGGCTTGTTTTTATTTTGTTTATAAAAATATTCTCTACCAATTCACATCAAACCAAGTGTTAAAAATTTTAACTGAGTATTAGTATTGTGACCGAATGACTCTTCTAGTCGCTTTTATGAAAATGTAGATAGCAAAAAAGCTCCTATAGTATCGGGACTAATCATGGAACAACAGACGGCTGGTTCTCTCTACTGGTGATTTTTGGACTCAAGTCAAAATTCAATTCAAAATTCAATAGTAGGAAGAGAATATATTAAATCTCTAGATGTACATTTCTAAAAGGATCATCAGTAGTGTCACTTTTAAAATGATATAATTTAAAAAGGTCAATGAATATAATAGTTTACAAATTCTCAAAGAAATAGTAGAAGAAGGAAAATAAATAGAATAAAATATGAGCTGAAAAAACACCAAAACTCTCCAATAAATAGCAGAAATGGAGAGAAAAGTGAAAAAGCTCATATCGGCCAGGGTAGTTGAAGATTGTATGAATAATTTTTCTGAACGCATAGATTTGGTTTGTATAAGTTAATAAAGAATTTCTCTTTGACCCATACATCTATGCTGTCGTCTCCAGGATTTTTATAAAGAATGGAAAAATTTGAAATTGAGGCAGCATGATTCTCTTGTTTAAGATGTCTTGTAATCGCTGTGTCTTTCTTCAAATGATCACTGGATCTTGTATTATTATATTATATTATTATTATATTCATTGACCTTTTTAAATTATATCCTTTTAAAAGTGACACTACTGATGATCCTTTTAGAAATGTACATCTAGTGATTTAATATATTCTCTTCCTACTATTGAATTTTGAATTATGAACTTTAGAGGATTCTCGGACGTTTATGAAAATTTACGTGAATATTTTACTCGTAATAAAATTCAATTCATAAAATGTGATTGAAAACTGAATTGCAAGACAAATAAATGCAAGTGTCTGCGTCAAAATTTACTTGATAAATATTGAAGAGTTTCAAGTTTCAATACTCCCGGAAACCGTGAATTTAGAAACCAGTTTCAATATTCACGGTAACATATACAGTTCAGTTTATACGCCTGGTGGGGAAAATAAAATTTTTTTTCTCAAATAAATGTGAATTATACGAATCCAGCCATGGATGTGAAATCTTGCCTGATCTCAAACTACAAGCAATCCTCATTTCATTTGCATGAAAAATTACTCAAAGTTGTTTTTTTCCAATACAAACGATCAGCAATCAGAAAATTAGCAAGAATCAGTGTTCTGCGTCATTAACTCATGAGGGAATTTCATGTACACGTTGTATAGTTCCAGTTTTCATGTTAACTCTATCCAAGTGGATAAAATAATTTTCAGGCTGGATGCTTGTCACAGAAAATTATCCATAGTCTACTGGAGCTAGCACATTCAGTAAGGAAAGCATACAAGGTAATTGAAATAGAAGCTTCTCAAAGATTGAGTAATACACGATGTAGAAAATTGATTTTACATCGAAAAAATTGTAATCCTTATAGTTAGTAACTAACAATTACAGAAGTTTTCATAAATGAAATTTAAGAATATTCAAAAAAATCCATCAAAACCTCTACCAAAAGAAGAGCTTTAGATTTACTTATCTATTCGTGAAATGCTAAAAATTAGCTGAGTAAAAACACTCACAAACTTGACAGGTTTATCAAACTCGAAGCTATCAAAGTCATCAACCATGAAATTTTTCAGGGTGTCTAATTCCAGATTTCCCCGATTGGTCCAATGAATGATATATCCTATGATATGAACTTTATCCGTCTCCAGCTGAGTTTCCTCAATCATAATTTCTGCAGTATTTGCTGTTATTTCGCCTAGCAAAATATCTTTTGGACTAGGCTCCATCTTCTTGACTAATACACTGACCTTATGTACAACAGAGCCGATTTTCGAGTTGGCAATGCAAGAAACATTTTCAGACTGTGTAATACTCAGGAGATTAATTTGACTAGTACCGTGAAAACTCTCAGAGGTAGATCCAAGTTCTTTTGAGTTACGAAACCAGTTGACTTTTGGCACAGGATTGCCAACAGCTGTACAATTAAGAAAGACGTCTGAGCCCGGATTTATGATGATTCTTCTTGAAGGTACTGTGATAAATCTTGGCAGGAATTCTCTTTCTAAAATCAAAGGAAAAATTTTAATGTGTTTGTTTCAAAATAAATTCTATGATGCATCATGCCCAAGAAAATGCCAAAATTAAAAAGCGATCAAGAAGCAATTCATGTTTAACCAAATTTTCAAAGCAAGCTTTAAAATAAAATTTCACTTACTTTTCTCCAATAAAATTTGTATTGTTGCCTCTAAGTTTTCTGATTTGAAATTATATTTTAGTTGATTTAAATAACTTTTAATATTTTAATATTCAAAGCCATAAAAGTATTTTTCTCTACACAGCATTGCATCTTTGAATAAATAAAATGTAAATTGAAAAAATAAACCTTAGTAATGACTCATTAGTAATGACTGTCAAAAGCCAGATTTTCGCGTAAATCAAGAAAGATAAAATTGATAAAAGTTTTACGCTATATATCGAGATTAGAGATGTAACAATTTTTTAAACCTATTTTTAACACCTACTCAAATGATAATACTATGAATTCGAAACATCATTTTATATAAGATCAAGTATCAAAATGCTTGTCTGTGATAATATTCAAGTTTAATTATCAGACTTTCTTAAAAATGCCGCTAAATTTTCAATGAATTTTTACTACGTTTTCACTGATATTTCGAATACCTTCTTTTCTGATAAAGCTTCAAGTGTTTTTTTCAATGAAAATAGTATTAGAATCATGTTAGGATTATTTCTGTTATATTTTGTTATTCCACTATGCCTACACGAGAAATGAGGGAAAATGGGCAATTCACGAGTATGCATGGGATTGCAAACGAACTTTTGGTTATTTTAGATCTCACACATCATCGTTATCAAAATTATATGTGGAAATTCCACGGAAAACTTTGATTTAATAAAAGATCAAAATTCGTTACATCTCAAATCGAGACACATTTCAGTGAAATTACTTAAAATCTGAGACTATACGGAAATTTCAATCAAACCAGATAATGATCAATGAAAAACTACAGAAATTTTTTAAATTTATTGAAATTCCAGTATCCTTTTTTGGAGTTCAGAGTAGTCAAAGAACTATGTCTTTGGCCAATTAATCAAATGGGCTTTAATCAAAAGGAATTTCTAATTAATAAAATATTAATTTGTTGTCAGATCCAAAATTTTCTGCTGCCTGCCTACTTATATAGTGTGACTAATTCTTGTGATGTATTCTAAGGATATATTAAATGTCATTAAAAAACATTGACAAGATTCTATACAGGAGATAAAACAGGAGTATATGTTTATTAAATATCCAGCCCTCTGGGGTGATTCATTTAAGGCATATTTGACATTTAGATTGTTACCGGATATTCAAAAACGGCATCAACTTGAGTTTTTTTTAAAAGTGATGATTTCAAATCTTGATGATAAAGATATAGTTGAAAACGTGATTAAAATCACAATTCAGTGAAATTTTCTCGGTTTTTATTTGATTAAAAACTTAAGAAAACATTGTCTAAATTATTAAATTTTGATATTTATTTGATTCAGACCAGTGTCAATGCTTACACAAACAAAGGTACCAGACACTTTGAGTGAGTTTCAGTATAAGAATTAAGCTTATGGACAAGCAAACTTTAGGCTTAGTGAAATATAAAGTTATTTACGATTTAATCATTCATTGTAGCGACTAATAAATCTGAGCTGTATTAATCTCATTAAAAACACAGTTATGATTTAGTGATTTACTCATCAATGATTACTCATGAGTCATCATGATACATTTAAAAGTTGCGAATAAGACAAAACAACCAAAAAAACATTCATTGATTCTAATTTAACTTGATGACAAACTCAAGGTCTAAAACATCGCAAAATATTCTTAGTCATTTTATAACAAGTTTGTGATAAAGCTATTTATATTAAAATTTTGCTATATTTTGCAATAATACTTCCTGTCTTTTTTCACTTATCATCTGTTTCATTCTGCTATAAGTTTTAGATATACCTCTTATCTGATCTCATAGGATTAAGTCTTTTTTTGCCAAGACTCTTAACTTAAGAGTAAAAGACTCAAAATTTTAGTGTGACAATCAACAACAAATTATTTTGAAATCCTACTTCACTAAATTTTTAGAGAGTTTCCTCTGAGTTTCTGTCTTTTCTATGGAATCGGATTCTCTTATTTATTAATTCTTGAGTTAATAAATATTTATTGCGTTTCTAGACTGTGTTACTTACCTCTAACGAGAAGATGATGTTCCTCTGAGATTCGTGTTCCGTGACTATTTTTAGCCTCACACATATAATTGCCTTCATCACTTTCGTCGAGGTTTTTAATAAACAGTGTCCCATCATCTTTAAAATGAAGTTTATTGTTAAAATTGGAAAAAATTGACAAATTTCTCCGAATTCTATCTTACCTGCTTGGACAAATTGATTGTTGTTCATGTTAATGGGCGCAAAATTTTTATACCAAGTTATTTTTGGTTCTGGGTCTCCTCGAGCGAGACAAGGTAATTCAGCACTTTCACTCTTTTGAAGTATCATCACAGTGGAGTTGTGATCAAAGTATGGAAATCCAATGGGTGCATCTTAAAATATTAGAAAAGTTTGTTTATAGGCTTCAAGATCATCGAAAAATTTAGTGTTAAAAATTATCTTGAATTTGATAATAATAATAATTTGTACATTTTGAATCTCATTTTCCTACCGACCTTTCTGACTAAAACTATGAATTCAGAGCATGAGTCGAAAATGCTTTGCCTTTATCTCTTTCATGTTTCAAAATCGACATTAAATGAGTTTCTAACTTTTGAGCATCGATATTGGTAGTTATTTTGTTCTATGAAACCGTGATAGATGATAGGAAAATGAGCTTCACGATAACTTGGAATGATCAAAACAAATAAATAATTTAGAGCTTCAAATTAAAAGCTGTAAGCTTCAATTATGAGTCAATATCTTACCTTGTATTGAATTATAGACTTTTAATTCAGCTTCGGAATTGACTCGGCCCAATGGATTTGAAGAGGAACATGTAATCTTAATGAGATGATTTGTTATCGGTATTGATGGAATTTTCAAGATTGATCCTCTAGGTATTTTTATGGATTCTCCAAATTTATCATCTAAGCCAACGGCCTAATTAGAAAAATTGAAATAAATAATCCAATCATATGATGATGATATATTGTAATGCTTTCAGATTCATTAGGCAAAAAAAGTTGAATACACACCTGTCAATGAGTTTAATCTTTTGGGATTATATTTCATTTCTATTAAAAGATGAATGAATCTTGAATTCTTATTATATACTCTTTACTATCATCCATTTGTTATATAATATTCCTTATTATTAAATGAAAACTTTGGCTACAATAGTTATTTAGTTTAAAATCTAAAACTTAAATTTTTACCTTTTTCATGTCAAATTTGAAAATAAAAAATTCAAAGTGATTCTTGATTCATTCACAAAACAATAATGGATTTTGAAGACTAAACCATTCAGTATAACACTTACAATCCATTCAATAATTGGTGCTGGATTACCATCTACGAGACACTTCATCACCATCTTTTCCTTGACGATAACAGCTGTTGATTCTGGCGCTTCAAGTATCATTGGTTTTTCTAGATGGAAAACAATACATTTAAATTTAATTTTTATGTATTTTCAATATAAAATTTTCATTCGGTCAACAGCTCAGTTGAAAAAAGGAAATGTTATAGATTCAATTTATCATCCAAATATGAAAAGATAATTAAGCCAAGTTAATTTTCTTGATTAGGAAATCTTTATACAATTAAATACTGAAAAAATTTTCAAATTTAAATACAGTAACGTCTACTTGAACATTCACAACTCTCGTCACTTTACAGAGCTCTTACCTGTAGTCAAATCAACCAGTTGTATTAGCCAGCTCTGTATTTATTATTCAAATTCATTTTCCAAAATAAAATAACGTATTTAATTAATATATATTTGTCATATTTCTGAATCTCTATATAATATTTGTCTATAGTGTTCAGATTTAAAAAATAAACCTCATTAATTTATTGAATGATGATTAATAGAAATGGAAATATTCTTGTTTCTCGTTTATTTTTTGAAGATTTATTGAATTAAAAAAGGACAGAAATGTTTTTCCCACTTGAATCTATACGAGACTAGAATCGAAAGATATAAAATTGATTGAAGTTTGTCTGAGAAATATCACTGAAATCATAACGGAATTCCTTTTTAAAATCCTTTTTTGTATTTTTATGTTATTTTTCCTTCTTCTACTATTCTAAAAACATACTCAATATTATAATCAATAACTTACAGCTAAAAATTATCATCAGGTAAGTTGATTTTATTATCAGTGAGGCATTACTTTATTCGAATTAATGTAGTTAATATTATACAATATAACTAATAAATGCATTGGTTCTAAGACACATTTCCAAGATCCTTCAACTCATAAACCGAACTCATTTTAATCGAATGCAACATGAAATTTTGTGGCATACTGAAGAGTCCAAAAAACGACCATATAAAAGCTTTTATTATTATTTAACCTTTCAATTGTCTAATTTAACTTGTAAAAAACTCATGTTTTTCTCAAATAATCGTCAATCAACTGTTTTTTTTAGAATTATATAAATTCTATCAGGTCTCAGATATATTCATACGAAGTTCTTTTTTTCAAGTTTAATTCGATACGGAAATGAAGATTCAAAATATTTTCTATTTCCCAAATGTATTTAAATTAAAAAAGCTCTCAAAGTAGGAGTTTAAGACTTGAAACAAATACAGCTACAAGAGATAATGATAACTTGTAAAAGATTAGACTTACTCTTGATGAAGGAAGCATAGTTACCTATGCTTCTTTTTTGATGGTGACGAGTCAATGAATCTATACGGTTTAGATAATTACAGGTTTTAAAAGATCTCTTCTCATTTTCTTAGAATACTCGTCTTTCCTCGTTTTATTTATTTATCGCTCAAATTATTTTAAATAAATTACAACATGCAAAATAACAAGAGGCATGCAGTATCATTCAAAAAGTAATTTTTGATTTGGTCTCTGCTTTCTATAATCTCAAAAAAATTAGCCCAGAAAATTTTTACTACTACAAATGCCATTATCAGGAAGCAACTGAAACACGTGTCTGTCATCAATTGTTTCATATGTGCTTCTCGTATAAATGTCAAATGAGAAACTTTAACCATGGTTTTGTAAAAGTTAAGGATTAGAGTTTACTAGTGGTTATATAACCCTAGGCATATACAATGTAATCAAGAGAACTACTTGTTGAAATAAAACATTACTCACAGTTTCAAAATCAATTCAAGATAACCAAATCTATGAGAGCATAATGGCTAAAAGAATAGCACTAGGATCATGTCAGGAAAATCTCTTTTGATCTGAATGGATGTCGAAAGAACATTATTTTGCCAATGTCAAAAAAAACTTTAGAATAAAGAGAAAAAATATATATTATGAGAGTCGTATTTTATCTTGTGATTTTCTTTACATTTAAAGAACGTTTTTTGTGACAACTTATTTAACCACTACCTCAAAACATACATTTATTTTCTGAATATACAGATAGTCAGATAGTTTTTCCAGTATTTATTAAGAGTTAAGAAATATATTTTATTTGTGTACAATGTACACAATACACTTGATAACAAGAGAATAATTTAATAAAATTTCAAGTCTTCCTGATTTCCAATGTATGTTAATATTTCCAACACAGTGCTAAAATCACTAACAAATGCGAGTAATATAAAAATATAAACAAAAGTAATAATTTTACATTATTTCCTTTAGTGAGATTGTTTTCGGAAATTTACTCATTCCCCTATAACCTAGATTTATTAAGTCATTCAAAATTTGTTAGACATCAGTCTAGATTTGATCCAAAGAAGATTTCTTTTGTCGATTCTACTCAAATGAGCCCATCAGAGTTGATCTTTAAGTCATCTATAAACGCATCGAAAATATATATCCCCAAATCTCTCGAGTTATGTATTTTTCATTGAGGTTTATCAAATATTTAGATATAGAGAGTAATTTTCATCCAATTATGGTTGAATAAACACACAGTAAATCGCTTGAGTAGGAAAATTAATTTTTCAAAAGATTCCAAGGAGAGATTAACTCATTTTTTTACATTTAAATAGGATATCTGGATCAAGTTAATTTTACACTTATTTATACACACTCTAGAATACAGCCAAGAAATGAAGATTTTTCAGGGGAATTTAAAATTCAATTCGATGTCGAAAGCTACCCCTTATACAATCATTTTATTTATAAGATAATCCAAGATTATCAAGCAGAAAATTTTGAATCGAATGCGTCGTTTGGAAATTATAAAAAGCTAATAATTTTTGGTTTAAATTAAGAACTGTTACGTGTTTCAGAGTTGTTGTCCTTTATAAATAAATATTAAAGGCTTAGAGAGCTGATTGAAATGATTGAAGGATACGCTACGTTAAATTTAGCTTTGATCGAAAAAGAGTAACTTCAAGATACTACCTTGCAGCTTGATAAATGAAAAAAAACTCACCAAATTTATCAATTATTTTTGTCATATTGTTTAATCCAAGAATGAAAAATGCGTCAACTGAAGGCCATAAGATCAGAGGAAATATAAACGAAATACTCCACATGTTTCATTTATAACTAATTATCATATTTTTTTATTAAATCCTCTTTCTTGAGTAGACTATCAGATTGAGTTATGCAGTCTTTTACTTATTTTAGACAGTTATCTTTCCGTTTCGTACATTTAAAACAACTCTAAAGATGTGGACCAATCAGAGAAAAGGAAATTTCAATTTTAGAGATTACTTGACTTCCAATGAGGAGAGATGTGAAATTATCATTTTAATATGCTCCTATTCGACTTTACTATCAAATTAAACACAAAAAGAGATTTTACTTGAATTTTAGATGAAGTTTGAAAATAAATAAGCATTAAATTTTGTGAATTAGGTTTGCAGTTGTGTACATCCTATAAATACTTTTTTAATCACATGTCTACTTAAAAGTAAAATTGTATATTCAAATAAATTTTATATTTATATATTTTTAAATTATCCTCTATATGCTTTTTAGTAGTTTAATTATAAATAATTTGTCATTTAAGGTTTATTATCTCTTGAGTTCATAGTGTTGACGCTATTATCTTATTAAAGAAATATTCCGTAAACTTGGCATAAATGTTATTCTTCTTCCATGCATCTCATTACTCTTCCCTGTTACGTAAAACCAAAGTAAATTATTTTATTGATTACTACATATTCTTCCTGATGATGATGAGATAATTAAAAATTTCTAAGGTCATCGTTTCTTGTTTCATGTTTTGTTCTACCCCCTCCTTGTTCTCGTTTAGCAACCGGTTTCTTCTCATCTATATTCAGATTTATCCAGTATAATTGATACTGGGAGCATTCAAGTACAGTAATTCTGACACATAATTTCCATGTTTGTTACCAAGACCTTGGAGAAGACTGTATTTTGATATATATTATTATTAATACTGTAGTAGTATACTATCCAGGTAGGGAAAATTGTAAGCAGTATCTCTTCTACACATTGTGATGATGTGTTGTTGAAAAACAAGTTGAATGAGTCATTCTCAGCCTTCAACTGAAAATTGGTGTATTAGGTTTTGTAATAGAAAAGATAGAAAAAGGAGAGGTGAAAAAGTCGAAAGTCTAATAAAATCCAGACGAAAAATAGCATGTCTCTTTCATACCATGAATGTGTTTCTCTTTTGAATTTTACTATAAAAACTTTGCTGTTGTTGACGTTAGACTTGAATAATAAAATATAGGAAACCTATTTTATTTCCAGAAGCATTGAATATTCTTTTTTAATTCAAGGAAGTCTTGAACATTACATTGTCGAATAAAGAATTAACTGCATATGTCCAAGATACAATATTCTATTAAATTTTGTGAATTCCAACGATTAAAAGAATTATCAGACAAAAATGCAACATCAGTGGAGTCGTTCATAAGAAGATTTTCTATTGAAAGTGATTTAAAGTTTTTATTCAAGATCACAGTAAGACAAGAAAATTGAATATGCTAAATATATGGATCAACTGTTCATCATAGGAGAGTAGATTTTTGATTTCATAATGTACAAGATGATATTTTTATCTGTAAAAATTGATGTGTCTACCGAGAATACCTTTTCTAACAGTGATCCTGATTCATATCCCACCTAATCACTTCTGAACCCAACATAATGCCAACTGGAAATTCAAGAGATGGTTCACTCTATTTCATCTTTTTGAAATTTTGATGTAAGAATCGATAATTTAAATTATAGCTTTTTATTTCTTAATTCAACACTTTCGACTTTTGCAAAATAAAATTTGAAATCTCAATTATATTCTTTCTTGATAAAAATCTAATTTTAATTGTGGGAGCTGGAAGAAGGGGCTGAATAAACATTAAAATCATTTTAAAAGCTAGAAAACACAATGCAGATTCAGTATTACGGATGGAAATTGTTGACAAGAAGAAAACCATGTACTTTGTATTTTTTAACTGAAAGAATGTGCCTGTTAATTGTAGGAAAACCAGATATACCAAAACATTTAATTTTCAAAATACATCTGTATAACCTTATGTACCAGAATTATGATTTTTTTATTATAAAACTATGGAATTCAAGTGCAAAAATATCTGAATGAATGTATCCCCTACTCCATGTTTTTACATTAGACCATCTTAATTACATAAAATCCAATAATTTATTATTTATTATGATGATTGCACGTTAACGTTCGAGAGAAAGAAGGAGAAATAGATGCGTACATAACCTTTTTGGGTAATGTTACAAACTCAGTCAGGATGTTGTGTGTACGAGCAAAAAAAGAACCAATTCGTTAGTTTACTACATACATACGTAACCTAATCAAGATGTACATTTTATTTTATTTATAATGCCTAGTTTCAATTAAAAGTAATACACATTTTCAAACTGTTATTCTGATCCAATAATGCATTCATTGTTGTTGATAAATTTTTTTGTGTAGAATTTGGTTTTTTTGGTGAAAAACTGATTCAATCTTATTTTTTCAAGTTATAATAATTTATTATTGTTATAATAGTCATTTTAAGAAAAAATCAATAAATTTGGAATAATAACCGAGGCTCTATGATGAATAATAGAGCCTCGAAAAACTATAACTAAGAACTATATTTCGATTTTAAGGTATTACTTTAAAACATCATCGCGAATTTGCCAAAAAATCTTAACAAACTAAAAGTAACTTAAAAGTAAACCTTGAAATTTGACCAAACTGAAAATAAGGTGTAAGGCTTATACTCTTTTTAACACAAACTATAGTAATTGTATCCATAACTATAATCCGTAACTGACCGAAAATTTGAGTTTAGCAAAATTTATCTCATTGAATACCTGTTAACCGATTTAAAAATTTTATTTGATAAATAATTCCGAGCATATCTGTGATACTATATGATAGTTTCATTAAATCCAAAAATACCTGATAACTTATCAGTGATAAGTGAACCAAAATTCAAAAGGTTTGACTTTTTCTTGAGTTTCTTTTAATCTCTATTGCTAAATTCGACTTCTTATTCAAATCTTGATCCAAAATATCAGTATCGAAATGGTTCAAATCTCAAAAATCGATAAAAATGTTGAGCTCAAAGGTTGAAAAAATGGCCCAATTCTGTCCAGATTCAATTTTTAAATCATCTCTGTTTATGTTTTTATGGCATCAAAACAAGAATACAAAAAAATAAGTTTCACTAATCCTTATTTAATTAGTTATCTAAAATATTCACGTGAATTTTATTTTAGCTTTTTAGACAATAAAAGCACTTTGATGTTGATTAAAAATTAACGCGTACAAAGATTGTTATCTATCTGGTATAATCTAGGTGATTTTTTGGCTTCATACATGAAAAAAGTGATGTTCCATGCAGGAACTACAACATTATTTCATCAATCCAAGAGCCCTCTTATCAGTAGCAAATCTATCCCTGTTAAATTGTGTACAAAAGTACATCTCAATTATATTCGTGGCTTCATGATTAAGTTTCTAGAAATACAAATAATAATAACAATGGAACTTAAAATCTCGTGATCAGTTTTATTTACCTTAAAAAAAGAAGAAATAATTCGTACGAGCCGCTAGCCAAGAGAAAAAAATTCCCAAGCTTTATTTGGTAAACTAAACTTTAAATTAGCAATTTTATGTAGATCTTTTCCTACTCGAAGCAAATAATTTTTATGGACAAAGGGAAAAAAGATTTCCTAATGAAGCCACTCAAAAAATATACATGACTGTTGCTGGGTAGATACTTTAAAGAGAGATGGAAATTTGTGTGAAAGACATCCGCAGAGGCATTAAATAGAAAATGGAACGCTGACTAGACCGGTAGATGAATTCTTTTGTGTATCCCGTATTCTTCAATTTTTCTTTTAATGTGTCAAAGAAGTTTTAAACAAAAGAATAATCAAACTAACTAAATTTAAACAAAAATGATTTAGTTTTCATCTAATTCTGGAAAACTTTTTCTGGATTAAATGAGGTTAGAATAGAATTGCTAAATAAATTGGAAATCCTTTTAATTTTAGAAGCATTTGAAAAAAAACTGAATGGATTATACAGAAAAACAAAAGTGTGGGTTCTTTACTCTCAGTTATTAATAGCTTGTTATTCAGTAAGTTGCTAATAGCAACCTGATATAGGCCAGTTATTCAAGATCGGAAAATTCTTAGCTATTACGCAGGTTTAAGCAATATCACATAATCTAATTTTAATTTACGCTGAGAAAATTTCAAAATCTCATAAAGTCTCAAAGGTATATCATAACCAAGATTATTAAAATTTAGTTTTCATCTACTCATGAGTAGATGGTATCTAAATAATTCTTTTTACATGAAATTCCCACTAAAGTCTGATTTAAAATTGTTTTATTTTAATTTTGAGTCTTTATCTTGCTTGTTTTTTTTTCACCGTCTCTATAGGGTTAAAATATGTATGTTTACGATCAATTTTTTTTAATATCTCATCATTCTGTAGTTAGAGAACTACAATCTTCGTTTAAATAAGACTTTTTGGAACGATCTGAAAAATATTTCAGAAATTATCAAAGGAAAAGTCATTTTTTTCAGA
Source organism: Gyrodactylus bullatarudis (assembly GCA_012064415.1). NCBI lineage: Eukaryota > Metazoa > Platyhelminthes > Monogenea > Gyrodactylidea > Gyrodactylidae > Gyrodactylus > Gyrodactylus bullatarudis. Next base: position 346,356 of record SSNU01000095.1, read on the forward strand.
TGATCAAACGAAGAATTATTTCATTTTGCAAATATACCATATAAAAAATGGGGAATTTAATTTTTAATAAAAATGCTAATTCTACAATGCGTATAATTTCCCTCAATATCTTGGGATATCTCAATTGATCCAATTAATTAACAGAGAAATGGAATCTAATGAAAAAAGTGAATCATCCATTTAAACGTATTGTCCATGGAATATTTTCGTTCAGGGTTGAATTAGTTGGGAATATTTTTATGGAGAGAAAAAAAAGACTTTTCTCCTTTTTCTAATGGCCAAGGCGCGTAGAATGTGTATTTGCACTCTTTTAATTTCTAATACATTCGTTTTTTATGCAGGGGGATATAAATCGTCAGAGTAATTTCTTTTATTTCTTTAACGCGGTAGGTATTACTAATAGAAATTCTGAGAAGCTAATTCGAATGTCTCTTTGAGTTCTCATTCAATAAAGATGATTTTAAAACCTAGCAGCTTTTCCATTAGATATTCGTAAACTATTTTTTATTTTATTTTTTTTCTTAAGTACCATTTTCAAATTTTTTTTAGCTTAGAAAACGTAAAAATTAAACAACTTAATGGACATATATGTCAATTTTCCAATTTTTTTGAACCTTCATAACTCTACCAGTTTGATAGGTTTCTAATCAAAGTCCACTATGTGAACTTGCATTAGTAATATTTTTGGCCAAATAACTTGGTATTTTCATAGCTAAATTTTGGGTTTTATAAAAATTGTGAAATAGTCTCGGCAACGGAAGGGTTAATGACAGTGAAAGATGAGACCAAATCAAAAGTATGATTCTCTATGAAGATTCGTCCTTAAGAAATGTTTTAAATTTCAAAAATGATAAGATATAATTGCATGCAATAATGGCTTGATAATGAATACTTACCGCCTCTTCTGATTATGGCGTTGGTGGGTATTAAAATTAATAATAAAAGCTCGATAAACATCAGAACGATGATCGGAAAATTTCCAAATTTTACTTCCATTTTCAGTTATAAATCCAAAGTTCATAGATGTGTGATTTTTCAATTAATGTCTGATATTTCCGCTGTAAAAATTTCCTCGGATATTTTTTGACAACTATGGGAAATAGAAAAATTGATTTTCATGTATAATTATCATGCAACATGCTCAATTTTCATAAATTTTTTCTTTTAATCGAGGTAAAGACTTTGATCTGAGAAATTTTTGATCTTTTCTGTCGTAACGTGGGATGCCAAGTGGGCTTATTCTTACTACAAAGTTGTATTGAAGATATCTTTAGTATCAATCAAATTGAAAAACTATTCTGATTGGCTGCCAACTGTTTCCAGCCAATCAGAATCGTTTTGTGTAAACTTGAAATAAAATATTCTCTATTCTATGATATAAGGATAATATTTTATTTATGACTAATACATATTTATAATTGCATTAATTCAACAAGTTTGCCTAATCATTTCTCTTCATCCAACCACAAATCCATCGTTAACCTCTATTTATTTCAAGGGGCAGATAACTCGAATGCAATAAAGATTCGAGTATCAAAATGAAACTGAACGTATATATAAAATTTCCAAACTACCTTGGGAATATAAAGATTTAAATATTATTACCTACAAAATAGTCCCCAAACAATAGATTTTAGAGAAAGTATATAAATACAGAGAGAAAATATCTTCGTGATTTCTATTCTCTTGAAAAATAACATTTTATGTTTTTCTTTTTAAAGTACATAAGAAATAGACAAAATGCACACTTAATTTGGCCACCTAGGAGAGAATGGCTTACATACTATTTCAACAGAAATAAAACGATTACTCTTAACGTTTCAATGTTTTTCTAACGAAAAAAATATTGAAAATGCATACAAGAGTTAAGGACAAACAGGTTCAAAATTTCTTTCAAAAGATATTCTTCTAACAAATAATCATTGAGTTATTATTTATCAGATAATTTTAAACCCGATTAAATTATTATATCATTAAACTTGATTAATTTTTACTATAGCTTTGGATTATTGAGTTAACGAAAAAGAAATTTATATTGAAACTAAATGTAAATTTCTTAAGCTTCATTAGTAATGAATCATTACCAACGTAACTTTAAACCTATAGTCCCAAAGAAACCTTTATAGGAATCGCAGTTATTTTAACGCTTTGGATAAATTTTGCTGCATCTGGTCAGTTGATTCTCGGACACAAATATAAGCTGTCTCAAGACAAGAATAAATTCATTTAGAAAATACCTGGTACCAGTTCAGAGGAGAAAAAATTTGTTGGATATTTAATCTTCATCCCAATCCAATTTAGGGAAGCATTAACCTCATCATTTTTCACAGGAATTTCCTGAACAATCTCTGATCGAGTTAATTTATTATTTTGAAAAATGAAATCTGCATATATTTTTGTAATCGATGCTAATTTTTTATAGTTCAAATACAGGGAAATATATATATTTATTTCATGTTTCTGGAAAAAATTCACAATAATTCCTCTAAGGTCAAATAAATTTGTGATGAGAGAATAGGATATGAAAGAAAATCCAAGTGGGATTTCTTTCCATTCTCTAACTACAGCAATGGGGGGAACAATAAAGCTGCAATATGACTTTACATGTTTCATGTAAACTCCTAAATCAAATATACTCTTGATTTCTCAATTCAGATATATATAGTACAAATATACACATAAAAAAGGAAAAGTGTGTATACTTGACCGGGTAAACTTGTTGGCTAATTAATTTCCAGGAGAGTCGCTTTTTATTTCTCAAATTCTTTTGATATTAAAAAGCAAGGTCAATCTTACTTGTTGAAAATGCGGAATACTTCTTTCATCTCTGAAATAATCATTTCGAAAAGTAAGCAAAAATTTAATCAAGCAATGAATATTTTCCCAGTGTATAAGAGGTTGTTGTTGTTTGATGAAAATATCGCAAAATCTGATACTAAGATCAGAATGATTCTTGAAATCTTCTATAATCTTTGATCCTAAATTAAAGTCAGCTGTGGACTTAAACGAGATAAAAAAGATTACAATGAGCAATTTAAAAATTATTTAGATAGCTAAAATCCCAATTCAAACAGACCAAGAAATCAGAGTACAATTGTTATTTTTTAATTCCAATGAGTATTTTTTAGTTCCTGGAAAAATTCTCACTTCTGATCCATATCATCTAAAGATAAACTTTTGAAGGACCCACAGATCTTGAGTCATCAAAATTTCAGTAATTTTCAAGATCTAAAAACGAAATTCCACTCAAAGTTCAAAAGAATTTTGAAAAAATCATAAATTTCCATCTTCATATATCAGCTATAAAGCACGCCTAAATAAATCCAGACTCGAAAAGTCATCTAAAAAGAGTTCATGCAAGCTGAGGGTGTGGAAGTTTGTCTTATTTGCCTTTTCAAGGTGCGTATTATCTATAAATCCACTCTATCGATTGGAATTTAATTGCTATTTCAAGCAAAGGGTGTAAAATATTTATTATTTGAAATGCTAAAGACGCTATAGGGAAATTCAAATTTATTTTTACAAGGCTTGATTTTTCCTCTCTATCTATATAGTATAACATAAATAGAGGTTCTCTTTTTTCCCCCCAAGAAATTGTATATACACAAAAGAAAACCTATTTAATAGCTCATAAACTTATCTTTTTATCTTTTTTTATGATTATGTGGCCTAGTTCTTGTCCGAAACAAATTGGCCAGGCATATTGTGTTTAGCTGATGATGATTTTTAAAGTATATATCATTAATAATATGGATATAGTTATACACATGTATAAAGGAAGAAATAGTATAGATTGATGGGCAGAGAAAAGTGTATTTTAATTCGATGATGAACCTCCCTTTTGTGTTTGTTACAGGCATACCCTTTAATACAAGAATTGACTAGTAGCTCTAGAGAATATTAATTTGATAGAATCAAGAATTCAGTAATAAAGCAAAGCCTTGATTTTACAATAGAAATTGTATTAAGATTATGTAGAACTTAATGAATCAGACTGAATCGAGCTGACAAAATGCTTTTTTGAGTAAATAACTTTCAAAGTACGATTTCTCCTTCAAACCAAGAGTATATTACAGAATTTGCAAGAAAATAATGATTTTTGTGAAATGAGAAACAAGCAAGAGATTATAAAAGAAAAGTTTGATAAGGGGACATTTCTTCCTCATTAGGGCTTACTACTACAACACAGCCGGGATACAAACCCGGATAGAAAAATACACAATTGTATTTTCCCCGAACAATGTTTCATACCTTGAACAAAAATTGATTTTTTAACCAAGAAAAACACGTTTTTAAAAATCAAAGTTGAAATTTTTCATCTTTTAATAAACAAAAATTCTATTTTCATCGAAATTTAACTGATTTCCTAAGAATTTCATTCAACAAGTGAAAAAAGACTCTATTTTCGTTCAAAAAGTATTCAAAGATCTTAATTTTGTTCTTTCCCGTTGACAAATTCTTGGCACGTGTTCAGAAATTTCAATTGAGATTTTGTATAGCAAAACGAACCTGAAAAAATTTGGTCTAATAGGAAAAATTAATTAGTTTTCGATTATCTTCAAAATAAGATTATGGCTGGGAAAAGTTGAAAAACTTGGCCTACTCTATTGTTTTACAATACAATTTTATATCAATCTTACCAAAAAAATGTTAACTAAATTTATCTTAATTTTTATAAATTATTGAAATTAATTTTACAGTAAAAATATTTCTATTGCCGCTTAAAATTAGATAAGGAAAATTTTATTAAAGGTTTTACGATGCACTCTGATTCCGAATGTATTCAAAACCTGAAGTCATGAAATAGACTCGGATCTGAGTATGAACTGATATCTCAAAACATTATCGATTAATGTTTGAAATCATTCTAGAGTTGGGTTCAGTTTGAAAAAGTAATATAAGAAAGAAAAGATTCGATAATTTTGCTGAAATTTTATCTATTGATTGTTGAATCACTGACTAATTTTCATTAAAGATATCGGTGAAATTTACATTAATTTCCTGAATTAAATCATGCTCTTATTGTTTTTGTTGGCTATGGAAATGTTATGCATGTATTTGACCTGATACATGAGAATATATTCAACTACAATGAAACTTTCAAAATTCAATAAATTTTATTTTCATGATTATTTACTAAAATTTTTTGATTACTATAATAAAGATGGGACTTTATTAACTAACAAATGGAATAAATTTCCGGAATTCTATTTTGGTAAGACAGTAAAAATGATGTGACTACATACAAATTGAATCATTTAATTCTTTTGTTTCAAGTTTTGGGTTCCTGTCTGAGTTTTTATATTTCCATTGGGGTATTTTCAAAATTGGTAACTCGGACATTCTCGTTTGCAGATATGGTTACAGTGGTAGGCCATATGATATGGCTCATATCACAGTTTTGGTTACTATTTTACATTGGATTTGAGGACCTCTAAAATTTAATTCACTTTTGGTCCTTTTTTTAATAAAAAATTTTTAATATTGCATTTATGGTCCCTTTCTACTGTGTCCTCCCTATGCTGAATGATGTTTATTTTGTAATTATGGTTACAATCTTGTAGAATAGTTGTTCAAGTTTTTTTCATGAGTATATCATATGACTGAAATGTAATGCATAATTAGTAAGAAACTTTAGCTCAACTTGTAAATTAGGGGAGAGGGTGACGCATTAATTTTTCATCAAAATTTCGAAGTTTATTTTCAATATTTTTCATACTTAATGAACGAATTTGATAGGGTTTAGTGGTACTGATCGAATCAGGAGAAAATTCTCTACAAGTTGAGATCAAAAACTAGAAAAGTGACAAAATTTGCCCAAAATATTAAAAATTTAAATATATTTGTCCTACTTCTTAGTAGATTTCAAATATGAACTCTTAATTTTAGTTGGAAAATCGGGGTGCACAACTGTATTTGTTTACTTTAGTGATTATACAATAATTTACAAGGTAAATTTCAATATAAAGCAAGATGAAATAAAATCAAAAATCAAACCTCTGCAAGAAAACATTGAAAATCTAAAGCCTAAAGATTGTATTAAAATTTTGAAAAGCAAAGATGGACAAAAATTCTTCATATCAAACAGTATGGCGGAGTTTAAGAGCCCTCAAACAAGAAGAAGGAGGTAGTGTTTTGAACTCATTTTTACTTCAGGAAAGTTTCCTGAAATGGAACACAGAGAACAAATCAAATTTGACTAAGAACGGTGAGGAGCTTGATTCTGCATTCGTATGTTTAAATATCTCTTCAAAAGCTATTCAAAATTCCTTGCCTATCATTGCTTTGGATGGATGTCATTATCACTTCTCTAACAATTACATACATCTAATCGCAACAGGACTCGATGGAAATAACAAAATATATCCTCTCGCAATCGCTATTGTTGGTTCTGAATGCGAATCAACTTGGTCATATTTTTTTATTCATCTCGATAGAAGCCTAAATTTGCAAAGTGTATTATCTGATCGAGAGAAAGGCTTGGCTATAAGTATAGAAAGAATTTTGCCGAATGCTTTCCAATCATTTTGCCTCTTTCATATTGGTAAGAATATCAAAACCAAATTCCGAAAAAACATGAGCAATTTATTGTTTAGAGCTGCAAGATCCACAACTATAGAAAGTTTCGAGCGGGCTATGGAAGAAATTAAAAAAGATAGTATATCAATATATTAATATCTCTCAAATATTGACCCGAAATTTTGGGCTGAGGTATTTTTTCCTGTTTGCAGATTTGGAAATTTGACTTCTAACATTGCCGAATCAACAAATTCATCTCTACTGGAATTGCGAAATAAGCATCCTTTTCATTGCCTTTATCAATATGTAAACAATGTCGGTCAATCGTTTTATGAACGTTTTATGCTCTATGCTGGAAAGACGGGAACATTTTCTGACTATTTCTCAAATTTGGTGAATCCTTTTATCAAAGAATCAAAAACCTTAATAGTGCATCCAACAATTGAGTCAAAGGTATTCCGTGTGGGTAAGAACTCGAAAAATGAGCTATTTAAAAACGTTACCCTTGGCGACTTCTCCTGCTCATGTGGATTCAAAAACATAATGGATTTATTTGTGTTCATATCATTGCTGTCTTAAGTATCATGAAATTAAGTATGGAGGAATATATTCCAAAATACTACAAGCTGCGAGACCTGCAGAGTATGTATGCAAATCTTTTCAGCTTTTGTGATTTGGATTTATTAGAACCAAATAATCTTGTACCGAAAAGTAATTCTCGTAAGAGAGGAAGACCTAAGAAAAAGAGGATACGTTCAATGGGATAAAAAATTTTAAAATAAATTTTATATTTTTTTAAACTCTAGAGTAAACAAGTAGCCTCAAAATAAATAGTAGTAGATAATATCTACTAGATATAGGGATTACATGTATTATTATTTTGATTCGTAGGTTATGTTAATATTAAAAAAAAGAGTTTAGATAAACAAAATTGATACTGAATTAGAAAATTAAAAAAATAATGATACTTTAAGTGTAAAGATATATGGTATTTCATACTGTTACTGAAATTATTTCATCTATTGATACTGTGAGTGAAAATAAAAAAATAATGATACTGTAAGTGTAAAAAACACCGATCTATTATACTGTAACTGAAATAAACGAAAAAAGTGATACTGCAAGTGTAAATTTCCCATAAAAATAAGATGCTTCAATACAATAATAACTACTGTAATAACTAGTAGTAATACTTCAAAAAGAGTTGAGAACTGAGCAAAGTGAAATTGTAATTTTTAGAAAACTATATTCCAGATTTCGAAATTTGATCGCTCGAAATTTTAATTTACAATCCTGATAAAAGCTCCCTTAAAATTAAGTTATTCTAGTTGTATTACCTTCTTAGTACTATCGTGATAGAATTAATTTCCTAATTACACTTTCTAATATCCATAGATAAAGTTATGAGATTGATAACCTAGAAAAAAATCTGAATGGATGAAATCAATTTCTGTATGCTCCTTTTGTTTACGAAATCTCTGAAATTAGGATGGACTTTTCTATAAAAATATTTTTTCTCCTGTTGTATATTAATACAGAATATACAGACAGGAATATATAGTAGTTCATCCTTCTTTTCATTGCTTAAATTGTTTGTATTTTATCAATCATGTACTAATAATATAGATATTATATTTATTATTTGGGGTTTCCCTTTTAGTGAGTGGAATCGCATAAATTATTATTGTATTGTTAATAGTGGAATGATCATTCTATTAGATCAAAGGAGAAGACAGCAAACAGAAGATCAACTTATGATTAGTTCTTTAATTGAAAAGGGCATCTAACTGAGAGATCTGTCTCTCCACTCTCCCCTCCCCCTCATACCGTGCATCATAGCAAACGTATCTGAAATAAAACGGTTTGATATCTATGGTTTCTCGATAGATTCTTTTGAATCATCATCAGTTGACCAAGTTACGAACGATCCAGAGGCTTAAAAATAATTTCCGATTTTGTAAAAATTTACACTAAAAAACTTTAAATTAATGTATTGTTTGTAGATATATAAGAAAAGAATTTTTATTCACTAAATGTACATTTCTTTATGGTTCATCAGTAGTGACACATAAATAATGATAAAAGTATATATACGGCGGTGACCAGACATATCAAACAGGAAAACCACGAAGCTTCAATTTCTAATTTTTCAATCTTGTATAAAAATGCGGGGGATGACAGCACGGATTTGTGGGTGAAGGAGAAATTCTTCATCAATCACTTTAAGCCAAATCTGTGTGTTCAGAAAAATTATTCCTATAACCTTCAATTACCCTGGCCTATGTGAGCTTTTTCACTTTTCTCTTCACTGTTGCTATTTATTGAAGAGTTTTGGTGTTTTTTTAGCTTACATTTATTCTAATTTTCTTCAACTTTTACTATTTCTTTCAAAAATTGTAAAATATTATTTTCAATGAACTTTAAACTTTTATCATTATTTATGTGTCACTACTGATGAACCATAAAGAAATGTACATTTAGTGAATAAAAATTCTTTTCTTATATATCTACAAATATGATTTTAAGCGGATTTTCGGACGTTTTTGATAAATTACGTGAATCATATCATCGCCAAAATGTATTGTTATTACCACTAATAACTAGAGCCTCAAGAAATAATACCTAAAAATAATTTTTTAAGATCTAAAAAATTTGAAAAGTATTATTTTTCGATTTTAAGGTAATTTACAACAAATATCTTACATGAACTACTTATAAGTAAACAGAATAAAAATTTGAAAAAAAAGTTGAAATTGATCTAAAAACATCGAGATAATATTACTAATAACTACTGTATTAGTAAGTATCTTTTTTCATTGAGCCTAGAAGAAACCCAGACTTGTTAAAATTTATGTTCAACTATGGATGATTTCGGAATAGAAATTATTTAAATTTTATATATTTTACAAAGTTTTTTCTAACAATGACGATTCAATTATTTTCTAGACTTGTAATATTAGTTTCAGCACAATAAACTTCTTGTTAATTTTATTTAAAACTAATCAGTTAGAGTTATTTATATAAAAATAATTCAAAAGACACAGGTAAAAATAGGGATCATATGATTCGATCTTTAAAAAATATTAGAACAAGATTTCCTATATCTACTGGATATTATGTTATCCAATGAATAAAAATAGAAGTTTTTTATCATTCATGTTGATTCACAAACAAAGCTGATGGAAATATTATTCCTAAAGGTTACTAGCCTTTTTGGAACTCGAGATAGATTTTTTTTGTGTAGGATATTCTCGAAATAATTTAGAATTGATTTAACTAGGTCTGCAGTTAGTTTGGATTCGGCTTGCGTTGCAATCTGGAGATGCCAACTCGAAAGATAAACTAGGAGGCACAAGTATTCAGAAAGAAATTCTAACTTTTTAACTTCGATCAATGAAAAAATTGCTATCTTTTCCGGCAAGTCGCAATATTTAGAGTTTTTATTCATGGATATTATCATGTGAATTGATAAAAAAACCTTTAAAAATCATTCTATTTTTCTTTCATGACAAGAGTAAATTAAAATTATTTCTATAAAATGCAAGTTTCAGACTTGACAAAGTTTAATTCAAACCTATTTTTCTTTAATTGTCGATAATAATGATGAAGATACAGTATTCCATGTGTACAACGACGTTTCCAGACTCATTAATTCAATATGCGTGGATTCTCACGACAATATAATTATGATAATTAAGACATCAGACAATATTAACTCCATGTTTTAACTAATTTCAAGACTGAAATTATTTCATCACTTTTTACCATTTCGAATCAGTTGAAAATTTAATAAAAATTATTTTTCATGGAGATTGGGAAAAAAGTAATTTTACATTAGACAATTCCTCGTGACTCATCAAACCACCCACGGTTGATTGAACTTTGAGAGAAATAATTCCTTCGACTATTCACACAGGACTACGTTCAGAATAAAATTTTCTGACAAAAATGACAAATGGAATTTTTCATGTCTGATTAATCTACTCTGTCTAAACAGAGGAACGCTAGGAGATGAGGAAATGAATAGTCATGTTTTCGAAGGCATTTCATTCTAAAGAAATTATCAATTAAGATTTTGCTTTATTAACCTTTAGCTTGTCAGGAAATATTTTTTTCACTTTAACCAATTCCTTCTTCATCATATGTCAGCACTACAATGTTTCCTATTTTGATTTCACACATAAAAATTGCAGACTATGTACGTGAACAAATTCTATTTTACTCTCTCTGTATTGCTTACATTATTTACATGAGATAACAGGAATAGATTTATACTTATTGAAAAAGAAAATAATAAAGTTGGAACTACTTTAGTGTATGAAGAATAATCATAAAATTTATTTAGACAATCGGTTTTTTTAATAATTGATAAGAAGGGGAGAAAAGAGAACAGCTTTCCCAGACAAGTTAACTATAAATAGGTTAAATAATATTTCTGTCAATTTTCAGCATGCACTTTTTTAATAGAGAGTGTAGGAAATTTTTTCACAGATGAGTTGAGCAATTTGTGTTATAGTTTTACTGGTATTGGTTCTGAAACTGAAGGAAAATCAAGTTAGTAGAAATTCCCCTAATATGCATAGAATAATATGAAGATTTACGAAGCTGAAATAGTTAAACTGAAGGAGAAGACCAAAATCTCAAAGCCGAGAAGTTTTAAAAGCTATGAAGTTTAATTTTTGATTGAAAAACGTTTTTCAACTCATTTAAAGTATACATTGTATACTCATAACTAATCTCATCGTATCATTTTGTTTTCTGAAATTAAGATTTAAAGATATAAAAATTATCCTACAATAATGCTTAAATTTTCAATTTGGTCCTATTATTTCGCTTGATTTGATAGCGAGTATTTGTCCTTGATTTTATAGCAACAATCAAATATTCTGAGAGAATTTCGTACATTTCTAAAGATTTAACACTGTTCCAATGGATCAAGCTTCATGTTTATAACAAAAAGAATAAAATGCACTTTTTCCCTTTATTTAACGAATAAGAAACACAAGTGATTTTACAATCACTCTGTTTTTTAACCTTATTATTCCACTTCTAGTCAGAAGCAAGCAGAGGGAGCTAGATTAATCTTGAACTAAACCATAGGTAATTTGTTAAGTTATCTATTTCCATGTTTGAAAAAAACACAATACACAATCAATGATCTGACTTTTTTTAAAGCTTCCCAATCAATTTAACCTCTGTTTCGTATTCTCCTTAGCAGCAACATCTAAGGTTTCAGACTGTTTTTATTTTTCAGAATTCTTTAAAATAATCAATCGGCCATATAGTTACTTAGCTCTGTGTGTGTGTTACTCACTAACATTTTTTCAATTCTATCTTTGATTGCGAACACATTCAACTCAATTTATTTTTTAAAGACAAGTCTTATTGATAGGTTTCTAAAAGTTTCATTTTTATTTAAAATCAAGGGATACGAAAATATTCAAATAAATTCAGGAATTGAGTCTCCAAATGGAAGAGATGTCAAAAAAAGCTTGTAAGTCATTGGCTCAGAATAAAAATTCATTATTTCAGGGGTTTCAGACAAGAATAAAATCGATTTTCGAAAAATGAGTAACATTATTTTGTAATGTCAGGAAATTAGAGTTTGGAAAAAAAATTCCACTAAGACAAACGGGCTGAAATAAATTCATTTTAGGATTTTCATCTGATACTCTCCAAGAAACAGATCAAATTTTTAGGGAGGTAAACTTCAGGTTTAAATAAAATTAAGTTACAATATTCAACATTTCTCGAATACTTTTGACAATGATTAGGGTTTTATGTGAAACCCTGAATAGAATTTTGATGATTCATTGGATTTTTTTTCCTTATAAATGAAAAATATACGTACAAGGGAAAAATTCGAATCTATTCTATTTCTTTTTTTGTTTCAAAAAACATATTTTTCATACCATAATATGAACGATGTGGGCCTCAATATCTTTGAAAATTAATTATTTCATCACTCATGACCATAGTTTGTTGATTAAGCAGATGGTTAATTTCAGGTTTTTTTCGTGTTTGATTTTTCCTATAGGCAATCTGATTGGTTTTAAGGTTTACTCAATTTTTAATGGTTTTTTAGATCTGGACCAATAGGAATACCAAGGTTTTTAGATAAAATTGAAGAGAGTTCAGGTTACAAGCGTCTCATCCACTGAAGAAGGTACTTGACTATCTCAGTACCGAAACGTCTGGAAGAGGCTTTGGAAAAAGGTTGGTTATATTCCAATTAAATCTACTTTTACTAATACTCATAACCATTGTTTTTTCAAAATTATGATTATCTAAATGTCAATGTTTGCTTTAAATTAAGATGAATTGAACCTATTGAAGATGTTTTGAAGTAATATTAGATAAAACCAACTCTAATAGATTTTCTTCGATTTATAATTTTATGATTGACTGTGTGAATAAACCTTATAACAGGCCTTACGAATTATTATTCTATCCAATCAGATTTAAGCCGACATCAACGGTTTAAATCAAAATAAAATTTAAATGAATCATCAAGCCATTGTTACATGTTTTTTTGATGTTTTAGAAAAATTACATATCTGAGACCAACATAATCACTACGACGTACATTGAACAAAAACAGAGATAAAAAATATGTAAATTAAAACAATGCGGATGAGACTTTAATGAACAAGATTTTATAAAAACATGAGAAAATGTTAATCAAAAGAGCATGTGGAATTATTAGTTTTTTTCTGGATAAGAAAATTGAAAAATACACAAATTATTGATTTCAATGTTGGAATGAATATCACATGTGAATTTAATAATTTTTATCAGGAAAATGTTCGGTATAACGTTATTGTAATGTAATTGAGGTAATAAATGGAAAAGCACAATTTGAAACATATCAAGGGTGATGACTATTTGAAGATAATTTCTTATTTGAAAAAAGCAAAATTCCTCTATACAGTACAATATTAAATTGGCTATGAATAATGCATAATATGGATAATCATCTAGGGTTTTATCACGTGCCCATGATTGTTATAATCAACAGATGAAACCGAAATGGATGAGTCAATTGAGTTAGCTAATAAATTTATTAGCCTCGAGCTAAACAAGATGAGGTCTTGCCTAAGAAGCTCATCAAAAAATGCATTATATAATAATAATATGTAAGCTACTTTAAAGTAGATATGTATAATTAAGTTAATTTTAGGGCTTAGAAAAATAATAAATTTAAAGACAAGTGCCTAAAAATCCTAACAATTGGCGAGATGGTCAATCAGATTCTTGAAAAGATTCCAACGATAGAGAAGAGTGAGATAATGTGATACCATGATAGCTCAATTTGTCCCAATAAAGGCTTGATGCTGTCCGTCAATTGGAAATTGTATTCAAAACTCAGAGATTGTTTAACCTGATCCATAAAGATTTACTCGAACCTCAAGAGATAACTCTATTGATTTATAAATTCCAATGTGACAGTGGAGCTACTTATATAGGTCGTACAATTAGGAAGTTATCAACTAGAGAGAACGATCATCTTAGGAAAGATACAGCGATGGCCAGGCATCTTAGACAAGAAAGGCATGAAGCTTCAATTTCTAACTTTTCAATTCTATACAAAAATGGAGGAGTGATGGAGAAATTCTTCATAAATCTATATAAACCAAACTTATGTGTCCAAAAAAACTATTCTTATAATTTTCAACTACCTTGGCCTACGTGAGTTTTTTCACTTTTTTCTCCACTGTTACTAATTATTGGGGAGTTTTGGTGTTTCTTTAATACTTTGTAAATTATTATCTTTAATGAATTTTTAACTCAATTTTAAAGTATTGCCACTGATGATGCTTTATGAAATGTACATATGGCCCTAATATATATCTTATTTCTAAATCTCCTAATATGATCTCAAGTATAATTCGGACGTATTTGAAAATTTACGTGAATATTTGAATCATAAAAATTTAATATTCAGAAAAAATCTGAAAACCCGTGCTTTGCCTTTCAATAGAGAAAAACATGAATCAGATAGAAAGACAAAAATGACATCATTTTGTTCGTGAATAAATCCTTTTTTCATTGACCAATCTCTAATTTTTAACACCTGAAAATCAGAATAAAGATAACCGTCGTAGTAATTCATCAATGAAATTAATCTAAAACTCCATATTTTTGCAGATTTTTAGGTGTTAAAAATGTGAGATTTGTCAATGGAAAAATTTTAGAAGCATAATTTCCGAAATGTTTTTTACGCTTTTGATACTACAAGGACTACTGTATCCTAATTGAGATATATTTCTTTCCTTCAAGGTACTTAAATAGGTATAAAATTGAGTTGAAGTTGAGGATTTTCGAAATATAGGTAAATTTTCAACTTTGAATAGCTCAGAAACTAGAAGAGTCAAGGGAAACTTTCCTTTTAGTAGAAGGCTTCTACTTTTTTTTGTTAAGAATTTATTCGTGAACAACATGTCATCTTTGTCTTTCTATCTCGTTCATATTTTTCAGTTAAGATTAATTTTATGTTGTAGTTTTGTGGCTAACGATTTAAAAATCTGTGTACCTCAACCTATCTTGAGACAAAAATGTTTGATCTGGAATTCAAATAATTTCTATACATTTAATATCTACTTATTAGTAGTTTGAGAATAGAAAAATGCAATTTTATTCACGAATTATTCATCTGAAGATAAGCCTATACATTTTTCTATTCTGTAAATCCATTAAGACGCATGCATTCTTTGCTAACGTATTTGAATGCAAATATATGTGTATTATACATATCTTGTAAAAGGAAAATAAATCAGAAAATGCATACAAAGTTGGAGAGATCAGAAAGTGGTGTTGTTAAGAGATTGAATAGATACTACAAAGCTTTTGTACGCACAGGGATAGGCTAGCTACACAGCCCTCTCTCTTACTTAATTCGTCATCATAGTCAATTTAAAAGATAATCAATCTTTCTCTCTCCTTTATATTGCATTCATTTTACTTGCTTAGAGAGCCTTCGTTGTACTTCTATAGATACTTTTGTAAAATAAATTTTAAATTTGAGATTTTGGCTTTTCCAAAAAAATTAAATACCAAACGTTTTAAAATCCTAAAGGTTATTTATTGATCAATTTGCAAATTGTCGAATTCTAGCCTGGCTCAGAATCTAAATAGGCTGTTCAAGAGAATTCGAATGAAGTACAAAATATAGTGACCGAAGTAATATTTCACTCTTTATTTCTCGTCTAATTAGCTCAATAAAGTTGATTATTAAAGAGTGAGAAACATATTACTTCGGTTACTATATATGGTTTAAACCTAATTATGAACTGGTTGCAATATAAAAATTGATTTTGTATTTAAATTAACGTGTTGAAAAATTTGCTGAATTTAATCTTCTCATGATGGAAGCTGAAATATTTATCTCCCAATCATTTTCAATATAGCGGAATGGAATAATATTAAATTTGAGTGATTTTTCACTTAAAACGGAACTTTTACACTATCACTGCCACGTTTTTAACAAAAACTCAATATTTTTCATTGGAAAGTCAGGAAAAAATTTATTTTTCGAATTCCATAATGAAATAAGTCAATAAGTTGTGAAAATTTAAAAAATTTCTGAAAAAATTCAATTTGATTAAAATTAGGCCATTTTTTGAATTTCGAAATTGAACCAAATTTCCAGTTTTTCAACTTTTGAGCTCAAAATTTTTATTGATTTCAGAGATTTGAAACAGTTGAATGCAGATATTCGCGATCAGCATTAGACAAAAAAATTCGAATTGGGCCGTGGAGGAAGAAAGGAATCTATTTTTTTCAAGTAAAAGCTAAACTTTTAGACTTTGGATCATTCCCCTTCGTGATAACCAATAAGTTCTAATTTTTCAATTTCCCACAATAATAACGAATTTATGTGAATTTCTGCAGCCGAAATCGAACTTAATGGCTTATTTCATTATGGAATTCGAAAAATAAATTTTTTCCTGACATCTCTCCTCTTCATGTCAATTAGGTTTATATTATTCAAAAAAAAATTTATTCTGAACCAAATTTTCACCCGGGGAAAATCAAATTGAGCGTATTAGAATTGAAAAATCTATCCCTATTGATCATTCTTTTACCTTGAAATCAGACCTCAAAAATTTCTTGATCAAATTCGAGTTCTTGAGAAAAAATTGAGATTTTTGTAATTACTTAATAAATTCCCATCTTTACATTAACTATCAGGTGGAATTTTTCTTCCTCAAGAAATTTAATTAAGCTTTTTGAGATTTTTAAAATAGTTTATTCTACTCTATTTCTAGTTCAATATTTTGCTCAGATTCTGTTCTCTTATCTAATGATTCGTGGGCTTCCAATAATACCTAAAATTGACGATAAAACAAGAATACGGCAATAATTCCATGATAATTTTTTATTCTACCTTGTTATATCATCATCTTTTCTATTGGTCAAATAAAGTGACAATATAAAATGAATTAACAATTCCTCAATTTAATTGTCTAGCTATTATTAAGAAGATTTTTTCCCAAAATGTTTGTTTCCTTTATAACTTCTAGTTAAATATCTTAATTGAAGCTGTAGTTAATATTTAAGAGGGAAAATGAAAACGACAAAATTATCATGTCACTTACAAGATTTCTGGGAATTCTATCCTTACATTCTCATCTTATCATAAAATATTTTTGTTACTAGGAATAGTTTTATCCTCTTTAAAAGTACAGTTGTAGCATAATGTTCACGAGGAAAAAGAGAGATTGAAGCCATTTCAGTTGTAAACAATGTTTTGAAGAGTTCTTTTTGGTGAAAATTAATTAAAGTTTTTTTCACGATCATTAATGAAATGCCTTCTATTTCCCATGGAAGAGAGACATGCGATAAAAAAGTTCATAATCCAATCTAATTCTATTTTCCTTAACAAGAAACATTTGTTGCTCTACACAGGAGGATTTGAAAAATGGCATCTTTCCAAGATTAACTAGTCTTCTCTCTTAAAGAGGTGAAATAATGGGCTTCAACTTAATTAGCTTCAAAAATAATAGATTTAAATTTGTTTTATTCAACTTGAAACCTGTCAAGTGGCTATCTTTTACGAATACTGTATAAAAAAATATCATATGAAATTACATAGTATTACCATCGCCTTCAGAGAATATGACTGATAATTTTAATAATGATTTAAAAAATTCGAAAACTCTTTATAATGATTTTATTTGGTAATAAGAGTGACTAAAATCTTAGAATCATCGGCAATTGTTCCATTTATGCATAGAATGAGATGCTTTCAAGTACCTCGTATATATCTATTTTGGATATACGAAATTGATTATAACACATTCCAACTTTTTTTATTGAAGGGTGTTTATTTCAAATTTAGACCAAGAAAAATGTAAAGAAATTCATAACATTTTTTTGTATTTATTATTCATATTTACGTACAGATGAAAGGCACAAAAATAACAAACAATCAATTTTAGCATTCTACGGAATTTCCTATCTAGGAATCGTTTCTATACTCGTCTTAACAGGGAATAGATGGAATGGTAACCATAAAAATTTATGTAGAGAGACTTTCAGATATACTGAAATAATTTTCATGTTAATTATGGCTAGTAATAGGAATATCTAACAAGGTATATTGAATGGCTTACTTCCCAAATGATAAGGACACCCTGTTTTCCGGAATATTATTCATATTTGCATTGGCATAGAGGAATTGTATTCACTCTTACTAATTCATCATCATCAATGATAAATGAGATCAGTTTACGATCACAAAAAATGTATCCGATAAAATCATTTGAATAAAATTAAATATAATTTTTGCTCATACACATGAATCTAATAACGTGTTCATCGAATAAATCCCTTTATTTAATTATTCTTATCAAATAAGAAAACAGATTATTTTAAAATACTACTCAGAAAATCTAAATATTGCTGGAATTTTTAAAGATAAATCAGGGTGAGCCTTTAATCCGTCCAATTAAAAATAGGCCGTGATAAAACTGCCCTTAGGTAAGAGAAGGTGAAAAATCTTTGAGTTTCGTAATATATTTAATGGACTCTTTTTGATGTGAAGAATTCTTATTTTTGCAACGCTCAAGTTTATATTGGTAAAAAAGGGATCTTTCAGTGAGAAGCCAAGAAAGAGGTGGCAATGAAATGAGAGAATTATCATATCCATTTATAAATAAAGGAAGAACGTTCACATGTAAAATTCTCTTCACAACTTTTGCTCTTTGTTTGAGAATTTGTTTTCTCAAAAGATAGCTCTTGTTGTTACGTGCAGAGAATCAAGAACTTTCTTACCTGTAAAAAGCCTACAGTTCTACTTTCAACGCAAAATCGAAAGCCTGATGATCCTGGTAATAAATCAAAAATTATCAAATGCTATAACTCCACAAGAGGTGGAGTTGACCCTTTTACCCAGAAAATCTGCTGAACGATGGCTATTGGCCACTGTCTCTTCTTTTGGCATATCTTAGATATAGCAGCCCTGAACGCCTTTTTTTGTATGGTATGAAATGGCCTTTGATCAAAAGTTTGAAAAGATGCAACTAAAGAATAATTCTGAAAAACCTATCCTATCAGCTCTTGATCATAGAGAGTACATCATCTTAGCCACCTCTAGTGAAGAGATCAAAGATCGCAAATCACTCATCTGAAACTCCTAGTAGAAAGATGCGTCATTTGTTCAAGGTCAAGAGACAAAAAATTTAGATCTCTATGTTCAAAATGCTCAAAAACTGTTTGTGATGAGCGTTATTAAATTATTTATGACTCGTGTAAACAATAATTTTTTATGCATAAAGTTTTTGTCTATTGTAAAAACCAATATCTTCATATTAGAATGACTGCGTCCAAATAAACCACAGAGGTAATTTTTACCTTGTACAGAGCAAGGGGTAATTCTTAGCCATATTTATTCAATATTTTTCAAGTTATGAACCAGTTAAATTTTAGGACAATGTTTCTCAAATGTTATCATAAAACTTATTTTACTTTATACTCTCAAGCATGTTTTGACGCTTGATCGGAGAAAAGAGGAAAACTTGTTGAATATTATAACAATTCTAAAAGAATAGACTCACTGAATAATTTCTACGATGAGGTGGTTATCTTCTCTTTTTGCCTAGAAAATATAGAAAAAGATGAAAATTATTGTGAAAAGAATCTTATTCCATGTATTTCAAGTACATGCTAGATAAGTAAGTAACTGTATAGTAAAAGTCTAGATTGTAAAAGTAGGGTTTCATTTTGAACTACATTACATAGCGTATTGTGTATTTTTCTCTCCCTTCTCTAGAAAGAAATGTACTGATAAAGAATGACATGAATTCCTCGTTTTAAAAAACTAAATCAGTCACTTTTATAAAGCAAATATATAAATCGGCTTCATTTCCAACCCATTCCCATAGAAGAAAGAACAGACATATTTTCACATTTCCCCCTTTCACTATGATGATTTCTCTTTTTCAATGGAAAATAAATGAGATTCTCAGATATAAACAAATTTACCTTGACAACAGGATACAGGAGAACTTTTGTAGAAAAGAAATTATACATCAAGAAAAAAAACCTCAACCTGTTTTGTCATGTGATCCCATTGTAAATAGGTACAAGATTATTCAAAGTCTTATTCACATAATTTGTAACAAGTCCATCCAACATGACAACTAACTTGGACATGGAGATCTTAAAGTTTTCCATCTAATTTGATTATCGATATGGTCCTTTTACTCGCCGTTCGATTTTTTCTCAAGGGTTAATTCCAAAAATCCCCACAAAGAAAATATTTTTCCAATAATCACCCCAAAAATTTTCAAAATAAACTTCTAAAATATGATATTATTTAACACTAAAATTCATTAAACTTTATTTCAGCTCTTGATTTTTTACGACTTGTGCATGGTTATCCACGTTTTTTATTTATTTTGTAACCTTCAAGTTCCGACTACTTCAGATTTTCGGCGTCACAGAGCATGATAATCTCTGAGTAAGCTGCTTTCAAGGATTACTTTGTATTCATTTGGAGCATAATTTTCAAATGAAACTCAGATTCTTACAGGGATCATTGAAATTAATAACTCTTCATATTTCACTATTTTGAGAAACATAAAATTAATCCAGAGGTAGCGAAAAAATTGTAAGAACCTAGATTCGCATAAGTTTTTTTATGATTCATAGTTTATTCGAAAGTGTATTACAGTTCTTCTTCGAACAGAATTAAGGCTTGAGAACAACTCAACTGAGAAAAACAGGGAAAAACAAGAAACGCAGTCGAATTCTTTTATAATAAAAACTGAAGATGAATTTCTATAGGAAAAAAATTAATAAATTTCGGGACAAAATAATTCCTGGGTCTTAAAGAGTTAATAAAAAAAACCAATGTATTAATTTATGCAAATTGATTTAATATATAAGGAAATATAACTTTATAATCAATTTTTCATTAAAAACAGAATTCGAATTAATTATAAAAATTCAAAAATAATATTTTCCAGTGTGAACTCATAGCTAAAGTTATGGTAAAAGTCCAAAATAAGACGAGAAAATAATCTAATCTTCTCATAGTATTGAAGTGATTATCCCCTGAGAAGAAGAAGGAAACTGACCTTGGATCAGGAAAAAAAGACAAAATAGGAAGTGCCACTTTCTCTACAATAATTTGATTACTTGAAATCTCTTGTAAAACTGATTTGCATTCCATCATTCTTATTGAAAGAGAGGATTTCACCAAAAGGATGCATTGATCTGATCTTTCAGATTGATCTGGATTTCGATATCGAAAGAATACGTTCTAAAATTTCCCCTAATACTTTGCTAAATAATCCAGATCAAAAATTGAAAAATGTGTTAGTTTAGCGCGTTCTCGAAATTCAAAAGTTTTTTTATGTCTCATTTTTTTAAGGGACTCAAAAAATTATTTTGATCCTGATTTTCTGGATAAGTTTTTTGCTCATTATCATGTCAGCTAGCTTTAGATCTTTTAATAATAATGGGAAGAAAAGATATGGTTAGTTGCAAGGACTATTCGAAAAAAATCACAAGCAACTTCACCTAGTTAATATGACGATGGGAATTTATAAATTTTACAAAATATTCAATATTCAATATATTTTATCAAAAAAATATTTTGCAATCTAGATCATGAGGTCCACTTTCCCGATATGACGAAATAAAATCAGTTTTCAAGCATTTCAAATCTCGGAGTAGCGCCAAATTCCCTTTTATTGAACTTTAAATTGATAAAAGTGAGAGAATGATCAAATGTTAAGGATCACGATTAGACAATGAAATCAAATATGCTGAATCTGATTCACCCTACCATCGTATAAAAATTGAAATTTGATTGTTTGATCACATTCCTATGTGAAAATCGGCCATAGGAATCTTGTGATTCAAGAGAGTTTTCTGGTCTAA
Source organism: Gyrodactylus bullatarudis (assembly GCA_012064415.1). Taxonomy (NCBI): domain Eukaryota; kingdom Metazoa; phylum Platyhelminthes; class Monogenea; order Gyrodactylidea; family Gyrodactylidae; genus Gyrodactylus; species Gyrodactylus bullatarudis. The sequence goes on from SSNU01000095.1 coordinate 368,265, forward strand.
TCGTGATCCTTAACATCCAAATTCAAAAATTAGGGAATTTGGCGCTACTTTGAGATTTTAGATATGCGATAACTTTTATTAAAAATATTTAATTTTATAAAAATTTTTCTTCCTCATATCGTGAAAGTCGGCCTCGCGATCTAGATTCTAAAAAATCTTGATCAAATTCTATTTCTTGATGGAGGAATTGAGAGCTTTATAAAAATCATAAACTCCCATCTCCAAATTAAGTAGTCTTACTACTAAAAAAGAAAGTTTTGAATCGAAACAATTTCAACACTAAAAGACTTTTTCTACTCTCTATCTTCCCAAATCAAGACAAATAAATAATTTCAAGAAGGACACACAGAATAGGATTTCCAAATTTGACAAAATATACATCTATACGTACATCTTAAGATAGCAGGTAAAATAAATGAAGAGATAACTTTGTCTTTTGGGCATTACACAAAGCCTACTTCGAGGAATAGGCAAGAAACAAGAAGTGTATCACATTTTAAAATGAAGATGATTCATCAACTGTATTTCAACATGGTAAACTTTTCATTTTTGCTCAGTCATTCCTCCTTTCGACGAGTATGCCTTTCTTACCAAGATGAATGGAAAGAACAAAAATATACATTTTTCCCAATTAAGGAATAGAGAAAAAGAAACTGAAATGACATTAGTTTCTCCTTCTTCTTACACTAGAAAATCCTTAGCTATCTCAACCTGTACATTGTTGTACATTTACTGTACGAGAAAAAAAATCATGCATCGACAGTAAAATTTGAGACCTAATTATCTTGATAATTATCATAAAAATAATTTCTCCTGTAAAATTGATATTTCTTGGTTTCCTGACAAGGGGGAAGTAAAAGGTAAAAAAACCTACAGGTAAGCATACAATTGCAAAATCTAAAAAATTATGATCAAAAATTATCTTTTAAGGTCACTCATTGAATTGACAAGGAAATCCTGAACAAGGTCACGGTTTACCTCATCAAAAACGTCAAGGATAATAAAAGGTTTCATCAATGTTGTTATTTCTTTAGAAAAGTTTGGATAATTCTGGTAAAAACATGAATTTTATGATCGAATGTAGTTATGATTCATAGCCAATAATTTAGATTTTTTATTCAATTTTAATTTTAACTTTAAAGTACAAGAAAATACTATCTTAGACTGCGAAAAACGCCAAAATAAAACATTAGATTCTGGAACTTTATTTTTATGATCCAAGATCGTACAGAGCTGACCATATCTGATTCCATTGTCTAATGTTGATCAAACTATGTCAAAAAAACTATGAATATAATTAATGAATAGTGCAGCCCCTATACTTACAAAGGTTACTAGAATTATTTCGTTCTAACAAATAAGACGTTCCTGTGGGATATATCACCTAAGCACCTAGAACGAAATAATTCTAGTAACGTATGAATATAATTTTATTTACCTAAAGCTAGTTGACATGAAGATACTAATTTACAATTTTTACTAAAAAAATACTCAATATTATTCTCCGGATAGTCAGGAACACAAATATATTTTGGTTCCCGAATGGCCGAATTCGAATTCTTCGTCTAATGCTGATCCGAAATATCAGCCTTGGATAATTGCTTTAAATCTTGGTGCATTTTTAAAAAATAGCTTAATTTTGGCCAGATGGAATTTAATTCTTTATTATATAGAATTATCAAAATATGATCAATACCTTTTCTACGTTCATAATGGTTCCATGAATGAGTTACTACTCAAACTGAATTCGAAATATGATTTGTTTCCTCTATTAAAAAGTAAATTTTAATAATTTCATTTAGATGGTATTTTATTTCTGTAGTATCATTCTTAGTTCAAATTTGAAAAAGTTTTTAAATTTGATTTTCTAGGTGATTTGTTTGGTTGAGTTTTGAACAAAACATTAATCAGGAAAAATTTCAAAATTAAAATATAGCCAGCAACGATAATTTGACATTGGGAATACTTCAAGATAAATATCGCTAGAGATGATATCTCCCAGATTCATTGACAAGGAGATGAAATTTAAAGAGGAAATCCTTCATTTTAAAAATTGCCTCATGTCAAAAAATATTCCCTCTGATGTGAAGTTAGCAGAGGAGATCCGAAGAGATTCAAGATTAGCTTGGATAGCAATCTGAATTTACATTTATTTATTAGGAAATATGGAGATTGAACAAATCTCAGAGGAAGTGGCATTACATTCGAATTTAGTAAAATTTACCAGAGTGATTCGGATAATTGTTCCAAATAGAGATAAACTTGTTTTTGAGTAAATACATGATCTGTATTTTGATTCCCAAGTATTCAAGATTTTGTAGAAAAATATTAATTCGTTTTTAAAAAAAATTTTGATGTATAAAATAAATAATCGAAAAAATATCAGAATATATGTGATGGAGGTGATTCAGGTATTAACCTGAAAATATGAAAATGTCTTGAAATTGTAAGACAACTGTTACATTTGTTTCCTGTTGTATTCCAACATTTTGAAACAAATTATTTTCTTCCACAAGTTTCAAATGATAACCCCATGAAAGTAAAGAACTTCACATCATTAAACAAAAATGTTAAGTTTAGCATTAGGCCGGTAAAAAGTCTAAATTTGCCTATTTCAACTATAAAACAAACAGCTCATTCTAGTTCTAATGATAATATGAGTTTCAATTTTTATAAATCAGATAAAGTTTATCAATCTTCTAGACCCGCCCCTGATACTGGGAGAAATCTTCTAAGACAATTCCCAATTTTGAATCCATCAAACGAAAATTAAGAAAAAAATGTACTCGCATAAATGATGCCTACTCTCAAGTAGTTGGTATCTGTGGAGAGGTATTTCTCAATACTAAAACATGGTCTAACAACGAACAAAAATTTCAAGACTGGCAATTTAAAAATGCAATTTTATTATGCTATCGTTATTTTTTATAATAATTTTATTAAACCCTTTCGGTGCTATTGTTCAATATATTTGAACCTAAGTTTGGCTTATATCTGAATCAATTAGAGTTTAGTCATATTTTTGGCCAAATAGCTCAATATTTTCATAGCTAAATTTTTTGAAAATTGTGAAATAGTCTCGGCATTGGGTTAATATGTGCTTCTAATTTACCTAGAAAACAATTTCTATTTCAATAAGTAAAAAATTTCAAAATATTTTACCGGCCTCTTTTTTATAATAATTATTGAAATTTTTTCTAAATTCAATTAAAGGATTGAAGAAAATGCATAAAAATTAGTAAAAATAGATTTAATTGGAATATAACCACTCTTTTTCCAAAGCCTCTCAATTCTTCAGTGAATGAGACGCTTGTAACCTGAAGAAGGTAGTTGACTTTCCCAGTACCGAAACGTCTGGAAGAGGCTTTGTAAAATGGTTGGTTATATTCTAATTAAATCTACTTTTACTTCAGATTTCAGATTCCATCATAGAACAAAAAAATTTTCCCATTAAAAAAGAGACGCATTGAAACATTTTTATAATAGAACAGTTATTTTATATAAATCGGAAATATTGACGATAACTTGAAAGTAGCCTTTCATGAATTATGAATTGGAAAATTATGTTGTAGAGATGTACTTTTGAGTTCAACATTTGAAAAATGTACTACTATGATATGAGAAAAAAAAAATTTTTTCGAATTGCATCCATCTTTTACTATTTAAATGCAAATAAACATCCTTTACTCATGTATCTTTGAAAAGATTAGAATGTTTCTTTACTAAAAGGAATTGAATTCAGGATTACAAAGAGAAATTTTGAATTTAACTGATAGATTAGAATTTTTCAGCTTCCACAATTCATAATCCTAATCTTGGTAAAGAGGAAATTCACTAATCTCAAGAATACAGATAAATTAGATGAGTAAAAAGGGTTGATGCCAGTTATAAGAATATAGCGCTTTTATTTCGTGGCATACTCATCAGCTTTAACATGCCAGATTTATATGAAGAAAATTGTGTACAAAATCTTGGTTTTAGCTAAACTAAAAACAGATCAAAGAGTTTCTCTCTCGAGATAAATTAGGATTTCTCTTATAACCACCAAAAAATACCAATAGACTCATAATGACTGATGAGAGTCCTCATTAGGACTGGTCACTAAACCCTTGGCTAGATTCGTGTAGGTGGGAGAAGAAAACCCCCCTATCAAGTTAGATTTCAAAGCTCATATGAAGTTGAGTATTTCAAATTTTTACAAAACTGATTATTTTCAAATCTAGATAATGCGGTCCACTTTTACGAATTAAAGAAAAAAATCAAGAAAAAATGTGGACACAAGGATTTTTAGCTGGCGCTAAATTTCCATTTTTTCGAACTTTAGGCTGGAAAATGTTATTAACTTTGAAAGAGAGTGAAAGAGAGGCCACTTCATTTGACCACTTTTGAATTAACAGAAATTTCCTGCTTAAAGTTAGAAAAATTGAGAATTTGGCGCCAAGTAATAATTTCAAAAAGTCTCTAAAAGTGGTTCACATCATCTAGATTTGAAATTACTTATATTATTATAAACCTGTTTTGTCATGTGATCCCATTGTAAATAGGTACAAGATTATTCAAAGTCTTATTCACATAATTTGTAACAAGTCCATCCAACATGACAACTAACTTGGACATGGAGATCTTAAAGTTTTCCATCTAATTTGATTATCGATATGGTCCTTTTACTCGCCGTTCGATTTTTTCTCAAGGGTTAATTCCAAAAATCCCCACAAAGAAAATATTTTTCCAATAATCACCCCAAAAATTTTCAAAATAAACTTCTAAAATATGATATTATTTAACACTAAAATTCATTAAACTTTATTTCAGCTCTTGATTTTTTACGACTTGTGCATGGTTATCCACGTTTTTTATTTATTTTGTAACCTTCAAGTTCCGACTACTTCAGATTTTCGGCGTCACAGAGCATGATAATCTCTGAGTAAGCTGCTTTCAAGGATTACTTTGTATTCATTTGGAGCATAATTTTCAAATGAAACTCAGATTCTTACAGGGATCATTGAAATTAATAACTCTTCATATTTCACTATTTTGAGAAACATAAAATTAATCCAGAGGTAGCGAAAAAATTGTAAGAACCTAGATTCGCATAAGTTTTTTTCCATCTAAGGTTCTATATAAGGAGAAAGTTTACTTTTAATCTTTGAATAAAAGTTTAACCGTTCAAAAATTTATCTAATAATAAATCTGGTTGAGAGCGGAATTTTGAAATGAGAATAATCGATTTGATGAAGCGTTGAAATTTTCATTGGGGTCATATTTGGAAAAAAATTTCTTGGTGAAAATTTTTGGAATTAACCCTTTTCTTAATTATTATGTTAAAATATAATAAAATTTTTAATCGAAAAAATGTATTATTTTATAAAAATTCTCAACTTCAACTAGCTTTAGTATGAAAGTTAATCAGTCAGTTGCTAAATAAAAAGCAGCTTACTAGCCTAAAAAAACTACATTAAATTTGGCGTGGTAATATTATTCATATTCAATCATTTCTTGAACCCTATCAAAAGTGTCATAAATATATGCATTGTAAGAGAAAAGCGATGTCTAAAAATTGCAAAGGAAATCACTTTCTATACTCAATGATTCTGTATTGTGAGAATTTAATTACAATAAACTCTAGTTAGTTCTCACCAAAAGAGGAACTCATGAATATGAAAAAAGGATTGTATTTCATAAGAAATAATAATTTATTCCAAATTTATTATTTCCGATATTCAAATTTTTAAGAACTAGATTTAAATTTTTAAATTTATATTGAAAATTAGCTAATGACTCAATTTCAATGTTATATCGAATTCAAAAAGGGTTAGCAAGATTAATCAAATATGGTTTATAAGTTTATTACAAATGCATATCCATAGATGAGACATGCAAGTTTAAGTACGCAGAATGCTATCAGAGAGTACTCTTCAAAATACAAGAGTAAGCAATAATTTTAGCTTTAAAATTTTGAGGATTTAAAAGTGGGAGAGCAATCAAAAGATGTTTTTCAGGATCAAAATAAGACAAGGAGACCGAAACTTTAAAAGATTCCTATTTTGAACAAATCTTTGATCATGAAAATCTCATTGATTTTCAATGAGTGAATCATAAATTTCCAACTTCAAATCAATCAGCTTTAGTGGATGGAGATTTCCAAAACTGATTATCCGATGATCATCTCTGAAGGATGACCAATGATAAAAAGGTAGAAAAGAAACCATCAGGATTTAATTATAAAATTTTCAATTTTTTATAGAAATACGAATGAAGATGGAAATTCTTAGCAACACCAAAATATTGTTTCGTTAAGGAATCTGAAATCTTATAAACGAAATTCTTTATCAATAACCAAAGGTTTTTTGAAAAATTATGCTTTAGTTAAACTGGCCCATGTGAGATTATTCAGGATCCTTTTTATAGTTTTTTCAAATTTTGACAACTTGTAAATAATTAGTTGTGTTACTAAATTGATAAACTGTTATAAAAAATGTACATTCATAGTCTTCTCTTTTTCTAGTTTCTTGTGATCCCTTTAAACAATTTCTCTTAAATAAATAATAGGTATAAATGATTTTTATTTCATGAATTTTTTTTGTAGCAAGAAAAATGAGTCTTTGTTTTAGAACTTCCTTCTTCCTTTAAATTTTAAAGTGATTGCACTTAAAATTTCTTTTTTATTTTCCTCAGGGCCATTATGGGGAATGAGAACAATGAGGAAGCAAGATATTGACTACGTGACACGATTAAACACAAAAACAATAGGGCGAATAAAAAAATTCCCACTTTATCTTCACGTTATATTTCTAATCAGAATAATACACTGAAAGAAGGATGAAAAAAGTTGCTCTATCAAAAAGGAAAGACTCAATTTTTCAGAGAAATACATACAAGGCAAAATTCAAATGAGACAAAGGGCTTTTCACGAATCTTCAGGGTTTATATTTAATCAAGAAAGCTTTTAGATCAAAAGGAACATTAAATTTTTCATTCCTCGACATTTGGGAAATATTTAATTTGGTCGATTTATGACTAAAATTGATCCTGAGATTTTGAGATGGTAAGACTAATTTGAATCTTCTGAATTTTCCAATTAACTTGAAGGAGAACGAACCAAAATTTATAAATTTAAACTTTTTATGAAAATTTCTCTAATATTTGGATTTTTCATCTGATAATTATACTGAATATCTTTGTTTTCGAAATCGATAAAATTTTGAGTCTAAAAACTAGGGACCCGCCTTGCATTGTTTTAAGCAAGTAATGCTTAATTAAGGCAAGTAATTTCGAATTCAATTAATTGAATGAAAATGTAAAACAATTAATTGTAATTGACCAATAATTAATTATACAATGCTTCAATTTGATTGTTCAGAACTCTTCTCAAATATTAAATGACTAATTTATATGAATCTCTCGCGTTAGACCTACCATAATCTATATTCATTTGATGCCGATGTGATATTTGGGAGCATTTTGATGGTTTAAAAGCACTTTGAAACAATTTTTTCAACTGATGGCCAAATATGTAAAATCAGTTTTCAAAAAGAAGAAAAATGAAACTTAATTTGAGAATTTAGATTCACCGTCTTTTATTGTTGTTTAGCATAAATCAAAAAATTCGTTTAACAGCTTAGATGAGATTACTTAAGGAAACCCAGTGAAAGAATTTTTTATTAGAGCTCGACATCTCATCACAGACTTTCAACCAGACTTATCATCAGAGCATGTAAAATTGATGCTTCTTATAAATTGCAATAAAAAATATTTGGAAGGATTTTAAAAATTTTTCGAAATTTTTTCCTTATAGTAGTATATAATTAAGTATACTTTTAGTAATCGCAATTAATTGTAAGGTTACTTGTTCAAGCAAGTAATTGGTATATTCAAGGCTTTTTCAATAAATTAATTGTTTTAAGATGTAATTGCCTAAGGCAATGCAAGGCGGGTCCCTACTAAAAACAGTCGAAACCTGATACATTTTCAAATTTCAAAAAATTACCTAATTTGAGTTTTTCATTCCAACAGTCTTGACCTCATTTTGATTAATAATTGTCTTTCTGAGTTTTTTTGTTGTAAAATTAATAAATTCTCATCTTCATACTAACTATAGCTTTATATAGGACGGATCTCACGAACGAGATAACTAAACCTCTGTATTAAAAATTATTATTACTAGGCTTAATGATAGAAATATGCATCATTCAAGTGGAAGAATACTTCTTCTCGTATGATCTCCTTGTCATTAGTCAATTGAGTGAATTTACTTCATTATCACTCGTAAAGCCAAATAATGAAAAAATTGAAAAGTACAATGGAAAAATACGAATTTTCTTTTTCCCTGATATAAAATGGGATATCTTTCAGTGAAAGAGTTTAAAACCAAATTACATTTTGTGATAATATTGATCCCTTTTCTTGGTGAAGACGTGGAGAAATAAAAATTATGTGACAAAATTTGGATAAGTATTCCCCAAAAAAGTGGTGGATGGCTAGATTTAAAGGAAAGATTACGATGAGAAGATCTGTCTCTACTCTCTAATTTTCTCAATGGCATTTTTTACATATTTTACGACTGCTGATAACATTTGCTCAATCAACAGTTTATTCAGAGTTATTTTATGTGTGAAAATAACTCTTTGAGGGAAGAACTACACATTTTGTAATTGTTAGAAGAATTATTTTAGTCAATTTGTAACAGTTTTGGGATAAAAAAGTATTATAGCATAATATGCAGACATACATAATTGCAAAGAGTTCTTGTCCACTTGGGTATAATCAATATTTATTTCTGAACAATTGATGAGAGTACTTGGAATTATTATATAAATGATACGAAGCTGGTAATTTTGAAATTTTTAAAGAAATCTCAATACAATATTTTCTTCCAATTAGTCAGAAACAAAATTATCTTGTAAATCCTAAGCCATCTTTTGAATTTCATAAATGACCCAATTATCCACGATAAGATACTGGAATTTGAGATCATAGAAATCCTTATTATTATGAAAAATTGAGCCATCTGAATTTTCCAATCAATTAGAAGAAAAATGCCCCAACATTTTGAAACTTTTTCCCCAACATCAAAATTGCTTCAAATTTTCAAAATCGATGAAAAATTTTGAGTTCAAAGTTGAAAAAGTGTCTATTTGGCGAATTTTCGAAATTCAAAAGTTTTGTCAGATTAAATTTTTTTCTTGATTCAAAAGATAATTTTGTTCTTGACTAATCGGAGGAAAATATTGAGATTTTTTGGAAATCCTCATCTTCATATCGACTAGTTTGAGATTGTAAAATTTACCTAGGATTTTAGTGGTTGTGTAGTTTTCTTATAAACAAACTTATAACTTTTAAACATGAATGATATAATTTTTCTATACGAAATGATAATTGGAATTCATTGTTCTATTGGAAATGTTACGAAAAGGTACGAAAATAAAGATGAAAATGACACCCCTATTTATTCTAGTTTTATATAAACTCAAATTTATCTGATCAAATTTCAAACATCTTTTCTGAGTTTCTGAAATACTAAACAATGTTACCTTGTACAATACAATTACAGAGTCCTAATCAGAACAAGATGTGATTAGGCTTGCATGACGGTTGTAACTTTACAATAAATTTAAGATTAGTGAGGTTCTCAGAATCAGAGAGAATTCGTATTTTGAGTAAATGAATTTATAAAAGCAGATAATAAACTAAAGTTTACAGAAAGAGAAATTCTTTTGCCAATGGAAAACAGAGGATGGAGTTCCTTCAATTTTTGTTCTTGTCAAATGATATAATTCATTGCGACAGGCGTATGATTCTTTTTTTTTCTAAACCTCTCATATGTTTCCAAGGTCAGATTATCGATGCAGTTCATGTACGACGTGTAATACAAAAGCATTATTCATTCCATGTTCAAATTTCAATTCCTCCTTTAATCTTGGTCATGGATATTTTCAAATTTGAAATAAATTTATGTTTAGAATGTTGTATATTTTCTTGAAAGTTTACAAATTAGACTGATATTTTTTTGAAAATAGCCTAAAATTAATTTTAGTTTCATTGCTACACTCAGAGCTAGTTAAGTTAAGCTAATAAATTTAAAAACATATTTAAAAATCTCAATAGATCCATTAAAAACCTAAGCTTAATTAAATTCAAAAAAGAACTCAAGAACAAATTAATGTTTCAGAATAATATGAAGAATCATTTATGTTTACAGATTTAACATATGTATTGTTAAATAAAAACTATTTCTATTTCTAAGATATGAATTCAATATTTTTCGCCGGATAGTCATTTTTTGAATTTCGAAAATGCACCTGATTTCCTATTTTTTAATTTTGAGCTCAAAACTTATTCGATGTCTAGGGTTCGATAACCCTGGGGTCCAATCGTCATTATAATATCATTTAATATCGATTTTGTGGGTTTCTAATCATTAGAAACTGTTAGAAAAACAATAAGGTGGGTAATATCAATCACGTCAAAAGTCAAACAATTATGACAATGTGATAATCAGAAAAACAATGCAAATGCCCTCCAACCCTGATCATTAAGAGAGTCAATCAGATTTATTTATATTTTTTGTTGTTTTTACTATTTTATTTGTCATTTCAGAGGCTGAAGAGTATGCCTGAAATAAAGCGGTTATTCCTCACAATTTTCTCGGCATCCATTTTATTTATTTAAATTTAATTTATATTACCTTAGTTTTCAATGGTATCAAAAAATAAGAAATACTTTTTTATTTTTCAAAATTAGATTTTTCAATTTGATCAGAATAATACTCAGATATACATACTACATATTAAAAAAAGAAAATTAAACGTGATGGAAAAAAAAGAAATCTGCCATGGGTCAAATTTAATTAGACTTTACATTCACTCTGGGAGTGAGTACAGTGAAAGAGGAAAATCCAAAAAAATAATAGTTCCCATCTTTTAAACTCTGGGTGGTCAGATGGGAATATTTTTATTCATTCTCAGTTCTTCTACTGAGTTGAAATCAAAATTTCATTTACAACTACCAATTTGAAGGAAATTCAGTAGGGGGAAATTGTGAATTACAATTGAAATATTTCAGGAGGGAAAAGAGTATAATCGAACTAATCAATAAGTCTGATTTGATGAAAATGATTAGCAGGCTGTGAGATTTAAAATCTCAAAAATTATTAAAATTAGAGATGCAAGATTTTATCATTACAAGGGTTCCTCTCTTAAGATAGAAACCTATCAAATAAAGCTGTTCTGGAAATAGTCTTCATTTCTGTCTTTAGACAACTTCGAAGCCCATGATAAATTGCGTTTTTTAATTTAAAATTGAAGGAAATTCAATATTAGGCTGTTTGAATCCCAGTTTTCTATCTTAATTTTCACAATAGACTTTCAACAAAATCTATCCAATAAGTGAATTAAGTTTTCAACAGAACTCAGATCAGGGTTTTAGCTTGAAAGTTTTTATGAGTTGTGAGCCTGTTGTTTCTAAACAAGCTTACAGTCTAAAGAGATTAAAGAAAAAATTACAGCAGCTGAAGACGAAGATGAGTTCACAGCCAGATAATTTGAAGCCTGTTTTTATTTCTTCTCTGAAAAAATTTCGATGTCTTTTGGCATCTATTGAAGCTTTCAGCAATTATTTATTTCTTAATCTCTCATATTGTGAAGATTCTTGATATTTTCAAGCCGAGTTAAAATTAATCAACAAATGTTAATTCAGTTATATTTTATAAGTGTTAAAAATTAAAATTTAAACAAAAAGTAATTGAAAAACAACTTTTGTTTTAAAATAATAAATTTTAATTTTATGAACTTGAATAAAATTAGTGATTCTGAAAATTTGCTCTAAAAATTTAATGAGAAAATCTTTTTGAAGAATTTTTTCATTAATTAACACAACTTCTGATGGTCTTTTGATTTCTCTGAAAAATCTTTTTTTATTGTCCTTGTCCCCAGAACAATATTTCTCACAATTTTGAAGGTCTCTAAAATTTTTAATAATTGATCTTCAGATCACAAAATTTCTTAATCTTTAATTTAATTTCTTATTTTTATGTTTTTGCCTTCAATTCTGTTGAAAAATGAATAGTTTCTTGGTTATTTCCAGGCTATTTCCAGAACAGCTTTATACTTAATTAAGCAGATTAATTCGATGACATTTACCTTATTTCTGATAAAAATTTGCTGAGATAATTTTACTCATTATAACCTCTCAAACAGTGTAATTATTAAATTTTTTAAATAACTGCCGATCTCAATGATCTTAAACATTTATTAGAAGGAAAAATAGTATCTTGTTTTCAAATGGTTTTTTTCAAAATTTCTTATTGTAAAGCTAGTTAAGGATCCGAAGAAAAAAAATTTGAAAAAAATGTAATCTTAAGAAAGTTATGAAAATGTAGTGAAAATGTTCAAAAAATCAAAATTCGATTTTCACAAGAAGATGTGAGATTCTTCTCAAAATCTGAATCAGCATATTTGATTTCTTTGACTAATCGTGATCCTAAAAAACAACTTTTGATCACCCTCTCACTTTTAAATCAACAAAAATTATAAACTCAAAGTTCAAAAAAATGGGAATCCGGCGCCATCGCTAGATTTGAAATATGCCATAACTTTCTTAAAATTTGATTTTTTTCTAATTTTTTTTCTTCAGATCCTTAAAGTGGAACCTACGATCTAGATTCCAAAAAACCTTGATCAAATTCGATATCTTGGTGAAAAAATTTATAATCTTGTAAAAATCATAAATTCCCATCTTCATATTAATTAGGTGTAGTATGGATGAGCCAGTTTATAGAATTCAATAATCCTTACAAAATTATGTTCAAAAATATATACAGCTTGAGATGAATTTGAGAAAACGATCATTCATTCCAGTGCATTGAAGCATGAATAAAGATTTTCTTCCTTTTTTACGTTTAAATAATTTAGCATTTCTCACCAGAATGGGATAATTATTGAGGGTATCATTTCACAGGTAGAAATTCATTAGTTATGTAATGCATTTCATTTTACCGAAATTTGGTTAAGAAAAAGATTAAAGAGTCTATTTTCTTTAATTATCACTACAGAGAATTGAAAATACAGAAAATATGAAATTTGTTGGCAATAAAGTATTGTAATCAAACTGTGAGATAGAAGATTATTATCTTGAACATGTTGTTTATTTGGTTAATCGTCAAACCTATCCATAATGAATGAGACACTATCTCATTGAGACAGTTATCTAAACTTTCATAAATTTAAAATCGATTTTAGCTGTAGTCATTTACCAAAAATTAAGTTTTTTTTTTCTTTGAAATTATACATTTATTAAATTCAAAAGAAAATCATTATTATAAATAAATTATCACAAAATAAGTTTTTTGAATAGTTAAAATACAGATCGACCTCGTCATTGGGAAATCTGCAGTGTTGGCTCATAAATAGTCATAGATTTTAAAGTACTCACTTAAGATGAAGGGTTAACGAATTTTGCCTCCTAAAATCATAGGGCCTAAAAATTTCTTAAAAAGCATATTTTAGCTAGTTCTAAACTCACAAGAATGCACTTTTTTGTTTGGATTTCAGATTTATCAAGTGATAAAATAGTAGGTTATTTTTGATCAACAATTCGATCCAGTTTATTTTCACTGATATTTATGTTAGCAATGAATATGAAAGACTTAAAAAGTCCCAATTATAATCAAACTACTTTATAGGAAGATGAGAATTTATGATTCTTATTGAATCAAAGTGTTTTTCACTAAAGATTTGAAATTTACCTTATACATATGTGTTATATTTGATTTCTTTGAGAACAAGTTTTGATCATTCAAATACACTGAAATTAACAAAGAATTTCAATTTGTAGAAATTCAAAAAATGGCCACCTTGAACATTACAATTTGGAAATATTTCATCACTATCGAAGTTTTGATGAAAAGGATTTCAGTAAAAAATCTAGCCTTAGATACATTTTTACCAAGTATAAAATAACAGTAATATAAAAATTACAACCTCGGTCATTTTCCATAATCCCTTTACATGGTAAGGAAAGATGCATTTTGTCTTTTACTGTATAATGAGGTAAAATTCATTTAACCGATAGTAAAGTCAGAGAGAAAAAAAATTTAACAAATACACATTGAGTTCATTAATTGGTGTTGCTTTCCCATCATTTTTGATTTACAACATGTATATTTTTAGTGGATAATCTGATTTTTAATTAGTAAAATATGAAGGAGAAGAAGAAGATCATAGATAAATCTCATCTCGAACGAAAGAACTAACAAGATAATTTTCACGTTCAAATCCATCCAAGGTGGGCTGGACTTTTTTTCCTTTCGTTAAACATGATTATTAAGAAGAACAAAAAAGGGTAGATAAATAAAGGATAATTCAACCTGTCGATCAGAGGAAAACCTTTGTATTTCTATATTTAATAAGAATTCCTGTGTAATAAATGTTTGATATCAAGTTCTAATATCTAACTTTGAAAGTGAAGAAGCATTTTTACCTTTATCTCTTATTTTTCCCTTGGCCTAAAGGAATAAATTGAAATCGAATAAAAATTCCTGTCGTCAAAGAGATCTTGAAAGACTCAATTCCAAATATAAAAATCAAAGAAATTTTTTGAACTAAAGTTTTTCTCTAATCTACAAATGTTTTTTTTCCTTGCTAATTCTAATAGTTAATCTTCTTTGCCTAGATTAAATTAAGTTAATTTTGGCAACCAAACAGGTATCAGATTTTTCTGAATCAAAACTCTTTCATGTTAAATTAAGCTTTAAGTTAAAAGTACTACCCAGTTAAAATTTATCAACTATATTTCTATAGTTTTATTAACTTGACTAGAAAAATTTCCTTATCTCTGCTAAAAGTATGAAAATCTTTTATTAACTCTATACCTTGAATGGTCTGTGGATTCGTTTATTACAATTTCACAATTAGTAATAAAGGTCTGAATACTGGTCATTAAGAGGGCCTCAAAAAGCATATTTTTGCTGGTAAAAGCTAAGATTCTAAAATTCACAGAAAAGCACTTGATTTTTTTGGACTCAGAGCTATAAGGAATAATTCATTTTTATAAACTCATAAAATAGCACCAAAAATTTGACCCGTTTAATTATTATTCAAAATTGAAAAATCAAATAGCGAGTAAGGAGATTTCAAATTAAATTGGATTCTACGTAGTTGTGAAAAAATTTTTCTAATATTGTTAGTTAGGTTTTGGTACCTATCCCTAGCCACCAACAGTTAAATTAAGTATCTAAAATACTTAAAAAACAAAAAAATATACTTTTTTACATTTTTTAAATATTCGGCATACTACTTTAAAGCCTATGATAGCAATGACTCATAGAAATTCTCAAACATTCGAATATGAGGATTGAAAGTCAACGCCACTGGGCCATAACCTTGGTTTTTATAATGTCACACAAAACTAAAATACATTCATAGATCTAAGACATCTTTTTATTCGAGTTGGTTATCAAGTCTTTAAAAAATAAAAAAATTGAGTCTAAAACGTAATCCTCTCCAAAGTACTTTTCAAGAAAAAGAAAGGAATCATAAAATTTAACTGCAGCCTAATTTTTTTCATTTGCTCCTCTGTTAATTACAAAGAGATGAAATAATAATTTGACTTAATTATACAATCAAGAAACGAAAAAAACATGACATGAAATGAAAGGGAATGGTCGTTGTTACTTCCGAAAAAAATTAATTTCCCTTGGTTTTAATGATATATTAAAAAAAGAAGAAAAAACTGTGCCTAAAACTAAAATGTTGTTAGTTTCCTTTCTCGACTGAGGTTTTACATTTCAACGTGCAGGTAAAAATAAAACTCTAATTCCACCTAAATCAACTTCATTAACAATTGAGTCATTGCAATACAGAAGTGATCAAAAAAATTAAATATTTCAAATTAAAAAATACTCACCTGGTTTATAGAATTATTCCATAATCATTGTGTGGAAACTTTTGGGTTTAAATACGAATTTACGTTGTTTACTTGGATGATGACTTGTTTTGAATCGGGTATTTCTTCCTCTGTCTAGGGGGATAGAGAAAATGAAAATTTCATATGAAAAATATCTTCATTTTGATTGGTCGAAAAATTCTAAATACATATTTCTTCCAATCCATAATAACACTTTTTTTCTTGAATAAAACAGATATAATGATAGTTTGAATCTAAAATTTCTCACAATATTTCTCTATCTAGGAAGATAAATCTTTTAAACAATTTTTACCTCGTCAATGTTAAATGTCTCGACATAAACTTTGAAAATTCATCGTTTAAAACATTATTTTTTCCGATCTATAACTTTAGGCTGAGTATTTGTTCCATTATTTGCTGTTGTTAGGTCGAGTGAGACATTTCTTAAACTGAAAAGTACATTCTCAAACTCAAATCCTACGAATCCCTTGGTACCTAGTGGAGTGTGTTAAAGGTTTTTACGAGTAATTCCTGAAAATAATTTTAAATTACAATTCAAATTCTAATCAAAGAAAATTTGAGCAATAAGATAAATGACTTTGGCATGGGTAATACCATTGGGTATTAAAATGAGCCAATCAGAGTGGAGCTTGAATGGGGAACCTTAGGATTGAAAGGTGTTAATATTACCTCTTGGGTCAGACATAACTGATGTAAATAAAGTTCTTAAACGACATTAAACCGCTCATTTTAAAGTTATTCTGATAAATAAGAAGATAAGCTGGGTCATTTGGATCTATCCGAAATTCTAAAAAAGTCTTGTGAGTTTTAAATTTCTTCGATCAGAATTCGAATTGTATTTTTATTTTCTTGATCTTTATCTACTACGAATCTGTCTACAGTTGAGTTAATTTTGATTTTAAAGCAAGCTTGAATTATAATTCAAAAATTTAAAAAGAAAAAATGTAAGAAATAAAACTTTGAAAATTCAATTTCAATACCTGTTTGCGATCACTCACTTTAACATATTTTATATAACAACTTGAAATACTTTTTTTCTGATATTCATTCGAGGAAAAAATTTTTTTCTGTATCCAAGACAATTATTTTTGACGGGATTATCATTCTATTTCAGATATCGTTCGAATATTTTCGAATTGAAAAAATCTGGTTTCGAAGATTGATAAAAATAACCAAATTAACAAATGATTAGCTACATTATCGAATTAAATTTTTATGGTTCCCAATAAATAGTTTGACAGAAAATATTACCTCATAAACAAAGCATGAATGAAACCAGAAAAAACATATAGACAGCTTAATCAGGAAAACTTACTAAAGTTTTCTTAAGGTTTACGAAAATCAATAAAGAATAATTATTGATTATAATCAATGAACCAAATGAGTACTGTTGCAATTAAGAAAAAAAAACGAGCAAGATTTCAATTTTATTACTAATCTCATTGGTTAATGAAAAATTTATATGAATATTTTTGAAAAATCTATTCTATCTAATATAGCCTTTTGTTCGATAAGTTATAAGTTTTGAAAATTTCCTTCTTTCTTTTTTTCACTTTGAAATGTCAATTATTGAATCAATTCGGACTTATTTTACTACTAACAAGTCTGATGAGACTCGGGAAATATATGGTGCGTATATGATGTATTGTCCTTTTTGTTGCAGAATTGTTAGTTAATGTTTTTTTCAAACTAAAATAAGAATATATATTGATTACTTAATTTTTCTCAGATTAGCCTATCGAATTCATATCTTCTGGTTGCTAACAGATTAGCGTTGGACTTGATATCATTTTATTCGTCATAGATTTTTTTGTTTTGCTATTTGAATTAAAAATTAATTAGTGTAAATTTAAAACTAGGCTAATTAAAATTCGGCATAGTTAAATACTGCATTTGAAAGATTAGAATTGAGATCAAAATCAGTTGAGAATAGAAAATTTTAGATTTTGATTTGTAGATGAAGCTGACTCTGAGACAAACTCAAGCCTGGGCAGTAAAAAAGATTCGGAATCAAATTTTCAGCTGAAAACTCTCGAGGAAGGTAAGTTATAAAATTAAAGATAATATTTCGGATTTGATGATCTGAAAGTATTATTAAATTTATTAGTAACTTGAATAGTTTTTCAACTTGATTAACTTCAAGTTGGTTAACCTGAATCGAGTTAATTAATAAATATTTGATGAAATTGAACCACAGAAAAAAGCAAAAAACCACCGAAAGTTTTGCGAATGTCTGAAAATTATACAAATTGACTCAAGTTTCAATTACAAAGATAACAGTTTTTAATGAATTTATCAGACAAGTTATTTTAATAAAGATTTTATGACCATTGATAATTCAAATGTATTGAGAAATCCTCTGTATATTAATTTTGACATAAATTCAAATAATTTAAAGTTAAACTCTGTCAATAAACCCTAAAGAAAAAGTATATTTTAATTTGTTCTTAATCTACACTGTAATCATGAGAGATACAGATCGCTTTGTTTATTGGGATAAAATCTCCAAATCACTTTTATGGTTTATTAAATTAAAAATCTATAGGAATTTTAAATACCAATCAAACTATTATTAAAGTACAAGAGAAAGCATAACCTTTTTGTCATAATCCAAGTAAATTTTCTTTATTTTTTCGCTAATATTATCTATCAGCTGTATTCTTTTACTTTTGGTAGCCAGTATTTTAAACGGATATACAGTTGGAGCAAAAACTCAAGAAAAAATGCAAGAAATCGAAAAAATTAGTTGATAATTTTTTCTCAAAAATTTACACATTACTTAATTATAAAAAATTTTCTTTAGAGAGTGAATCTTCTGAGTCATGTAAGTTTTAACTTGTCCCCAAACTTAAATGAAGCTTTTATTTGAATATTTTAGCTAAATCCTATTCTGCATCGGATATGGAAGAATGTAAGTTTACTTTTGTCAATTAAAATTTTTTTATCATTCAAATTTTCTACCATTAGATGTTAGCGAAGAGTCTGACGGTGGCGAGACTCAGGATATGAGCGAAGTTGTCTCGGATACTCAAACAAATGACAAGATTTTGGTTGAAGATGTAAAAAGTTCCTTGCAAGATGATAATCTTGACGAAATCGACAGAGATAGTGTTGTATTTGAGACCAAAGAAGCAAACTATGAGGTCTTGAAGACTAAGAGAGAGGTTTGTCATTCATTCTCATTTAGAATAATCACTAGAGTTTGATAAAAGAAAACAATTCCCATAGCTAAACTTGAAGTTTATCATTATCATTTATAATTTATGCGAACTATTAAAGCAATTAATACAGCTCTAAACTCTGATAGATATTTTAGCTCAAATTTTATGTTTGTGTGCGCTTGCTGTATGACTATTTTATCTTCTCGCCTGTAGCGAGTGAATAGAGTGAAGGGTTCTCAATTCTTTCATCACGAAATCGGATTTAATAAAGATTTTTTGGAATCTATATCATTAGGCCCACTTTCACGATATGAGGAGAAATTTTTTGAAAAAATCAAATTTTAGGAAATTATGGCAATTTTTAAATCTCCAAGTAGCGCCAAATTCTCATTTTTTGAACTTGGAAAAAATTTGTTGATTTCAAAGTGAGAGATAGATCAAATGTTGATTTCGAGGATCTCGATTAGATAAAGAGATCAAATATGCTGAATCTGATTTGAAAATCAACTTATTGTCGTATGCAAATTGAATTTTGATTTTTATTCCCTTTACCTAATTTTTATGGTTTAAATTCTATTGGAAAGTGACCAATTTATCTAAAGTTTTATGTTTATAACTGTAATCCTGAAAATCAACTTTTGATCACTTTCTCACTCTGAAATCAGCAAAATTATTCAACTAGGAATCCAAAAAGATGCGAATTTTACGCTACTTCGAGAATTGAAATATTCCATAATTTGTTCAAATTTTTTTTTATCGTAAAAGTGAGCCTAATGAACTAGATCCAAAAAAGGATATCAACTAGCTATAGCTTTATATTATAAAAACCACTTTAAAAACTTCTACTTATACTCAAGAATAGTACATAGTTTTTTAATTTATTTTTTCAATTTTATTTAGCAACTAGCTGGGTTATCTGAAATTAAAACTTTTGGCACTGTAAATTGTAAAATATCTTACGAAGTCAAAAAAACATGTCTGAACGTTAATCTACAAACGTGCACCGGAACAGTGACAAAAGAGGATGGAGGCCCAGGTCATTATCAAGTAATAATTTTTTGATTAATAATTTTTTTACTCAAAAAAAAATGATAAACTTTATTTTCAAGCTTCGACTAACGATTTTGCCTGATAAAAAGAGTCGATGGAATAGTAAATTATTGAGTGGAAACCCTCTCGACATTAATGAATTGGTGGTTTTCAAAAATATTGTATCAGATGCAGTCTCAGATGCTGCGATAAGATTTCGACTTTACGCTGTGCAAAATGGACGTAGGAACTATCTTCTCAGTGAAAGTATCTTGGCCATGAGCTATTTGAATCTTCGAGGTGAAGAAGTTCATTATAAGGTACAACTTGAAGAACGCAGTTTACCCAAGCCGATAAAAACAGCTTTAAATGTATGTTTAAAAGAGAAAATTTGAAATCTAGTTTGATTAATGACTTAAAACCTACTTGAGATCACGTTTATTTTTACAACTAATACACAGCACTCTAAAATAGCAGCTCAGAATAATCACTAATAGAAGTCGACAAAAAAAGTGAACTGGATAAACCTAATTTCTCAGACATCTGTATTAGACTGTATAAAGAATGTATCGGAAGTGAATAATGATAGTTTTTGATAACTTGATTTTTCATATCACAGATTCTTAACTCCTTTCTTAATACTCAGAAATAGTGAATATAGAGTTATTCCAAAAACTAGACCTATCTCAGAAATTTTATCTCAAAAGTTGCTCCAAATAAATTGAAGCTGAATTTAATTTCAAATTTTTAAAATTTTATATTCTCATTTATAACATTTCTTAGATGCGATCAGTTTTTTGGAATAATTTTTCCCTCTGGGACTGCTTTTGAAATTGATTCTTTCACTCTTTCCTACTTTCATAAACTATACTACATCTTTGATGGAAGGTATCTGAATAACATAATATTGCATTTAGAACCGTAAATTAGCCAAAGAAGACCAAAATATGGTAGAGGAAAGAGATAAAGCATTCTCTGAAGAGGTCAGACAAAACCAAGCCCAATATTTGAATAGACTTCAAAGTTTGAAGGAATCAAAATTCTATCGTATTCAAGATCATAAAGAACTAACAAGAGCTGAATTAATTCTGAAAAAGAATGCAATTGATTGGACGGAACTTCAAACCTCAATGGCATATAATTCAGTATCTGGCCGCTTGACAATCCATGTCATAAGGGCATCAAATATAAAAACAGGCTTTAGAAAGGCTGTCGATACTTTTGTCATGTTTGTATTAAAGAAATCCAGTGGTGAGATTATCTGTAAGCGAACAACTAGTGTCATTAAAAAGAATACCAATCCAGATTACGATCAAACATTGATACTCGATTTACCATCAAGTCTTGTCAATGAAATCACATTGATGATTTATCTTTGTAAAAGCAATGTGATCTTTGGGAAAAATGTTATTGGTTGGCTTTCAATGGGTGAGTCAACTAAGAATGTAAAATTTTTAATTTCCTTCTATTTTGAAAACATGTAAAGCTAGTTGATATGAAGATGGGAATTTATGATTTTTACAAAAATCTCATTTTTTTCATCAAAAAATCAAATTTGATCAAGATTTTTTGGAATCTAGATCATGAGGCCCACATTCACGGTATGGAGAAAAAAATCAATTTTTGAGTGAATTGAGGCAAATATGAAATCTTGAAGTAGACCCAAATTGCCAAATTTTTGAGGTGAAAATTTTTCCTGATTTTAATGTGAGAGAGTGATCAAAAGTTTATTTTTAGGATCACAATGAAACGAAAAAACTGATTATAATCATAAAAATTTTGATAAATACACATTTTTCAGGAATCTTGAATTATGAAAATTTCATCGACTTCCAAGTAGGGAATATGGTTAAAAAATCAAAATTCAATTTTGACACGATTATGGAATGATTCTAAAAATCTGATTCAGAATATGTGATTACTTTGACGAATCGTGATCATAAAAATAAACTTTTGATCACTCTCTAACATTGAAATCAGCAAAATCAGTTCAAAATATTGGGAATTTGGCTTTACTTTAAAATTTGCCATTATTTCCTTAAACATAGAATTTTTCTAATTTTTTTTCTCCATATCGTGAAAGAGAGCGTCATGATCTAGATTCCAAAAAATCTTGATGAAAAGAATGAGATTTTTGTGAAAATCATAAATTCCCATCTTCATATTAAATAGGTGTACAATGTACACTGTACATAGCTAATTTCATTACTAGCCAGCTAAACCTAAAAAAAAGATTTAAGAAGTACAGCACCTCATACTCACTAGTACAGATGTGAATTTTAAAATTATTTGAATGTAAATGCAAACTTATGCGAGATCCTCTGGATACATAGCTCACTCGATATCTATTTGGATGATTTTCTATTGAATACTGCTTTTTTAGAGTTCTTGCTCTATTAATAAGTAAGATTGAACTTTTACACTGTATGTCTCCAAAATTAGAAACATTGAAAAGAGAACGAAAATTCGGGAATTTCATACAGAAAAATACTAAAGTTTGATCTCTGTAGACTTCTAAGGTTGACATCTGTTTGATTTCGATTTAGAAGAATGATTTAGAATCATTGGCCTATTTTCATTCCCTTTTATTATGTTTAACGAATAATATAACTTAACACTATATTTATATTCAAATATAATGTAGCTACTTAAAAGTAATTACAAATACTTTAAAAAAGTTAATTTAAGTAAAAATATTATTTATTTTTAATTAACAGGACTGAATAACTCGGGACAAGAGGAGCAAGACCACTGGGATGAGATTATTGCCAGCAAGGGAGAATTTATTACTCGAAATCATCAAATACATTTGACTAAATAATTTCAATAGACAAACTTTAAAATTTGGTTCGGTTAAATTTATTTTTCAATGTAGTATATCATAATATAACTAATTTTAAAGTATACTATAGTTTTCCTTGAAAAAACTCTATTTGAATGAAAATATAAAAACTTTTCATTGAAAAGTAAGGCACATTGATAGATAAGAACTCATGATTTATCAGATCAATCCAATTTTGTATTAATTTAGACAAGTCGGTCCAAAATATCCAAAAACTGCGACTCGTAGTAGTTCAGGATTGAACAAGTCTTGCCTTCAGAAAACCCTAAATCATTTATCTACCCTGACCAGATTTAGTTTAAGAAATGACTGAAGGAAAGTAAGTAATTTGAAAAAGTAATACAGTTGTGGTCAAAACTGTTTCAGATGCATCTCATTCCTTTGAATTGCTCAGATATTTTCAACATATTAATCATGTATTATTCACTAAATCGGTTTTATATATAAATAGGTAAAAAAACTACAATCTTAAATCTGAGAGAACATACTTACATTTTTTTCAATATGCATATTAAAATAAAAAGAGATGAGTAGCAGTAAAAATGCTTCACAAGATGCAAATTTTGTGTGTCTCTAGGCTTGAGGAGATAAAGTGCAAATCCAAGTCGATAAAACGAAGCTGTATCAATCATGCGAGAGAGATTGTAATATGAGCTAGCATAACTCTCTAGCAGACACTTGAGGGGTATTTTAATAAATAGTTTTTCAATCGAAGTAAAAACCCTCTGATCAATTTCGTATTTATATCATTTTAAAGCAAGTTCTTACATTATCTTGGATTATAACGGAATTAGTGACTTGTTTTTATTAAAAGGTTTCGTGGAAAGTACAATTTGAAAATAACATGTGGAATGCTTTCTTGAATATTTTCTATCAAGATCAGAATTCAAGTTAGTCAGAAGAAATTTTTCTTTTAAAAATAAACAATCAATAATGAAAACGATTGATCCAAAATTACGGATCATTAAGCCAATTTTATATTTGCTAAATCCTTTTATATATAATCCTTAATTAATCAAGAATTCTCCTCTGTAACTTATCATGGCAGGAATGTTTGATTCATTATTCAAAGACATTTCACAGACTATTGGTAAAATCATTCTGATAATGCCTTTCTTTTTTCTTACCAACCTATAGGCACTGGAAATAAGAGTCCTTCGAAAAACGGTGAGTTTTTCACTTGATAATTTGTTTTTTTTCATTACTCATATGAATGAAATTTAAATAAGATTACGAACATGATTCATCCACTGATTCCTCTATCAGTGTTCGTTTGGACTCGGAAGAGACTGCTTCTGAACTTCCAACAAGTAAAATTTAGCATTTTTACGGTGATTAAAATATTCTTTAGCTTCTGAATTTTGATCTAATTTATTTTTGAAAACACTTGAGATGAAGCTGTTTTGATTAATTACAGTGTAGAATATACAATATTTTTAGACATTCAACCCACCACTTAAATGGGATCATTAGTTATTACTAGAGCCTCAAAAAATAATACATAAAAATAATTTTTTGAGATCTAAAAAATTCAAAAATATTATTTTTCGATTTTACGGTATTATTTTAATACCCTATCGTGAATTTACAACAAATGACTTATACGAGCTACTTACAAGTAAACCAAAGAAAAATTTTAAAAAACCTATTGATGTTAAAAATAGGTTATTTTTGAGCTTAGCAAACTGTTTAGCAATGAAAACCGTCTCATTACCTCAAAAGATGAGGATTGAGTTCATTGATAGGAATGAAATACCATGCTATAATAAAGTATACTTATTTTAATACCTTATTCCATTGATAATTTTATTTAAAAATTTATTGAATTTATTTAGATTAAAATTTAATCTGAATTAAAATGACCTCTATTCAGTTAAAATTAAGGAACAATCAGCTATGATAGAATTATTGCTGCTTCATATGAGAAAAATACAGAGTTGCTAGCAGCGAAAAAAAATTTCTTCAGATAAAATTGGACAATATGATTATTCAAACACAAATTCCAACTATTTTTTTCTTCAAGAATTTTAAATCTTGCCAGATATCCAAATTCATAAGTATTTTCATTAATAAAAATTTTCGAAGCCTTTAAAGATGTCTTGGGCAAATAGAATTTTCTCAAATTGGTAAATATTCCGGATCGCTCAATAGGTTAAATACTCATACCTGGAAGATAGCGCTAAAATATTAACCCAAATCCTTAATAGAAGCAATAAAGTGAAAAACTCACATGGGCAGTAGTTAGGCAAATTAGTCAATGTTGTTAGAGGAAATATTCAAGAGTAGGATTTGTATAAGTTGATAAAAAATTTCTCCATCCATTTATTTGAATCAGGTGATTATTTAATCTTGTAACTTCCTAATAAACTAAATTAAAAGAATAAAAAAGATATTTTTGCAATTTGAGAAAAATAACTCATTTAAAATTATTATCAAGGATCAGCTAGTGATCTGACGTCAATAACAAATACACAAGAAACAGATCAAGAATCCGAAATGAGTTGGTACACAATTGACGTAAATATCATTATGCAACCAATAATTCAGTGATTAATTCTAATGCTTTAATAAACTCTAATTTCCTCTAATCAGTTTGTAGTTGGAAAATTCAATTCTGTTCACATAACAGAGCTGTTTATTTAATTTTAAAAACTTTAAAATCTAAAAGAGATTATCCAAAATGTTTAGATGATTTTTTCCAATTACTCAAAAAGTATACCGAAAAAAAGGGGTAAATTTTAATGAAAATTAATATTTGAATATTTTAGTCAGATTCAAGGATAAGATTGAAGAAACCCTTATTCACGATATTGATCAAGATTTGGAAAATGAATATTCTGAAATTGAAAGTTTAGAAGATGAAAAAACCCCGCATCACTCAATTTCCGACCTCAAAGTCAGCACTCCGATTAGTGAGATTCAAGAAGAAAGTGACGAAGATGTTGAAGTTGTGGAAAATAAAAAACCCTCCATTAATTCTGAAAGGCAATTGACTAGTCTAACCCTTTCTACAACACTCTGTGATATTCCCTCAATCACAAATGAAACAGCCAATGAGGACTACGATAGGACTCCAGCATCTTTTGGATCAGAAGAAGTGAGTAATGCATTGAAAATTGATCAAATATCATCCAAAGTATACATTCTATGCAAAAAATTGAAAATTAATATAAAACAGAAATTTAGTACTTAACTAGAAATTGTCGCTTCTTCAGTAGGAGTTCACTGAAAGAAGTATTTCTTGAACTAAAAATGGTTTTAAACCCCAAAAAATTTAACTCAACAATTAAAAATCATGAAATTTCCATTCTGAATTTCTTCTGGGTCCTAATTTAATTGGTTTATCGATCTGAATAGTAAGTTCACAAATGTATTAAACAAAATAAAATTTAAATATCGTTCAAATTTTTTCTAGACACCAGTAGCTCGCAGAAAAATCTGTTATTACGGTGAAGTTGTTTATACTTTTTATCAATCGTCAACATCAAATGATCATATAATAGAGGTTGACCGAGTGGAGGGACTAATAGATCCAAAAAAGGGTGGGCCAAAGACTTATGAGGTTTGTTAAATGTAAAAAGATAAACTTCACTTATAATTCCCATTCATTCTCAGCTTCATTTATGCCTACTTCCCGGTAAAGATAAAAAATGGAAACGAAGTTTATCTGGATCGAATCCGTTCATAAAAGATAAATTTGTGATCCAAGTACCAGATGGAAAAGGTTATTTTAGTCAGATGAATCGTTATTTAGTACTTAATTGGTTTCTTTTAGATGTGGAAAGTTTAGCCGTCAGATTCCGGCTGTACAAGACAAAATTTAGTCAGACTTTAAATTTACTCAGCGAATCTACACAGCCTCTAGATGATATTGAAAAGAATACAGATGAAATCAAGAAAATATTTTTGATTGAGAAGAATATCTCCTATGATATATCTAAATATCGTCAGGTAAATTCAGCTTTTTAATAATTTATTTAACAAATCTACTAAAAAGTAATAAGATGATACCAAAATTTACCTTAGAATTATTCTAAAAATAGAAACCAAATCATATTTCTACACAAGGAACTTCTGAGCCATGTACTTAACTAACTTCTTCTCAAATTTGAAAAAAAGTTATTGCACCCTTTTATTGATAAAATTAACAGAAATAAAACATTTAAATCTAATTTCTATTTCAATTCAATTTCTTGATGATTGATATATTTTGTAGAAGACAGCACTCGGAGAAGATTTGGAATCAAATAATAATGGTGAGAAATGATAATAATATGTTTTAGATTATACAAAAATTTAATCTAATCAAGAAGATTGGAAATAGGTTATTCATTTATTTTGCTGGATCTATACATGGTTTTATATAAAGGCTAGTTAATATCCTTGAAAATTGCTAGCTTTTTTATTCTCGATGAAAATTTCAGTTCTTGAAGGATTTTAGTGAGAAATTATTTTTAATTTGTAGGTTAAATTTAAGTCTTTTTTTATAATGAATAATGGTGGTTCGTAGCTGTATGATCCTACAGATTAGGTGATCCCGATAACTTTTTTGGATCATGGAAAATAATTTTAATTAATTTTTACAAACAAGACGAGAAAAAAGACACAGAAGAGAGGAAAACATCCATTTTTGCTCAAGGCAAGAAATTATTTCGAAGACAAACTGACAAATCTCATCCTAGAAAAGTTTCTCAAGCTCCAGCAAGATTATTCTCGATGAAGGAATCCAAGAATAACTTTGATATTAATATCAAATTGGGACTTGCCTATAATGCAATCAGTGGCACTCTGAACATATTTTTGAATACCCCATCAGGTAATTATCGAATTTATGAAATAAATTAACATTGCATAATTTCATAACGATGGTAAATAAAATACTATTGGATGATTCCAGGACCTGCTACCCAGCCAATAGGAAAGCTGGAGAAGATAGGCCCAAAACATAAAAAGACCAGGTATATAAAATTAAAAAAAACCATCCTTTTTTTCTTTTGTGTAGGCTTGAAAAAAAACGAATATTTGTCTGGACGTAAAGTAACGATGTAAATACGCCAGATTTTTTAACCCCCTTACATTTTAACAGTTTAAGCCTTTTTTATTAATTGGAGTCTGATATGAACTGTTGTTTCTTAAATTTTTTAATAAAATATACAACGTAAATTCATTCATAAGACTATCGATTTTATCATGATCTGTTGTATTTGTGAAGAAAACTTGAACAAACTGATTTCATTGGTTAATTTATGTTTTTAAATGAACCAATCAGAATAAAGCAAGAATTAAATATAGCTAAAATTTAAAATTTAGCAAATGAAATTAGCTAATAACTACCGAAATTTGAGGTAATTATAAAAAATGGTTAAATAGAATTTTGTAGAGAAAAAAATTTTATTCAAGATTGTCGAAAAAAAACTAAAATACCTTTCTCAGTTTTTGAGTAAATCAGATTCATTTGTTAAATCAACACATATTGAATATAAAAAATTTCGCATATATTTGACTTCTGCGCTCTTTTACGGGGACAGTTAATTGAATAATACCTATAAAACGGTTACCATTCGATTCCTTATCTATTCTTCTTTTTAATGATACTAATTTTGTTCCTATGTTATCAATGATATCCGATGAAAATGACATTTTACAACTCAATAGCTAGAAAATTGTGCATATTTGCATATGGGTCTATAACTCAGCTTCTAGACGTTGAAATTGAATTTAAAGGCAAGATTCGGAATCAGCATTAAATTTCGCACCAGAAATGCATTGTCTGAAAAAAATCTCCTGACCACGCCACCACCCGTATTATAATCATTGATTATCAATAAGACTTGTTTTCAACTTCAAGCTTAATCCCAATGAGTAAAATTTTGTTGATTTAAAAATAAGAATCTTTACCAACTACCATATCTTCAATTCTAATATTGGATTTATTTTTCTACAGACGAGGAAAAGTTCCCGACAATATCGAAAAATGGTAATTTGATTAATCAAATATTTTCACCGAAAAAAACATGATGTAAGAAAATCATCACTCATGAAATAACCTACTTGATATCATAATAATATTTATCTCAAGTTATTACAGATTAAACACATTTTGCATCACTTTACATTTTCGGAAGAGTAAAAAACTATCATGATTTTCGAAAATATATAACTCTTATCAAAAATGTTATTAAATTTTTAATGTCAAAAGATTTTATTCTAACTAAGTCCAACAGACCCCGGAAGACAATTTGAATTTCAGCAAAATACTTTTACTTCTGATTTTAATAAAATTTCTTAATAAGGTGCATATTTCGTGGCAATGACAAAGTCGAAGAATGACCAAATCCTTCGCATGACTCAGTCCCCAGACGTTGACGAAGCAAACCTGGATTTACGGTTAACCCTTGATCTACCCCTATTCCAACTCAAAGATGTAGTTGTCGTCCTTCAGTTAATATCAAAGAAAAGTCTCAAGGGGAAGGAAATCTATGCATATCTATCAATGGGTATGATTGAAAATGAAATATATTTGTACTTATATGTGTACTTTTTATGTTTTCATAGGAACCGAATGCAGTAATTCAGAAATATCAGACCATTGGCACAAAACTCTCAAGTGCAAGGGAATACCCGTTGTTCAAACACATAAAATGATCCGGATGACATCATAAATGATTTATGTTTTTGCTTATTTATTAATAGTACATGAATTTTCCAGATTGAAAAGAGGAAAGCAGTTCTTTTTGTCCTATTCAGGAAGGTATTCATCAAATTTTTCACGCATCAGACCAATTATTTTTGATTAGATTTATCGATATTTTCAATTGTGATCAGATGATTGAGGTGTATGGCTAGTTATACATCATTATAGTTTTAAAGAAATTTAATGAGCAGGGCTAACTTTATGTTCTCATATGTGGTGGTTATCACTAGTTAGTTTGGCCTAATTTAAATATCAGTTTAATTGGAAAATGGTTTTGTAATCTGAACCCACTTCAAATTTATCAAAAAGCCTTCGGATTTCTATTGGTCTAGACTATTCTGTGAAATTGAAAATTTTCTAAGTCAATATTTTATGAATACTAACTTTAGAGAAGCTGCAATTTCATTCTCTTAAAAACAACATTAAGTTTATTTAATTTAGTTGATTCCAAGTAAAAAAGAGACATAAAAGTTAGACTAGAAATTTAATAAGGGAAAGATTTGAATTATACCTAATCCCATGGGTAGCCCAAAAACAAATTCTCAAAGGCACAGACGTGTAAAAGTTACTAACTTCTGGTGATTTCACGTTATGAACATGGATAATCATGCAATCGAGAAATGTATTTTGTTGACAATTTAACAAATGTCACCAGAAATAACTCACACCGCACACCCATTCAAATTTGAGTCTCTTTGTGGGGACAGAATAGACACGTGCGATTAATCAATCATTCTCGCAAACTCGTTATTATTTATTTTTTGTTCGTATAACAGAAAGCACACTCTCTTTATCGACTACTCAGGAAAAATACAGCATTTTTACATCATCAATTTGAAAGATAAAATCGTAGTTTTTCAAATGAAATTTTTCAAATAATTTCAAATGAAGAATTTTGAGTTGACCTTTTTCATTTCTACATGTATGAGGTATGCAACCTTTTTTGGTGATATTGTATTTCCTTCGTGTATTGTTTTGTTACTTTTTTCCTTAAAATATGAAAGAAATGTGGTAAAAAACAATATGATAATAGTCGTGAATAATTGAAATACTTGATAATAAAGTGTCGGTTGTTTTTATTTTCAAGAAGAAATTGGGATATGTAGTTTTATTGTCTAACTTCTTTTGTAAAGTCAATCACCGGGCTAAAACATGTGTAATACTATTAAGGCACCGCATAAATGGCAATAAAATCTTTACAAGGTCAAGTGAAAAGAATACAAAACTTTTTTTCAGTGAAGTAACATATTTTGTAAAATAAAATACGTATAGCACATTATTTCTGTATAATGAATGAATGAAGATCTTCTCAAAATATTTTCGATCATTTCCATAAATAGATAATTTCAATAAAAATTTTCATTTTGAACCAAAGTTGGAGATAAATAGATTGAAGACATGTAAAAGATATTTTCCCATAGTGAAATAAGCTTATAAACTGTATAGAAAAGCATTAAAAAGTTGATGATAGAATTTCAATGTGACGGAAAATGCCCCAAATTTTCACTTTAGCAATATTTGAAATTCTTGCTGATTTCGGGATTTTAGAAGTTGGTCATAAATCATCTCAGAAGGATTTGTTATTAATGTGGGAAATTGAACCCTATAAATTTTCCTATTATACTTTTTAGAAATTATAATTTTTCTGATAATCACATCCCCTGAACCTCCAACTATTTAAATTAATTAAATGCGAAATTAGTGAATAATAATTATTCTAAAACAATCTACTCCTATCGAAAGAAAAACTGCTTCCATTTTTATGTTAACTGACTTCTACTGGGCTAAAAGAGATATTTCTCACTGAGTAAAGTAGGAAAAATCCTAGATTCTGAATCAATTATTTCTTTCTATTTAAACGTGAATTAGCTAATAAATTATTTAAGGATTTATACTAGCAAGTCGCGTTCAGCCAATGAGATTTCTCGCGTATTGCTCCCACGCAAACATGGCTGGGAAGCTGAAAAATATATCCAATACATATTGAGTACTACTCAAAATACAATAGTCCATGTCATCCCCATACCCCTATTACTCTCTACTTGCTTAGAGAGGAGATAAAATATTAATTATACTCATATTATTCACCTTGGGGAGTTTAGGATACATTGAGGTATGTATCTTTTGTATGGGCATATAGAATACTCTTTGCTCTCCCCCCCCTCTTGTTATATACTCAAATACGTTATGAAAATAATAAGAATTTATAAATTTTTAACCAGTCCGTTCCACATCCAGTTAGTGAGTAGAACTATCCACACATATTGAGAGTCTTGAATAAATTATATTTGGAATTATTTAATATTTGAGAAGAAGAAGAAGAAGAGATAGAAAGAAGATCGGAAGAAATTAAATTTTCATGAAATTTTTCCAACGACCTACAAATAATTTAACAAATCTATAAAAAATTCAAAAATAATGAATAATAGCTTGGATATGCTGAAATCAATCAAGAATCCAGACAACTTTGATTTTCTACGAAGTTACGATCATAAACTCTTGATGCAGACGTCAAATAGGAAGAGAAGGTTTGAAAATTCTGATCAGTCCCCAACAGACGCTTCGAATTCGAGTTTTGAGTCAAGCTCTCATCTAACATTGTCTCCCTCACTGAATGATTCTTCTGGAAATTCATCAAGTCAAAATGTCAACTCGAATCTTTTTCTGAATAATAATCAGAATCTAAATTACTTTGATAGCAACTATTTCTCTCAGAGATATTCCAGTACCAATAATTCATCATCGACAAATTTTATATCGTCCCTTGAACAGAGAGACTCAAACAGCTACCATCTAATTAATGATCAGTTCAATCAGCAAGGCTCAAATAACAACTATCCAAATAATTTTGATACTATGATAAAGGCTTTCTCATCAACATATAATCTAAACAACTCTCTCAACGGTTCTAGTGGAGCTGTCAACAATGGACCAATCCCAAATACATCCAGTCAAAATCCTGAAGCGACTGAGGGCTATCAACAACAGGCGCAGCGCTCTAACAACTACACTGGTTATCATAACCAGAATAATTGGAACTTTGATGAGACTAACTTTCTGAATGACTCTTATCAATGTGACAGCTTTGCGAAGCATCATAGTAATCCCTACTCGACAAATGAAAACTTTTCAAACTACATTCTACCAAAGATTTCCTCATCCAACACAAACAGTTCAACAACTGGTAATAACATCTCAATAAATAATGATTCGAATAATCCCTACATTGAGATTTCAACGAATAATAATGGCCAATCCAACAATTCAAAACTCATCAGTGGGAATGCTGAAATAAATAATAGTTCAACTGTCGGATCAACTTCTAGCGGAGTAATGAGTAACTTGATTTGTGATACCTCAATGGTGGGAGAAATTGATTACAACCCTCGAGAACTTGAAGCTTTTGCAGAACGCTTCAAGCAGAGAAGAATAAAATTAGGAGTAACTCAAGCAGATGTTGGTAAAGCTCTAGGCAATCTGAAACTGGCTGGCGTTGGATCATTATCTCAGTCGACAATATGTAGATTTGAGTCGTTAACTCTAAGTCATAACAATATGGTTGCTCTCAAGCCGATTCTTCAAGCATGGCTGGAAGAAGCTGAAATGGATGCAAATGCAAAACTAAAAGCGGCAGACATGTACGATAGCGATGATGAAAAGAAAAGAAAACGTACTTCAATTACAGATTCAGAGAAAAGATCTCTCGAGGCCTTCTTTGGCATTCAGCCGAGGCCATCGAGTGAAAAAATATCCCAAATTGCAGACAAGTTGAATTTGAAAAAGAACGTTGTGCGTGTTTGGTTTTGTAATCAACGCCAAAAGCAGAAGCGTATGAAATTTTCTACACTCGGTATTCTGGGACATTATTCTCCGGTTATTTAGAGAGAAAAAAACTCATTCAAATTCTCAATCTCTCGCTATATACTGTCTTGTAAATAATATTTTAAAGATAAAAGAGTATCCTATTATTTAAAAGAATATCCGAATAAAATTATGATATTTATTTTGTCGTGTAATGAAACAGAACCAAAAAGAAATGTAAACGCTATGAAATAAACATGAAAAAAATGTAATGAAACCTGCCCAAAATCCCATCCATCATACGAAATATGTTGCAAACTTATTTTTCAGTTTAATTTTTCAAATAAAAATTTGTTTATATAAATTTTTGTCTTCAATAAATATTAGTAAAAGTAGATTTAGTTGGAATATTTTTTTACTAAAGCCTCTGCCAGAGATTTTGGTACTGAGGAAAGTTTAAATCACAAGCGTCTTATCCACTTGAGAAGGTGCTTGATAATCTCTGTAACGAGACGTCTGGAAGAGGCTTTGTAAAAATCTACTTTAATTGAAATTTTTGTCTTAAATCCTTCAAGATTCACGTCAACAATCTAAATTTGGAAATTCATTAAATTATTAGGACATCTACGTAAAGACTTCAGGAAGATGACTTGTTAAATTGTAATTTCTTGTTGGTAATATATAAAATTAAACTTAACGAATAAAAAATCTCGCATAAGTCAAGATTTTTTAAATTCTCACTGATAAACCAAGACTAGTTCTATTAGTTGTTCCATCTATTAGTTCTGAATCTGATTTTCTTGAATAATGATCATCCTACTCCAAACCTTCGAAATCAGAAAAATTTCAACAACTAATGAACTCATTTCAACATTGGATTCAAAAGATTTCCTGACTATCAGTGAAAAATTGAGTGTAAAAATCGTAAACTTTCATCGTGAACTAGCCTTATCGATCCTAATTAATTCCAAGGAATGATTGTTTTTACAAAGATTTAATGAATGAAGAAATTTTTGTGGTGATTTTTGAAATTAACGATATCAATTTTCTTATTTAAAAGAACACGGGCGAATTGAGATGTTTTGGTCATTAGGCCAGGAAGTGTTTAATTATACCGAGCATACGTGACCTCTAACAGATTGATCCAATTTAGTCTACCCGTGTCTTTCTTCTACCAAATAACTCCTGTTTTATTTTACTCTGATCTTGTGTGATTTGATTATTTTCATCTGTACCAATAATGGTCATGATCATCATTTTATTGATATCAGTGAATCATATCCATTTTCATTTAAACATTGTACACACACCTGTTTTAATTTTATACATTACTTTTCAAGTCCTCTCCTTTTCCCCGATTTAATATTTTTCTTTCATATAACCGCAAACTACCGTTTTTTAGTGGAGACCACAATTTACATGTATTCCTTTATCTTGGTAAGTCCACAATGACAAGGCAAACTATGATGATAAGTTTTGTTCCTTTTTTTATTAATGATACTCATAAATATGAACAATAAGTAGAGAGGTAGTGGGAGAGGAGAAGAAAATTTCACCTCCAAGAATATGAAGTGGAAATATCTTCAAGGAATTCTCAAAAGGAATTTTTTGATGACATGCTATAGAATTAATAAAAAACAGATAGAAATCTATTTTCTCTTTCTCTCTAATGGTGGAGAGGGAATATATATGTACAAACAATATTTTCTGAGGATTAATGCAGAATAAATAGGATGAGCACGCGTAGCATTGAAATATTCCTATGAAATATTTATGAATGTTGAGGAAAATATACATTTTATTCATCATGTTTGAGGGTCCTTCTAACCTTCTTGTTCTACGGAAAAATGATTTTTCAGTTTTGGAATCATCGTTGTACAAATTGAGTTTAAAAAGGTTTTTTAGTTAATTGTTATTTTTTGATATGTTGCTTGTTTCCATTTCCTCATTCGAAAAATAAAAAAATTTGATTTCTAACATTGCTAGTAACCAAGATAAATTTGCGATTTCTTCTACTTGATAAGAAATAAATTCTCACTCAAGTGACTGTCTAAGTAAGCCTTTTTTCCTTTACTCATTTATTAGTTAAATCATTCTGATCTTTTTCTGTTTCTGGCTATGTACATAATCCGCCTATAATTGGATTCGCTGAGAGTTGAATATTTTAAATAAGAAATAAGTCCTGAAAAATTCAATTGTTTGATAGATGTGGGAAGACCTATTTTTTAATAAAAAATCTAAAATTTACTTGTTTTTGAATTGCAAATAGATAAAATTGAAATTAAATAAAAATCAATCAAACAGAGAATAGAAATTTTTGCGATTTTTTCAAAACTTTTGCCAATTTTTTAGCACCCTAGTTAGTTATAGGTAGACGATACAATATTAGTTATTTTTGCATTGTTTATATTTTTTCAGATGATTAAAAGTTTGAATACATTTCTTTTATGAGCTTTTCCTAAAAACGAGGTTTTCGTCAGAAAAGTGCACTAAAAAGTTTATCATTACATACACAATTATTAATAACTAGGGCCACAAATTTACATATTTTACATATTCCGAATTTTAGCTCAGTTATTTTTAAAACGTAGAAATTTCTTTTCAAAAACTAATTTCGTTCAAGGATAAAATGTTTTTAGCACATATTTTTACATGCATATCTAATATTATGTATATGAACTATTTAAATATTAAATTCAATTAAATAAAATAAGAAATATACTAACAAAATTGGATGAAATTCAGCAAAATCATAAAACCGTATCTGTTTAAAAATTTTGAAATAATTTTCAAAGATTAATTCTATTATTGTGTACCTGAACTGTTTTCAATAGAAAAATTTGAAATTTGATGTAAAATAGACCCGACTTTTTTTAAAAATTAATCTCTTAACTTCAAATTATAAAGATATATTTATACAAATTTTTATCATAGCCAAATTATGTTTGAAATATGTCAAAATTTATAGGAAATTTTCTTACATAAGAATACATATTTTCAAAATTTTAAATACATTTTTAGAGAATTTTTTCGTACATATTTTTGTGGCCCTATTAATAATAGCTTAGTAGAGCCTCAGAAACCTTATCTTGGTTCTGTTCTGAAAACCATTTAAAACAACAAATTTTCTCATAATGCTTCAGGGTTCAAAGTTATAAAAACGGTTTTTTTTTATCAATCGATTTTCTAGCTTAATTTCAACAATAATTGATCTTTCACATTTTTATCCGGTTTACTTTAAAGTAGTTTACGGCAGATTTTTTTGCAAATTCGCGATAAAGTATTAGGATAGTACACTTATAATTGAATTTTATAGATCTAAAAAGAAGTGTTTAGTGACTAATGGTATATTATAACAAAAAAAGTTTTTTATTTTTATTGGCTCAATGATGGTTCATTGCAATAAATTAATAAAGGATCTTTTCTGTCTAATAAAATCAATCAATCAATCAATCTTCAGGATAATTTTCATTTCGAAAATACCTTATTTTATAATTCGGATAATGTTGGTTCAAAAGCAAAAAAATATTTTAATACAAAATATGACTCATTAGAAGGATAATAAAACTAGGAAATCCATTTAAAATTCTCTTTCCTAATTTGCAAAGGTGTATAAAATGTTGCTATGAGTGATAACTGGTCCATTAAAAAATATCCCTACTCAAATAGAAACTTGAAAAATAACCATAAACTTTTTTAAAGATGATATTACTCTTTTAAATTGAGTGTTTAACCCCTTGGGTGCTACAAATTTATTCTTCGTTCAATATTTTGCAAAATATCATCTTTTTTCCAGAATAAACCATACTCTAGATGGATACCTTCCAAACTTTTTACTGTCAAGATTGTAAGAACGTTGACAATAATGTCCTTTGAATGTAACGTGTAAAAAATTCTCAGAAATTTTTTTCATGTAAAATAGATGAGGGGATAAATTTCTGTTCCAATAGAAAATTTAATGTCTTTTGAATTTAAATTAGTTGAGTTATTTTAGAGCCAAAAATGGCAATATTACATCATCATTATCTATCGAGAAAAATGAGTAGGCTTTCAAAACCGAATTCACATTCAAAATCAATATTATTTTTTTATGCTTACAAAAATGTTTAAAAGATTCGATGACTTGATAAATAAGATTTTTTAGCTCTTAAGATGTACTTACTGAAGAAATCAGAATTATTCTCTTTAGGAAATAGAAATTACTTAAGCAAGGCTAAAAGAATATCTATTAATCAAATTATTGTATTTGAGTTATAGCAAAGTACGTGAATTTCTTTGACTTTTCCATAGTTACAAACCAGAAAAATAATTTACCCTTTTCTAAAATTTATAATATTATGTCTACGATAGTAAGACTGACAAATATTAACATCGAGAATACAACAAATAAAGTTAATTTGATTAAAAAATTATCCTATATAGACAGCATTATTAAAAGAAGCTACATGGGCGTGAATATTATGAGTCGAATTATTAATAGAATAAGATTCTAGGCGTGATATAAAATTAACTAATTAATCGGTATAAGGGATACTCTTTCTTTCAAAAGCATAAACTCAATACAGTTGTACTTCTATAAAAAATGAAACCAACCTATCCCTCTCCTCTCTGGCCCTATAAAGTAGGTGTCAAAAGTGTCAAAACTTTCCAAAAAATTAAAATTCACTTGAGTTTAATCCATTGGATAGAGAATTTTCTCCTGATTCTTTCTATCTAATACAAAGACCAGATTCGCTCATTTCTTATCTCATAAAGCAGATCAAATTAGTTGCAGATTTGATCCAGTAGGATAATAGTCTACATTAAACTTTTAGAGTTATTATTCTATGTCGGGAATTTTGAGTTATAATGCAAATCTAAAAAAATATCACACAATAGAATCTTGAAAATCCCCTAGAGTCTTGAAGAAACGTCTGAATATGAAGTTGGGAATCTATGAATTTTACAAAAATCTCAATAAGATTCATAAAGAATTTTCGGAATCCTAAGCATGATGCCCACTAGGCTAGAGAGAATTTTTTTCTCCAAAAAACTCACAAGAGTCATAACTTTTCTGATAGAATTCAGTACTCAGATAATGTTTTGAATATTTTTATAGCGTGAAAGTCATCCTCCATTATGGCATTACACATTTTTTCACACAATATCCCATGAATATGATAAAACAACGAAATTTATCATGAAGATCCTCTTGATGAAAGGATTATTTTAAAAGATAATACTTGAGAAACTCATAAGATGGCCAAGTTAATACGGAGTGATTGCGTAGTAAAATTTCATTGAAAAATTCTGGATTTCAAAAATTGAACGACATAATGGGAAAGCATTTTCGACACTTGCTTCAATACAAAATAATGCTTAGAGTTGATAGTTCTATCAGTTTTGGTACAGAAATGAAGATAAAAATTTCACTTTCCCCACTCTTATCAATTGAAAATAATTATTTTCATTAGAATGATTCTGAAAAAAATATTTATTTGAAATGGTATGGTAATTTTTAAATTCCGATTTGGCGCCAAAACCAATTTTTCGAAATTTAAATGGAAATTTTTTTATTGATAGCAGAGTGGGAGTGTGGTCAGAAGATGTTTTTCAAGATCAGAATCAGACAAGAAAGCCGGATATCACCATCAGATTTCCGACTGTTCCACTTTTTTTTAAGGGTTTTTGAATTATCGAAATTTCATTGATTTGATCAAAAATCGAAATACAGCCCAATCAACTGCCATATTCAAGAATTATTGGAACTCAAGTATCATTCGAGTTAATTGAGTTGTTTAAACGGAAACTATATACGGAGTTGATCCCTTCAGGAAACCAAAAAAATTCTAACTCACTTTCATAACAAATTGAATACATAAATTAAGAAAACTCGATACAATTTTTCAGCATAAACACTGAAGCTTTTGAGAGTTTTAAGGGTTTATTTACATGGTGTTACTCATTTTTTGTAATCGAGAAGAAAATCAAAATTAGTAAAATTATTTTGGGGAATTAATAGAGGCCAAATTCGGCTGATGAAAATTATTTTAATGACATTCGAGGGGAATATACGATCTTTGTTAAGTTTACTGTGTAGTGAAAGAACAATGATAGTAAAATTTACAATGCGAAAATCTTAATTTATTTTTTCGTGAAACTACTTTCAAGTAAGTGCATGATTATAAAGATAGCATCTAAGAGTGAATATTAATTTATCTAAGGTAGATAAGCAATCTCATATATAATCTTAGCAATGATAAATAATTTATTTTCTGTGTAATAACAGTATTTAACATCGAGCGAATTACAAAATTCGTGAATTATTTTGCAAATAAATGGTTATAAATCATCTTTATTCTCACGCTGTCCTTGCTGAATATTCAGAAAGAAATTTAACCAATAAAATCACATCAACTTAATAAACGAATAAAATTTCTTCTTTAAGAAAACATTGTGCTTTAACAGAGAAATCTCTGTGATCCGATCATTGTGATGACAATTCTGTTCTTGATGCACAGACCAAGTTTTTATGATAGATGCTGATTATATAAATCCTAATCATTCTGACTACGAGAACCCCGATGATAAATATACATACTCTCCAACATTCAATTTGTAAGCTAAACTATTAAAATTTTTACTTTATTTACAAGTAGTAATTCCAATTTCTAATTTTAACAGAGCTGTTTTTATTATCATAACTGCAGTCTGTGTGATATTCTTTGTAATTTTAATATTCTGCATTGTCAAATATTGGAACAAAATGTCTGAGAGGAATAATAGCGACTTGTCAAACCGTGAGTTAATTTTTGTTGCAATAATGAAGAGAAAGATTTTTTCCATTCAAATTACAGCTAGACAGATATATACTGAATATTGAACGCAAAAAAGTTTTACAATAGAAAAAAGGCACGCACAGAACGCTGAAAATTTCAGATGACTATGATTAAAAATTCCAAGAATAGATTAATTTCAAGAATCTTTCGAGTTCTCCTTTATTGTCAATTCTAAACAAGAAAATTAATTGGCCAAAAAATCAATTTTCCACATTGTATTGATTTATGAAAACATTATTCAAATGGATACAATGAAAATCCATGTTTAGTTCAATGCGGCAAAC
Source organism: Gyrodactylus bullatarudis (assembly GCA_012064415.1). Lineage (NCBI taxonomy): Eukaryota > Metazoa > Platyhelminthes > Monogenea > Gyrodactylidea > Gyrodactylidae > Gyrodactylus > Gyrodactylus bullatarudis. Next base: position 408,815 of record SSNU01000095.1, read on the forward strand.
ATTAAAACTTTTACTATTTTGAATTAAAAATAAACTTTTTATAGATACTATTTGGGTCAGTTAATAAACAATATGAACAAGTTTCGATAATATTGACATTGAAATAGACTAATGCAGAATTCGTCTATTAATAAACAGACTTGGAAAATAAAGACAGGGTTAGAAAATCTCAAAAAATGAATGGACCAGAGATTCTATTCAATAATTTAGAACTGAATTTGAATAGTACTAGAAATATTTCTCACGGATAAAAAAGTTAAATAGCCGATTAATTTCGAAATCAACAAAATTGAATTCCTGAAATCTATTTCTATTGTTTATGAAGAGACGAATCCTATGAAACATGAAACACGAACCTATGATGGTCAACTTGGAAATCCTAAATTCATAGTAAATTACGTAACAGGATATTAATATCCAAGATAATATTTATTTTAAGCGGAAAAAATTGGATTAAGAATTGTACCTAACATTTAAAAAATACTCGAGGAAATACATGAAATTTTTCTCCCTAAAACTAGGTAAATATTGGAAGAAAATTTTTTACCTTGTATTTTGTGAGAAGTGGAATTATCTAATCTACATTGAGTTAAATAACATTTTTGGATTATTCGTGTTACTCATTGGATTTTAAATAAATCCATTTAGTTTATTTTTTCCATCTAAAGATAAATTCATACAACAGATGAATCTTTTTATAAAGCAAGATATTTTCTTTTTCTATTGTAATCTTTTTATACGGGATTATATATTAAAAAGTTGTTTCATTGTCCACGTTTTATTCGACATTGTCTTTAGAAAGCTAATTTTAAAAAATGGATCATTTTTCTTCGAAATCTTCATTAGAAATTTCTCAAAAATATTTTTGTTCTTTTTTTATTTTCATGATCAGATAAGCACTAAAATCTAAATTTCATCAAAAAAATTAGCTGCATTTATAAAATTAGGAAAAATTAATGAGTTTTACTGTAATTATCCAGGACCATGGACTTCTTTCGAGCTTGAAATGATTTCTTTTACAAATTCTTAGAATAATTAAAAATAGGCTTCTCGAGGAGTATAGTCAAATTTTTTAATTTTAATTTAATGATGAGGAGTAATCTAAATACAGAGATGTAATGAATTTTATTGAATAAAACATTTTAACAAGAATTAGTTTTTAAACAATATTTTTTTAGGCATAAAGTATTCAGAACAAATCTCCATTTAACTGTTGCAAAATCTAGTGGAAATTACAATGAAGACGGCAAAACTATTTTTCAATTACTAGCATCAAAGACAACCAATTAAAGTAATAACAAAGGGATTATTTTTAAAAGAAGATAAACAATGTAAATTTGTCTCAATTGATAATAAAATTGTTTTAATTCGAAATTTCCTTCTCAATTTTGAGTCTTTTTAATTCTTCCCTGAGGGTTTTTATTTTGGCCTCTTGTATTATTAGCATATTTTTCATATGAGACTCTTCCAGATCATTTTCATTCTCAGCTTGTACATTATCTAATCAATGAAAAATATAATGAATCAATACTCAAAGATTTTAAAAATTAATCAAAATCAATAAATCCTGGCGTACCACAAGGATCTATTATTGGCTCTTTTATATATTCAACTTGATTCATTTCAGTGTGAGACCTTCATTCCAATCAATAAATATGCTGATCAAAATTCTAATAAAACCTGAAAATGGTCTGACTCCTATTACGAAATCCAAAGTACATTATGTAAGATTGGCATCAAAATTAATCCTGAATATCTCCAAATGACTCTTTCCCTCATGAGTTTGTCTCGTCCATCATGTATGACAATAACCTCAATACTCACTAATATTCATTCTAGGGAAATCCTCAAGAAATGCAAAAGCTATTTCACCAGGAAATTTGTGATCAACTCAACCTTGAGGAAATCTCTGTTCAAATCAATAATTCTACCATACCAAGACTATGGTTTTGAAATCCTTTTTAACCAGTAGTCACAGCTAAAAACCTGGAGAGAATACAATTTATCTACCCAATTTATCCCTCTCTTACAAAGAATTACTTAATCTCTCTAACTTATATCCAGTGGCTCAGACGTATCTCTTCTGCAGTGGTACTCAACTCTACTATAATTATTTATTGATATATAGTGGTCGAATTAATATGTGAAACACTCTGAATATTTTGAACTGTCAATTTATTTAAAATATAAAATTTTTAAAATCAAGACCATTTGATACATTATAAAATTCTTTATCAATTGATATCTGAATGAATTTTTTTACCTTTTCATCTTTCCCTGTACAAGTAAAAATACTATTTTTCATTGAAGTTGAAAACGAACTAATATGTGAAACACTTTATATTAACCCAAAAATTCACCTTTTTCTTCTATAACATCGAAACATCTTTCATTCATGGAATTAATGAATGGTTTTATATCATTTTCAGTTAATTCTGACCACTTTTTTATAATTTCAAGTCTAAGTTCATGGACATTTTCAAATTGCCTCCCATTTGAATAAACTCTTTGAGATAGAAGTCCCCATAGGTTTTCTATTGGGTTAAGGTCTGGACTTCGGGGTGGCCAATCAATAAAATCAATCTCATTGTAATTTAGCCATTCAATTGTCGATTTTGATGTATGGCATGGAGCATTGTCTTGTTGAAATACAAGATTATCATCTTTAAACTCATTTTTGAATGATAAAATGGAATCAATCAAAATATTCTGATATTTTTCTGAGTTTAATTTTCCATCAACAATGACTATAGGTAAGGTTCCTTTTGAATAAATCGCTCCCCATACCATAATCGAAGCTCCACCGTGTACGCGATTCAGTATTTTCTTAGGGACGTCCCCTTGTGGACACCAATGATAACTTGAACCATCAGGCCCATCCAAATTAAACCTTTTCTCATCAGTAAATATGACTTTATCCCAATTGATTCTTTGGCTCAATTTATCCTTGATCCAATCTACTCGAAAAATTTTATCGAAATCTGAGAGTTTCGGGACTTTTTTTGATTTCCTCCAAGACATTTTCATATTTTTTTTACATATTTTTGAATGGTTCTTAAATTTAGACTCAGATCTAGCTTTGCTTTTGCCTGGTTGCAATTCATAAAGTTTTTAGTAAGGAGTCTTTTGATTTGCCCTCTCTGGATGTTTGTAATTTTCGGCTTTCGACCAGGCTTTTTTGAATTTTTATTGTAGGTTTTCTTGTTAAAAATTCTTGTAATTGTTGCAGGGGAGCATTCGAATCTTCGTGCGATTTCTCTATTTGAAATCCCAGTGTTTTTCATGGTTTTAATAGTCTTGAGTTACTCACAATTGAAGCGACAATTATGATGGTACATCTTTCAGAAAGTCAATGTTTTTGTGGTATATTCTTAAATTAGTTCATGAAATTATGAAATATTAACTTACAACAGATTTCTTAAACAACTATGTTAGCAGATAGAGAATATCAAAAGTGTTTCACATATTAGTTCGTTTTCAACTTCAATGAAAAATAGTATTTTTACTTGTACAGGGAAAGATGAAAAGGTAAAAAAATTCATTCAGATATCAATTGATAAAGAATTTTATAATGTATCAAATGGTCTTGATTTTAAAAATTTTATATTTTAAATAAATTGACAGTTCAAAATATTCAGAGTGTTTCACGTATTAATTCGACCACTATATATGTATCAGATATTCACAATTATTTTCATAATTTCTTCGAATAAAAATCTAGTATATATCTTGAAAATTTGCCAAAAAATTATAATGGAATTGGAATCTAGCAACAAAAGATTTTCAAGAACTTATAAACTAAAATGCAAATAGGATATTTTTAAATTGAAGGTTTATCAAAAATTGTTTTAAAGGATTACAATTAGAAAAGGAAAAAAATTTTCTTAATCAAATTTATGATGTGCTTGCCATCATCGAAGGATCTTTGATCATCAAAATTTCATTGATTTTTGAGCAGGAGAATTCTGAAAAATTAGAAATCCGATTTTCACCCGATAAAAATCTCATTTAGCATGTCTGGTTTGTTAAAAATCTTTAGATCACTTTCAAATCATCAAAATTTTTACCTCAAAGTTCTTAACTCCAAGCAGCTTAAGTTGGTCTGAATCCGAATCAAAAGGAAAAATTATTTCGATTTTTGAATGATTCCTATTTAAAAAAAAATAAATTCCCTTTTTTTAGAATTTAAGGATCCATTGAAATTTGATTGATATGAATTACTCTTACAAAAGACTCTTTTTTCTTAAATTTTTCTGATATTAAGATTTTTAAGCCCACTTTTACGAATTAAAGGGGAGCTAAATTATCGATTCTTCGAAATGGACATTTTAATTGATTTTGAATTGAGAGCTGGTTGGAGTGGAATAAAATCGAGTAAAAATGAAACAAGAATTGTTTGAAAATAATTAAAATACAGTACCAATTAATAATTAAATAAAAATATTCATACCATCGAATTTGTAGTGTTTCCTCATCTTTGACAATTGCTTCTTCATATTTGAGATTTTATTACAAAGAATCTTATTCTGTGAAACCATTATTTGATTTGGCTCATCAGTCTCCAAATTCTCGATTAAATAATCATATTTTGTCATAAACTAAATAAAATTTAAAATTATACATTATAATGTATAATTATTTTCTTCAAGGTTTTTTGACTAGTTAACAATGATGCTTTTAAACTAGGATAAAAATCTATAACATATCCAAATACTAGATTTTACTTCAATCTACAAAGATCATGATCCTATCAACAATGAAATATGCAACATTCAAGCTGTGCGTTTTAGAAGCTTTGTTAATTGAAATTAAAATAACAATCTCATTCACGAATTTCTTAAACTCGTGATCTAGGTTGGCTTGAACTCTTCTGATCCGAAATAGGTGATTATCAAAAATTTTGGTTCTCTATTGAAAATCTTGAACTAAAGTTAGACGCAAAGGATAGCAAAGATCAATAGTTGTATCATGTTTATTTGATTATTTTATGGGTAATAAAACTTGGATTGAAGTAATTATAGGGTACATTTATAACGAATCTCAGTAAATCTTTAAAAAGACAATAGAATCAATTCTATCCATTCATTCTCAGTCTGAGTGAAAATCTCTTTTTTTATAATTCACGGCTTAATGAGACTTTTGTAATGACAATAGGTTTTCCGTTGGCTATCTACACAGAATTGACAGAATATATACTATTCTTTGTAAATTTTAATTCTGTTTATGTCAATTATAACAATAGAAGAAACATTGATCAACTCACATTATTTAATTTTGTTATGCAACCTTGTGTCATTTTAAAATCATCGTCAATAATATTATTTTGATTTTCCTTTAGCCGTTCAAGATACTAAAAAAAGTTATTCTTTTCATTTAACTCGTTCATTTATTTATTAGTTATTCCTTTTTCATAAGGGCCACAGATTTTACATGTCTTGAATTTTTACTCAGTTGCTTCTAAAACGTAGGAATTTCATACCAAAAACTAACTTGGCTCAAGCATAAAAAGTTTTTAGCACTTATTTTTACATTTATCTGAGCTATCTAAAGATTAAATATCTTTACATAAAATATTAAATATATTAGCAAAATTGGATGAAATCAGCAAATTTAGCCTATTGTTTGCGACTAGGTATTTGAAAAACCCTGTCTATTAGACAAAAATTTACTTATATTTTTCAAAGATAAATTTTATTCTTGTCTCCCAGAACTGACTATTGTGGAAAAAAATTATTCAGGTAATAACTGGCTCATAATTTGGTTTTGATTGTTTTTTGGTTCATGATTGTTTGATCATAGTTTTATTTCATAAATGACTGATTAATTTATGCAAAAACATAGCAGGACCTTGGGTGGGAAAAATATTGAGGAAATGAAAATTAAGAAATATTTTGCTTCATTAGAGTGATACAAGATGTTTAAATCAATAATTTCTCAATCAAACATTGGGCTAAGATATAATTTTCTATACACCATTTGAATCTTATCAAGGAACTGGATTAGATTCTGATCAAAGTTAAAAAATGAAAATTTAAAAAACATACCTCTAGTAATCAATTTTTAATTTAAAAAAACTTTTTATTTGGTCATATAATCTGATTTGAATCTATTTCGTATCGCTTGCTGAATTCAATTAATAAGTCCTAGATAGAAAAGCCAGAAAGTAGTTAAAATTCTCAAATTCATTGTTCATTTTGATTTGGGAGACATAAACTTAACAGATACGTGATCTTATCTGATAATACAACAATAAAAGTACATTATTGCTCAAGTATAGTTATTTCACTATACGATTTTCTTCAACACTATAAATAAATCGATATAGAGATTGTACATAATTACAATGTTCATGTGTAATACAATGTGTATAATACACATTGTGTATTCAAGATGGCATAGCCAAATATGTGATTACTAGGGCGACCAGAAAAAGGCATACTTTATGATGAAAAAAGGCAATTTTTAATTCTGAAAAAGGCAAATTCATAAAATCGAATGTTTCTCACGAGAAGCATCCCAAGAAGATATCTGCTGAAAGCGGACTTAAAGGAGATCTCATTAAAAATCCAAAAAGTAGCTTTAACAACATAGTAAAGCATAAAAGGTATATTCATATAATCGAATATCTCTCACAAGTAGTGATTTAAAAAAATTAATCAATTCTTCAAGCCTTTCAAGTGAATAGAATGAGAATGAGATGTTGAGTTGGATAAGCCATTTCTATTGGCTGTTTACCGAGTCCCCCCTAAAATTAGATTCAGACAATGAAAATTTAACTAAGATCAAGATAAACAAGGATAAAAAATTTGCACAATCCTTGAAAAAAATGAAAAAGCAATCCTTTTTAAAAAAGGCAAAAAAAAAGGCAAGCCTCCTCGAAATAGGCAAAAAAGGCAAACTTATTTCTCTTATTAATAGGTTTAGAAAAAAAGGACTGAATTTTTAATATTTTCAAAGTATTTTTTAGACTCACTCTCAAAAAAGGCAAAAAAGGCATTTTGGTCGCCCTAGTGATTACTGAATTGAAAAAAACATTGGTAATGTAGAATCTGAAAGAGGAGATGTTACTTTATTTGAGCTGAATAATTATAATTATTAGGGTAATACAAATTTTTAAACTTTTTCGGCTATTTGCACATTCGATAGAGAATAAAATTTTGAGATAAAAATTCTGTTAAACTGTAAATTTAAAATTTTGTTCTGATATATGAAATCTCATTCGAAAATTACAACTTTTAAACCCGCGCCAACAAATTTTGAATGAATGTTACTACGATGAATGATAAAATTCATTTTTTCGAGCAATCTGTACGAATTTTTGGATGAGAATTATTCTGATAGTTATTCAAAATCCATTTGCTCCATATCCTCATCCTTTTGAAAAATTTAATGCGTTTTAAAGAATTTTGAAAAAATGGGATTTATGGGTATCAGAACATTAAAAAATTTTAAATCAGTCTATAAAAATCTTTTCTGTGTCACTAGAAAGTTGTTCAGAAAAAATATTTTTCATTACTCTAATAATTACCTATCATGAATATTTTCACAAGGCTTCAGCTTGTTTCATTTTATGTTGTGAAAATCTGCAAAATTTTATGGATATATTAACTTTTTAACCCTATCGGTGCCGATGGACATAAAACTAATTGACATGAAGATGAGAATTTACTATTTTTACAAAAAACTCGATATTTTTCTCCGGATTCAGAGAAAAAATAATTTTTTGAGTTCTAAAACGGAATGAGCTAATAAGTTGTTGATATTCAAAACAAAATTCCGAAAAAATTTAATCTGACCAAAATTAGGCCGGTTTTTCCAATTTCGAAAATGAACCAAATTTCCACTTTTTCAACTTTTGAACCCAAAATTTTCATAGATTTCGATGCTTCGAAGCAGTTAAGTGATGATATTTGGGATCAACGTTAGACAAAGAATTCGAATTCACCTGTAGAAGTTCACTGAAGTTCGTCATTACTGTGGGAAATCGAACCATTTGAATTTTTCTATGCAAATTAAGGCAAATTGTCCAAAATCTGGAACTTTTTCCCGGAAACAGTAAGATCTTCGTTATCTTTATGGCCAAATTCGAATTCTTTGTCTAACGTTGATCCCGAATATCATCACTTAACTGCTTCGAATAATCGAAATCGATAAGAATTTTGGGTATCTTAAAATAAACACGATTCAAACCAAGGCTCACGTATCAAAGTAACAAGCGGAATTTTCTTACCTTTTACAGGAAGTTATTTTAATTTGGAACTAATTAATTAAATCAAATCAGAGCTTAGAAAATTTTCTCTGAGACCTCCCACAAATAATAAAATTATCAAGCTTTTTACTGAGATCAAGAAAATATTAGCTCTATTTTCTACTTAACTTGCCAATTTCCTGAATAATAAATTGATCACGTAAAATTGAGCTAATCCTTAACTAACTAACCAGTTAGAAAAATACTAGTGGTAAAATACAAACGTACATTTTGAATTTCTCTCGTGATTTTGTAATGCTCAATTTCTTTTATGAACTCTTCCAATTCTCGTAATTTCATCTCCCTCTCAGATAACTCCCTAGGATTAGAAGAGAATGTAGTTTATTTTTTCTAGCATGAAATTTAAGCAAATTTGTGATGAATGATCATTTTTTGTTTAAAAACACTTTTGACTCTAAGGTTGTGCTATTAATGATTGTTACAAAGATATTAGTATCGGTTCAGATTTCTACAAAATAAATTAGCAGGTAGAAAAAAATTTGAAATTTACTTGATTGAATCAAAAATATGATTTTAATGAATTTTTGTTTGCATAGATATTCTTAGTATTCAAGAATTCTCTGGTAAAAATCAAATTAACAAAAAACTGTATCGATCACAACTGAATGAATAATTAATCTTGATATAAACAAGGATAAAAACTTGGCATTTCAAATTCCATTCGACAAAATTGTAAGACAAACACGCAATTTCACTTAACGAAAAAAGGGAAAAATAAAGAAACGAATTTTTCCTCTTATGAAACATGAAATTTAATTTCTATTCGGTAATGAATTCTTTTGTTCTCAAATTCTTCCAATAGAATAGTCAAGAAATAAATTAACTCAATGAAATGGATCAAATCTGAGTATTTTTAATATTTCGTTAGAATTTTCGTTGGATTTAAATATGACTAGACATTGTAGACAACCAAAGCAGGAAAATAAACATCCAATCTCTTATTTATTTATTCAGGCATCAAGCAAAGGTGGGTTAAAGTTTAACCGTTGAACAAGTTATTTATATCCCTCCTTTCATGTAATTCATTGTAACAATTCAAAATGATCAAAAATAGTTTTCAGAAGAAAAATTGCAAGAGTTTTTAATAACGAAATTTTGTAAATGCTGGGTACTAAGTCTTCAAATTGAAAAGTGCATATTTCGTTTAATCAAAAACGAAATAAATGAACATTTTCCGAATCAATGAAAAATGAGATAAAATTAGTTTTATAATAAAATTTATTAAAACTTAGGTCAATATTAGAATTCTCAGCCATGGTCATCCAAACGTTTCGACGGTGATTGTCTTCACACGCCTTCTTCAGTGGTACGACAAGTTTGTCAAAAAACAAATTACTATTTATATACTTTCATGATCTCATACCTATCAGTTTTGTCCAATCAGATGAGAGAATAGAATAATACAAGAGGCTGACCTATGATAATAAAGTATAGATAATCAGGACAGAAAAGAGTTATAATTTTTTCATCAGATTTGATTTAACTTCCTTCTTTTGCCAAAAAGCTGAATCCAACACTGCTCAATGTTCACTTCACCAACATTTCCATTAAAAGTATCATTATTGCCTATTTCTAGAGCTTCATGAATTAACCTCTTTCTAAAGTTTTTCTGCACACTAAGAATTTTAACCTCCTCAAAATTTATTTTATGCCCATTATTGTTTAAGACATGTTGAAAAACATGTGACTTATTATCATTTCTCAAAATACTGTTTTTATGTTCTTTGATTCTTGTTCTAAAATTCCTACCAGTTTGACCAATATAACTTTTATCACAGCTACACTTCAATTTATAAATACCACAGCCCTCAAAAATGTTATTTTCATTTTTGGAAATTTTATCAACAAGACTTATATTATTTTTAAAAACAACCTTAAAATTATATTTTTTATAAATTTTAGATAACAAAATATTAAGTGGGCTATGTCCTAAAACAATGTTTTTTTTGGTGTCTAAATTTTGATTTTTAATGATTTTAGGTGAATAAAATTTATTAAAAACCTCTTCCTTAATTCTATCGATCATTTCTGTAGGATAACTATTTTTATTTAAAATAACTGTTAAATTTCTAAGTTCCACATCCCAAACTGATAGGTATGAGATCATGAAAGTATATAAATAGTAATTTGTTTTTTGACAAACTTGTCGTACCACTGAAGAAGGCGTGTGAAGACAATCACCGTCGAAACGTTTGGATGACCATGGCTGAGAATTCTAATATTGACCTAAGTTTTAATAAATTTTATTATAAAAATGAACATTTCGTTTAGAAAAATTTGATGGAATCTGAAATCTCCAATGAAAAATATTAAAAGTAGATTTAATTGGAATACAACCTAACTTTTTTCAAAGCCTCTTATAGAAAAAGTTCAGTTATATTCCAATTAAATCTACTTTTACTAAAATTTATTGACAATTTTAAAACTATTAATAAAATTAAAAAATAAAACTACCATTCTAAAATGTGACACTTTTGTTTGAGCTCTTTGATAAAATTCAAATTATCGATTCTGTCATGTGTGGCAGAGTTGATGATTCCATTGAAATCATCCACTATTTTCCGATTGACAAATAGTGAATTCGAAAAATCAATGTAGGACCCTATTTTTGAGACCATTTCAATTCGTCCTTGTTTTATGATAAGTTGAATGTAGTTATCGTTTAACAAATCAATTATGATTTGGGATTTTTCCTCAAAGTCACGTGAATCTTTGTTTTCTTTTTCTATGGTATCATTCAGTTCATCAGTGTACTTCTGGAAAGAGAAGAATTGAACAAAAGAATTTTGATAACCTTTGATAAAAAATATTTCTTGGTCATTTGTTTAACCCTAAATGTGCCGCTGGGTTATTTCTATCACATATCATTTTAGCAACTCATTATTATTTAAAACTCAGAAAATACTTCGTTTATCCTTTATTCGATAGGAAATTTTAATAATAATAATATTTATTAAACAATACATGTGTTATCTATATAAACATTAAATAGATTCTTCAGTTTTGTGGAGATTTATAAATTATAAAGTTTTTAAATTCTTTTTTAAATTCATCATTATCAAGAGTTTTCATCTTATGATTAAGTTTTTTAAATATGTTTTTGGCTTTGTTGAAAATTGATAGCTTTTTTAGATTGCCATATTCAGGAACATTGGATAAACTTTGAATAAAAGTAGTTTCATGCTGTCGATTTTGATGCATTTGTGGATGAGCCGGCCAATGAATTTTTTAATAATTTCTTTATAGTGATCAACAAAATCAAGTTTCCATGAATAAGTAATCCTAAGGTCCTTAATTGTAGTTTTAGGGTGAATTTTATTTTGGTTGATGTAGATATTTAAATCAGTGATCCTTGATTAATTTGGAGTCGAGTAGAATGATTTTTCTATGTTAGGGGACAATCAAAAGCTCATTAATTTTTTGATGATAGTTGATATTTCTGAATTTATAATATTTGTGTTATAGGTACCATCAAAATCAAAGACTATTTTAAAGTCGTCAGCATATTTAAAAATTTTGAATCAGGAAGGTTGAATATCAGCAAATACAATATTGAAAAGTAGAGGTCCAACTCTGGATCCTTGAGGGACTCCTGATTTGATTATTTGACTATATGATCTTTGACCATTGCATTCAACAAATTGATTCCTATTGATGAGATAGTTTTCGAGATAGTTTTAAAGTTTACAGCAGATATCTTGTTTATGACAGGCTTCAAGTATAGTAGGGAAGTAGACTTTATCAGAGGCCTTACTAAGGTCAATGTATACAACAACTATTTTTTTCTTTTTGCTTTTTAAGTATGAGATGTAGCTTAGAAATTGATAAAGATTAGTTTCACATGATTTACCCTTACAGAAGCCATGTTGATTGGGGTCAATTATGTTAATTTTGACAGTTTTCCTTATTTGAATAAACAGGAAGGAATCAATGATCCTCATGAGTGTTGACTGTAGCGAGATAGGTCTGAATTCATTTGAGTCTTTTTTAGGAAGAGGAACTTTTGTTGCAAGGAAGTCTTTTGGAATAAAATTTTCATCAAAGGATTTTTTAAATAGATTATATATGTTATTTAGGAATGTGCAATGACCATTGAGCAATATATTTATGCTAATATTGTAGATGTCTCGTCGATTCTTGAATTTAAGTTTTGAAAGCATATTGAAGAATTGAGTATATGACATAAAATTGTAATTAATCTCATCTCCGCAACTTAGGTTGTGTTCAAGATTGTTAGGGTTGAACTGGGGTGATGCATTGAAGACATTGATGAACTTTTCTTGGATGGTGTCAGGGTTTTCTTTGATACTATGAACGTTTTTATTGGAGAATTTAAAATATTTGTTTAATTGTTGGTAACCAATTTTGGGTCTTTGTTTAATTTCATTCTTTAGGTTCCTCTCAACGCGAGCATAAGTCATTGATGTTAGAGATGATATTTGATTTTGTGTGTTGATTAGTGATCTTCTTCCATCAGTAACTGAACAGCAGTATTTAAGTTTGTTTTCAAGACGATTATTTAGTTTTAATTCGAGATGGTCAATGTTTCTTCTACGCTTTTTAATAGTAGCAATATTATACATTCTATTATAGTAATCAATGATGTTGTTTGCTTTGATGTAATTCTCGGGCATAATTGTTATTGTTTTATAAGATTTCTACCCAACTTGTTTTGTGGAAAAAAAATTATAGAAGGAACTAAAGAGTATACAATGATCAAAATATTCTACTTCGATATGCCCAGAAGAAAAATCGACCAGTTGTATTACTGTCCAGCTTGCATCAAGAAGTTGACGATTCAGGAGATAAGCCTGAAATTAAAAGTTTCTACAATTCGACTAAAGGTGGAGTTGACACCCTAGATCAGTTGATAGGAAACTACAGCAGTAAAAGACCTACGAGAAGATGGCCTTTAGCATTATTCTGGAATGTCCTAGATATTGCTGCATACAATGCTTTTGTATTGTTATCGATACGAACACCTAGAGACTTTGAGGGTTAATTGACTGGATTATTTATTTTGAATTTTTTAATCGGAGTTGCTTTGTTATGTCAAGAATTTGAAGGAATCGAAACTCATATAGTTTATAAAAATAAGAATCGTGCAAGACGATACACGAGCCGGAAAAAATAAAAAGCTAAAAAAAATGTATTAGTTAGGTGAAAACTAAAATTTACTAATCTTGGTTATATTATCAAAATTTAGATTTCTCTTTGGGATTTTTGAGATTTTAGCGTAAATTATTAAATAGATTGTGTGATTTTTTTAGACCTGCGTAATGACTGAAAATTTCTGACTTTGAATAATCGCCCATATAGGCCGAATCTCACGAAAGAGTTAAGGTTTAAAATTTTACAGAGGATTATAATAGTGTATTGTGAACCTTCACATAAATTTTTTTGAAATCTAATTTTATTGGTAATGAGGAATGGCTGTGTAGATTTTACTCACTTGTAGGAATATTTTTGCAGACTGAATTTTCTGGACAATATTCTTAAGAAATATTTCACTCTTAATTTTTCGATTTCTGTGCTGGCACATTCGTAGCCATATGGCTGAGTACTCAGTCATTTCATCAGGAATTCGTTCGTCATTTGTCAATAGATTATCGATTTCTGCAGAATATATATACTGACTTAAATGATTCCCAGAACTATTCATAAAGTAATGACAGGGTAATCTCAACAAGTCGTCCTTCAAACTTAATATATTTGCTTTATTTAGCATTAAAGCTGTTGTCTGTGGCGTGAAAGGATATATCAAATTGGCTGGATTATATTTTCTATAAAGAATAAATATTATCATTTTGTGGTCAAAGATTCTGCTACTGTATAGTGTTTATTCTTTTGAAATTTAATTTAAAAAGTTTCAGAAGAGTTACCAAAATAACTGATGAAATTCGAATAGCTCATCCTTTTAGCTGAAAATAACCAAGAGATATATTTAAACAAGCTTAGCAATGCTTGATGATGAATAAAAATTATCGTTTATTCAGTAATATTTTCAGAAAGCAAAATTCCATAGATTCATTATGATCTAAAGAAATCAAGTAATTTATTATTATTAAGAAAAATTTTCGAATTCAAGGATAATCTAAAGCTATTTCGCACGAGTTATTTTAGATAGAATAATAATCTTATGATTTGAGTTGTACACGAAAGAAAAATATATTAAAATCGTCATAACTCACGGAGGTCTTTTTCGATAACTCTTAAGAACTAGATCAAATAGTTCATTTGGCAAATCAAAGAATTCCTTTCTCAAGTTTTTTTCACTTAACTTTTCAATGTTCAAAAAGTTCTCATAGTCCACTTTAAATTGATTTATATCTTCGTTGACTTTATTAATTTCTCGACGTTTCTGATAAAGGAATAAATGTAGATTTAATAAATTCAATAATTATAATTTTAAATTTTTTAAATCTAAAACTATTTTAGTAATCAAGAAGAAAAGGATTAAAAATCAGTGCAGTGAGGTTAATATAGAATTTAATTTGAAAGAAATTTTGAGTAAGATATTGACGATTTTATCCTATTTATTTATATATGCAAAAAAATAAGTTTGGATTAAATTTAGAGGGTTTGAAGAGCTTTGTTTAAAAATTGAGAAATATCAAAGATATTTTGATTTTTAACGTGTAGTTTTCGAAATTTTTTTCTTAATTTTTATCCCATAACTCTTTTTTCAAAGCAATGTCAATCAATAATGCGTCAAAATTTCCTTTGGTTTAGCCAAAATTCAAGAGAAATTACTCTTTTTCACAAAATATTTTAATTTTCGAGATAAATGAACTTTAAAAAAATTCAGATCAATTTTTCAATAAAATTTCTTTTCATAAATATCTCACTTTATCAATTATGACCCTTGTTTCTAGTTTGTTCTTATTCAATTCAACTTGACATAATAAGAGTTGATGAATCTTTAATAAAACTATCTTGTACCTATGAATGAAGAGTTCCTCATCCAAAATTGCATAGGAATATTGACTTTCTTGATTTTTTAAATCAGAGGCATCTTTGTCGATGGAAACTTTTAAATCATGAATTTCCTGTTCAAATCGGGCCAAATCATTTTTAATTCGCTAGAGGGAGAAATGGAATTTGTGTTTAGATTGAATTTCTTTATATTAAAAAAAATAATTAAAAAGTTTGAATTGCAAGATGAAGAATTAAATTTCATAGGTCGTTTCTCTATGCTTGGAATAAAGTATGTCATCTATGGAATGCAACAATTCTTTATACTCAAATCAATATCAGTGTAATCTTTCTTAAACATCTTTCAGCCAATCTATCAAGATATTTATCATATATTCCCATCTTCTGAAATTTAATGGCTATTTTGAATGCGATCACAAAAAAAAGACAACCTTTTGATTGGTATCTCAATTTTATTTACTTTTGCCAAATTCGATGTAGAAAAGTTTATGCTTTTAGTATGCATTCTACCGAATTGATAAAATTGACTTACAGTAACGTATTCTTCATATTTAGTTGAGTACTCCTTAAACTCTTCATCATTCATGAGATCGGTGCGATGTTTGACAGTGAGAAACTTAGGAATTTGATATTCGTCTCGGTCTTCTTCTCGTAAGATTCCTTGAACGGAATTCAGCATTGTATCAAGACCATTCTCTCGAATTTTATTATTTTCCGTCAACAATGAATTCTCTTGAATTTCACTAAACTATAAATAATACTGCTTTTAGTTTTTGACCGATCATATCAATACAAGATAGTTTCTATCAAAAGTAAGTTTCCTTTTAAGTTCTTTACAAATTGTACTACCGAAATATCTCTCAAAACTTTAGGACTTCTCCGACCTATTCAAATCAACGTATTTATCAAGTTCAAATTCATTACAATCAATCAAGTTATAGTTATAATGATTTAATGTTTTTAACAAACATTATTTTAGTGAAATGCGTATTTTGCCAGCTAATCTTATCTTAATCCTTTGAAATTTTTTCAAGGGATATTCTTGAGATTGAAAATTTTTAATACGTTGATTATATTTTCAAAAACCAACGTTTAGTTTAGAAGATATAAAATTTTCATTAAAAATCTAGCCCTATTTGTACATTCCAAAAAATTATTATTGTACAGCACTTGCCAAATTTAAATTAACGCTATTGTCTTCATTAAGCTTGAAAAAATCAATATTTTCATTTTTGTTGTATTCATCCTCATCGTCCTCCAATCTTCTATCATCAATATTCAAAAAGTTTTTGATCAATTTCATTGATCTTCTTCTCTGTGAGATTTGAATGAGGGTCTTGTCTTTTTTCGAGACAAGTGTATCAAATATTTCATTGAATCTGACTTTTAATTCGACAATATTCTTCTAATAGAGATAAAATCCTTTTGGTTACTAAATTTTAATTAACATACAAATATAAATCAACTAAACACATATTAGTTATCTCTGTTAGTTCAAAATCTATTTTTGTCAGTTTCACTATTGTGATAGAATGACTTTTTTTAGCTAATTAGTCTGTTTGATCTCAATCATGACAGAATCTTTAGGGAAAAAATTAGTGCCAGACGTGAGATGAATCATTTTTCCAATTAATTGTTTATTGATCTCAAACTTGTTATTGAAAAATTTCATAGGAAATTAAACCTTGCTGAACTTAGTTTTTGTATTATATATTTAGTGGTTTCTAGAATTAAGCTTCAGAGAATCTAGGAATCCTTAGAAAATCTTGGTATTTTAGAGTATTTTTTTATTTTCACCTCATTTAAAAAATCCTGAATAGAAATAGAATAAAAAGATTGATTGAATTTAAGAAATTGAGTTAGTTGACATAAAGATGAAAATTTACTATCTTTACAAAATACTCCAGAAAACAAGGAGAAAATTTTTGAATGATGATGATATTCCAATTTTTATCCTAAATATCAGCATTAAATCTTCGAAATCGAAAAAAAATTTAAGCTCAAACATTGAAATGATGAAAATTTGGTGCAATTTCGAAATTTAAAAAATGGTTTAATTTTGGTCAGCAGTTTTTATTTCAGCAGCCCATTTCATTATGGAATTCAAATTAATAAAACTTTTATGACTTTCAAGCGAAAAATGTAAAAATAGCAAATACTCATCTTCATGTCAACTAGCTTTAGCTTTCTTTCTATTGTAGAGTTTTAATTCTATAAAATTAAAATGATCATGAATATGTAGTTAATCAACAGAGAATGAATTTTACTTTATGGAATGTAATCTGTTCGTACATCTTTTCGATGTTCATATTAACCACTTGAATCGATTGTTCATCACTGAGTTCGATAAAACGTCCACCTATGCAATTTAATTATGAAAAGAAAAAGTTAATCTAATAAAATAGCAATAGTTTAGAGAGGGGATCTATATTTAATCAACACTCACTTATTGTGCCCTGGAGAAATTCCGGATATGAAGTTATAGAATCCTGATCAGATATTCGTAGCTAAAAAAAAGAAGAAGATAATTAATGAGATTTTTGTGAAAAAATCCTACTGAGGAAAAAAACGAGTATAATTGCAAAGTATTGATTTCAATGGGAAAGATTAAAAAATTGTATCGTCAAAATATGAAAGACAGAAAGTATTACATAAGGTAGATAAAAACATTAACTTTGTGCAATTCATGCGTCTATCTTATACAGAATTCATGTTTCAAGAGTAAATTTGCTAAAAGAGCCATGAATAAAATATTTGCAAGCAAATAAGAATGTTTAAGTTCGAAGTCATGATTAAGGAAGATAGACTTATTAAATTACTACGATCCAATTTAATCACACTTGTAACCTGTCAATTTTAATCTAAAAGAGTTAGCATAGTTTTTAATCTATGTAGTGAATAATATGATATCATTTATAGATAACTAACATGATTTGATTCGAATATATTCTTATTAATATTCCTGAGGCATCTCCTCATTTCGACTGACATTTTTAGATCATCTAGATTTTCAATGTTTTCATCAATTCCGAGGCGTTTCATTGGAAAGTTTGATACGTAAAAATTCCCATTCATAGCATAGATTCTTCTTGGTTTGATGACGAATTTCCCATAGAAATGTTGCTTTAAATTTAACAATATTGTCTTGTTCTTTTTATTTTTCTCTCTAATTTTTGCCTCTTCCTGCATAGATAGTTCATTTTTTAACAAGATGGCAAATTCAAAAAATACTGAATAATAAGATCAAAAGAATAACTTTGAATATTTTTGGTAGTAAAAAGGAGTTTAAGAAAATAGAAAAGGATAGATAAATGTTGTAAGCTAAATCATACATTCAATATTCTTAAAATTAAATTCTGATTCAATTGAAAATTCTACAAAAAACTTACCGCATCTACCATTTTCTTCGTATTATTTTGAATTTTTTTTACGGTTTCTAGATCCAAATCAAACTCTTTCTCGTCAATGCGTTCGTGTTCAGAAAGATTCTTATTTTCCTCATATAGGGTTACCAACTAAGAATGATAAATTTCATATCTTGAGAAACATATG
Source organism: Gyrodactylus bullatarudis (assembly GCA_012064415.1). NCBI lineage: Eukaryota > Metazoa > Platyhelminthes > Monogenea > Gyrodactylidea > Gyrodactylidae > Gyrodactylus > Gyrodactylus bullatarudis. The sequence continues at coordinate 427,572 of SSNU01000095.1, forward strand.
ATACTGAAATTATAATAGAAACCAAGAAACTCATTTCAACTATTCAGACTTTTCCAGCATCAGCACTACTATTTGATTCAGCAGTACTGCGAAAATTAAAAAGGCCTTCCACGAAACTATTCTTTAGAGGAGAATTTTCAAATCAAGCTTCTTAGAATGACTGATCAAATATTGTCTTGATAGAATTCTCTTGAAACTCGATGACAAAAATAATCTCAATCTTTAAAACGAAAAATATTAATGAGAAAATATCAAATTTCTGTAGAAATAAAGGATCTGAGAGTTTGGGTATATTACAAAATAACGTAAGGATTTTATCTCATGATTGATCTGTACTGTATTGTATTTCTCATAGTTGTTTTTAATTTTATCTTCATTTAGATATTTTTATCTTATTAGATCAATCATGTGATTAATCAATAAATTAAAGAGACATAAATCATTTTTGTACAACGTCAAGAATGTTTATTGAAAACTGAATGAAAAAAAGTGATCAGTTAAGTTTTACTTGAATTTTTCCCCAACTATTTTAGGATAGATTGATATTAGTTTTAAAATTTTATTCTATATTACCTATTCTACAAGTTTTAGAAGCTCTTACTCTGTTACGAATCAGGTCCAGTTCAGTCATTAGAGAAGCTTTTTCTTTTTCGATTTCTCGGGAATTCTTTTTAATAAATGATATTATGTGTTGATCTTTCCAGCAGAGCTGATTCTTTCTCAAGTCCAGGCTAGTTTTTACATAATTTGAATTATTCAAGGCTATTTCAGAGTCGTGTGTGTTATACGAGAGGTTTGCCAATGATAGATTCTTTGAAAAGTGCTTGTAATCGTCACTTTCAATCATTTCAAGTAGACTAGTATTTTCGTAATGTCTAAAGAGGAAGAAAGACTTTATTAAAAGCTATAAAAACAAAAGCTATTTTCGGAGAGAATAAGTAAAAATTTGTAAATTATAAGAGTTAACCTGAGGCATAAATTCAGACTGGGTCCATTCTTTAAAGAAAATAGTGAGAACTTTTTGCAGTTAGTTTCAATTGAATAACAAACTTTTTTGAGATTGAATTGATGAAACCTCTATTTCCAAGGCTTAAGATCGTTCCATCGAATAACCATCCTATTCTGTTGAAGATTGAGTTGTCTGCAATCGAATGAGGATGAAGAACTAGATTTTGGGTTTCTATTGACAACTGGACTTCACCAGGAGTAACTTGAAAAATTGTCAAGTTACCATATTCATCGGATATCATCAAAAGATCCGGATTGGAAGGTATCCTCTTCATTACTGACATTTTCCCATAGATCTCGAGTGAAAAACTCTCAGTTTTACTCAAATCTATTGATAATTTTTCAGTAACTTCTTCCACTTCTTCTTCATCATCCTAAAAAAAATTTATGAGATATTTCAGTTAAATGAACGCTATTTTCAATTTCATAGTTTGGTTTTGCTATGAAAAATTAAGCACTTTAATAGTGGGCTATAGAATCCGGTATTAAAACCAGGTGCTCAACCCCATCGGACATATTGATCGTACATGAGGCTAAATGATTCTATTGTTACTGTAATAATTTTGATTATTTTAACACTCACTACAAATATTATAATCCTAAGGAAATACTACACCCCTTTCTTCCTATTCTTTTTCTAAAAATGGGCCAATACAAGCGAAAAGACAACACAGTCAGGTAGTTAGCGAACAACATTATAGCAAATCTACGTCGAACAGCTCCCTAAAGAAATAGTTGGTTCATAATTATTAATATTTTTCATAGTTTAAATGTTTATTAAACGGTGGTAAACTTCTGAATTTTGCAAAAAGATTCTAAAACTTCTTACCTTTTCGATTAAACAGTTTGAATTATGAATCAAACTGAATCTCTCAACTTGAAAAATTAACCAGTCTTTGGTCATCAATGATGACTAGGGCCTCAAAAATGTACTATTTGGTCTATTTTTACTCCACATAAAAGACTGACTGAGTTGCATTAATCTGAAGAAAAAATCTGCCTATCTTATCCCAATTTAGAAATAGCTGGTAGTATTTCTGCACTAAATTGTTGTCCTGTACAATTTTTCTGAATTAAGTCTCAGAGTATAGTATTCTTCAACTAGTAAACGACCTATCAAAATTTTTGATGTATGGGTAACTAGATTCCTAAGTTAGCAGTTTTACATAGTGTAAGTTCCATATAATTAAAAATTTGTAAAAACTATTCATTTTGTAAAATATGTGCTATAACAGTTAAATGGTGAAAAAATCGGAAATTTTGATGACACAAGAAATGAACTGTAACTATTTTTTGATAATTTTAATGATAAAATTTATATGAAGCGGAGAACTTTTTATATGAACAAAAATCTCAATTTCAAGAATTCGAATATGATGCAAGATTACTGAAATCTAAATTATTTGGCAAACTTTGATCAATTAAGGCCTTTTTCAAGACGATTTTAGAATTTTGAGCTGGAAATACTTTAAAGGTTTAGATGTGGTCAAAAATATTCTTTTCTTTAATTGCTGGTTTTATACCACACTTTTTGATCGTGTACATGATTTCTTTATTATTTGTGTTTAAAAATCAGAAAAAAACTCAAGTTCACATTAATTAATTAGATTTAATTGCTGATGAGTCAGTGATGAGCTAACTTTAGTAAGTTTTGTTGATTCAACTTGAAGAAGAAACTTGCCTGATTACTTGCTTTTTCTTTTGGATCTTTATGAATTCTATCGATAAATAATCTATTAAGATAATTTGAATATATTGCAAAATAGATTTTATCCTTATAATTCCACAAGGCAACAGAAGAGATATGCAGATCAGATGAAAAAGGCATTTCCAGGCATATTGTATCCACAATCACTTGATTATAGATTTCGTGGTTCCTCGGTAGGATATTTTCAAGCTCTTCAGCTGAAAAAGAATAATACATTCTCTCAGAATGAATTGTAACATTTTATCGGAAAAGAGGAAAAATGAATGGACTATTCTCGGGGGAAATTCGTTCATAAAATCAAATTCATCATAATGAGAACTGCAAGAAAATATCAGCATGAATAGCCTTCAGTTTTTGAAATTAATTTTCCACTATTAATGGAATTTTACATATGAATATATATTTTTGATTAGGTATTTTAGATACTTAATTCAAGTTTTGAGTGGGTTTTCTTGGTAACAAGGGACGGAGAAGTCATGCATCTTTCTTCAGATGCCTGCCATACATGTTTGGATTGTTTCTTTACTAGCTTATAAACTAGATACAGGCTGAGTCTTATCTCTAATGCAAGATGTGACTTCTCCGCATCCAATTAGAGATACTAAAAGACTTAAGCACTTATCCCTTGTTATGAACAAGGTTTTTTTCTCAGTCAAAATTAAGTTGATTATGAATAGAATAAAATCAAGTCAGTCAAATTAAACTATTTCAACTCTCTAGGCTAGAGACTCTAGCTTTCTTGTATTGAAAGCCTATTAAAATTTCTATAAAAATCTATATTGAATATGTGAAATTAAATGTTATTCTTGAATGTGTCAACAATTCTGTCAAAAAAGAATACAACTGACAAAATTCATATACTAATTTTAGAGTTTGAATTCAATTCAAGGATATATTGATTGGTTAAACTTGAAGACTAAACAAAAATGTACATACAGTTGATGAGAGGAATGAAAAAATTCCCATTTTTAATGGGGATTGTATCAATTAATACCATGGCAACATGTAAAAAAATGATATGTCGACTTATCGTGCAACTTTTTCCCGATTATTTTACACATATTGTCTGGGAGGAAAATATATGTAATTTGTAGAATATATGCAGAATTATTTCCTTTTTTAATAAAGATTCACATACACCTCTTGTACAAAGGGATTGTAAATAAAATTAAGTTGTTGTTAATGTATGTTCAGATCAGATTCATTTACATGGGAGACAAAATTATAGGAAATTATTATAATTCAGTAACATCCGATTCATTACAAATAATTTATTCTGCATAAAATTTTGTGAAAAAATTGAGAAAAAAAAGTAGAACTACTAAAATTCTAATTTGCCAATTTGGAGAAACCAAGTGCACAGATATTTTTTATTAATTTTGAGTTATCTCACATTTTTATTTACTCTTATACCTCATAGGGACTCGAACCAAAATTTCTCATTTGCTTAGAATGGTTCTTCATAAACTTTTATATTTTCATTTTTTTATTTGTGAATAAAGAATAGAATTTAACTTTTACTCAAGTAGTAAAAAAACATGCTATGTTTTGTTTTTTTAGATTATTTGCTAATTTTTTTATAATATTGAGGGAGAATGTCATTTGTTTTCAAAAATTTCCTATTTTACTGTTACCTCTAATAATAAGACTTTTTAAAACATAGGGACACAGAGAATATTGTTTCGTTGGCCAAAAAAAGCGAAAAGCTGATTTCAAATGATACCTAGTAAAATTTATGATGAATAAAAAATTGGCGGATGATGGTGTTTGTCTTGAGTAACTGGAAAAAGATGATTATTATCAATCAGAGATGGAGATAATATTTTTCAAGTTTTTAAATTAATGTATTCTTAGTTCTTATACCTACTAAACACTTTACATCATTTAAACATGTTCAATTGGAAAAATTCATCACATCAAGATGTAATCTTCAAAAACAAATCATGGAAATATATCAAATTTCACCCAATTCATAGAGAAGAAATTTTCTTATTCACGATCCCAGTTTAGGAAAAAGTAAATTTTTCTTGGATAAAGAAACCAATTTTATTGTTCCATAAATTTCTAGTTAGAAAGAAAGTGAACCTTCTAGTGAAAAATAGTGCCTGTAAATTTGAAATATAGCCTGTTTGATTTCTTTAAAAACACTCGTTCTATGTACAAAAGAGCAATGTTATTTATCAAAATAAATTTTGGTTTTCACCACAACCTGTGAAAAAATTATTTTAATTTCAATATGACTTACATTGAATTGAAAAATAATAAATAAAGAATTTAAAATTATCATCGAACCGCACAATTATAAAGTGCATTATTTTCTGTTTCCAATCAAACATGGTGTTACCAGCAATAATTTGATCTAACTTTGAATTTTTACTCGGCAATAAGACATGGCCATAACGCTTGAAGGAATCTGACGGGGATATGGACATAAGAAATGGATCTTCGGTTTCGCCAATAATTAAGATCATATTGCATAAAGTGTCATAACTAGGAGATAAGTAAAAGTAACTTGAGTAACATATTATTATTCTTTCAACAGAATTTTTTCATTAGAGATAAAATCATTATTATTAATAGTATTAGTTACCAAGTATCTTAAATAAGAAATAACAAAACAAAATTGGCTTCTGTTTTAACAAATATCTAAAGCCTAGGAGACAACTTTATAGAAATGTAACAAAACCTTTTTTAATAATGATTGATAAATTTATCTTCTCTATAGTTTTGGGTTTAAGATCACAAGATTTTAATTTTGAATTATTATGAAGAAGAGCAATTTTAAATTTAAGAAATCACTACTGATTAGTAGTTTTTATACCAGTTATCAATCAAGTGTAGGAAAAACTGAGAGTTATATTTGAATGTTACAACACTAGCATATTTTTATTGGATTTTAGCTCAGGTCGGTCAGAAAAAGCCAAAGATGAAATAATCATATTAATAAGACCTAGTGTTCTCATTTTTGTTCGATTACGAAGGTAAGTTAAAAATTGTAAATTTTTGAAAAATAAAACTCACTAAATATTTTCTATTGGTCCTTCAAATATTTTAACACAATCGAAAACGGCATTATTTTCATTCTTCACATCTATCATGTATAGCAACCCAGACTCACTGCCCACAGCTAACAGAGAATTTGTTTGGTTGCTAGCCAGACGATTTATCTAATGGTTTTGAATAAAAATTAAAAATGAATGATAAAGAGGAGAAAAAAATGTATTCTCGTCACTCACTGAGTCGTTGAATTTGCAGGAAAAAAATAGTTTATCGTCAAGCATGTCCCATACATTTACTCGTCCAATTGTATTACAGGTCTTTAATTAGAGAGAACAAAGTTGAATAACCCTTCAGCCAATTAAATAACCATAAAAAGGGAATGTTTTGTGTATACTTTCTCATCGTGATAGAGAAATTTCAATTGATAAAATTTCCAGGTTATACACGAATAATGCAGAAAAATTCAAAATGCTATTACAAGACGATATTGAATGAGTTGAATATATGGATAAAAAGGTAGGTAACCTTCTTCAAATTGATTTCTAATTTTCAGATTACAAAATGATGAACAAGCTGAAGAGCTCAAAGATCTTTTGTTTCGTATAAAATTTTGCATTCTTCGCCTGAAAGAGGAGAAACAAGAAATTTGTGTATTCTGTCGAAATAATAACAAGCCACAGGAAATTTATACAAGTCATCGTCTAAAGGATGATCATGGAAAGGTTGTTTGTCCCTTTTTGAGAGACCTCAAATGTCCTTATTGTGAGATGACCGGTGATTATGCTCATACCGTAAAATATTGTCCGTTCATCAAGAATCAAATAAATTATCTCTGACTCTGTTTATTTTTGTGTAATAAATACAAATGATAGCCTTTCTTCAAATAAACATTCCACTTCTATTTACACTGAGAAGAAAAATCTCCAAAAAATGGTATGCTAAAAGATTTCATAATACAACCTGATTTTGGTTAAAACCTCATTCTACCTGCATTAAAAGTGTACGATTTCATCGTAATTTAAAACAATCTTGATGAAAGCAATGAAATCAACCTCTGTTCCTAGCCCCAGAATCAGATAATAAGTTAATGTGTAATTAATAATTAGCCAAATCAAAAGTGTAAGACTAGAAGAAAATTTTTGAATAAGAAACCATGAATGGATCGACACTTTAAAATAGGCAAAAAACCAAAATTAAAGACTAATCCAGTGAAAAATAAGAGCAAAATAAATTTAAACTCACAGCTAAATAATACTTTTGATCAAAAAAGGTACAGACAAAATCTTGAATTTCATTGACCTCTAGGTTCATGCTGGCCGTTAGGGAATAATTTGAAAATGTATCATCTTTCCTCTCATACAGTTTGAAATTGCCGGAGGAACTTATAGTTATTGAATCAGAAAATGAAACGTTGAAAAAAAATTTTAAGGACTGATCAAAATCGGTGAGCCTGGTAAGGTTTATTTTTAAAAGTTTCTCATCAAAAGAAAGACAGAAGACATGAAGCTTTTCAGTGGTGACAATTAAACCATTTGGAATATAGGTGAGAGATTTGATTTTATTCAGATAGATTTCATCTAGTGTGGTAACATCATCACTGGAGTATTTTTCGAGGATAGATTGGCATTTTTTGGTCTCAAAATCAACAATTAGAATCTTGTAGTCATCTGTAGCTAGATAAATCGATTTATTCTCAGACCAAACCATGTCAATCACTTGATAATTTGGATTAGTATTGGTTATATCTGAGAAGTAATCAAATTCATCCCTCGATAATTGAGATGTAATGAGCATTTCCTCTAGGATATCTTCCGTTATCTAAATATTCCATTTAATGACGTGGTTACTTGCAAGTAGATGGATAATAAAACTCACATTTTCACAGGGCATCTTTTTAGACTTTGAATCACAGTAGATAACAAGATAATCATTGATTTCTTCGATTGTGAAATAATGTAAATACAAGGAGGAATACCCAAAAATAATTGATGAGTCAGTAGGACAAAATTCGAGATTTTCAATAAAGCAGTTATTCAACTGGATTCGACCGATTTGAACGCGCTTTTCGAAATTCCATATTATTAGCTCATTTTTAGGGTATTCTGTCAAAACTAAGATTCTGTTGTCATAGGAAAATCTAATTTTTGAACATTGGTATGAATAAGAGTTGATATTTCCAATCAATTTAGAATAGTGCTTATAAAAAGTAATTTTCGGATCATAGCAACAAGTTTCAGCAAGAGCGTAAATAAGACCTGTTGGATGGACACTCAATATAACTTTGTTGAGTGTTTTTAGAATAACTGATTCTAGTAGCTTTAGTTGTAAGTTATAAAATTTTATGTGATAGCCTTGCTTAACTAGGATATTACTTAGTCCATAGAAATGAATTTCATCAATTTCAACACCTTTTTGGTATCTTTAAGCTTAGTTAAGAAGATAAATTTACTTTAAATCGCTGGATGCAAAACTCATTTGTAATTTATGGAATTTTAAATTTTAAAATGAGTCAAATTCAATTTGTCAAATTGTGATTCGAATTAAGACCATAAACGACGAGAAAATTTATATCCAATAAAACTAGATTTGTTTGACTAATCTAGTTTTTCAAAAAAAATTTAAATGGAGAATAAAAGGAACAAATTTGCTGCTATTATTTCAGGCATGCTATTTGCTGTTGGAATGTGGTTGTGTATAGATATTGCTGTCGGTTTTCCAGACTTTCCAAGAAGATACTTCACGATAACAGCTTTCGCAATTCTTGCATTTTTCATAATAAATTTTATTTCAAATGAAAGTTTATCGGATAGTAGTTACGATGGAGGATGTAATTCTAAAGTTGCTATCTTTATTCTATTTTTCGGCTTTGCTATGACATTTTCAACAATTATTGCTTCAATATGGATACTGGTTTCCGATATTACCACAAACGACAAGCAAAATCTTCATCCATGTTTGAGTCTTCTTGGTCATATAATATTGTTCGCTCTATCTGGACTTGTTTACAGATTTGCAAGAGGACAGCCTGAATCTTATTGGTAAACAATCAAACATTTTTTTAGAATCTCGTGCTCTAAAGAAATCGAATGATTCTTTTAAAAAAGCATTATTTATATCTTAATTTGTCATTTTATTTGAAATATACGCTCGATTATATTTTCCGTTACTAAAAAAATTAATTTATTACAGTTTAGCAGTTCTCATCTGATTCAGAATCTGAATTTCAGACTTTGAAATTAAGACTTAAAAGTTTCAGCCTGAAGCTTTCAACTTGAAACCATTGTAAAAATAGGTTAAAATCAATCTTTACTCTCTTTCACGAGAGAATATGAATGCTGTTATTTTCTATTTATTAGTAACCAAACTGATTAAATTAACGTATTAGTCATTAATCTTATATCCATTCAAATTATAAGTAATTCGTAGTTTATTACTAATACATATATATACATATTATATATATATTATATTACTAGGGCCTTGTAGATTATTAGACTCAGGGACCTATTTCTCGAGAAAAATATAATATACAATATTTACCAATTATGAATTTCAACTGAAATAATATCTGATATTCAGTGCGAATGTGTTAAAAAGGGGGCAATTTACTTTTTAATGGCAAAATTTTCTTGGTTATGAGAATTTCTGATTCAAAAGAAGATAGGATGATGTCCGTTAATTCATATTGAAATTATATCATATCCAGATTCCAGAATAGCAAAATTACCTACTTAATAATCAAAGCGGAGTTTAAGGAAAAATAAATGAGTCCAATGAATAATTCATTATGAATTTAAAAAATATGATTTGGTGTAAATAAACGAAAATTAGATTAGAAAATTTAGACTATAAGTAATTTTTTATAATCAAGACGCACGACTGGAATAAGAGCCAACTATGGACATGCTCAGTTCAACTGAAGTTATCTTGAAACATTACTTTAAAAAGGGTTTAGAACCTCGGAAATGCTACAAGGAAATTACTAAAGTCGAAGGACAAGGATCTATCAAGATTACTACAATCAAAGAATATTACAGGAAATTCAAGCGAGAATTTCTCAAGCCCAAAACGAAAGCTGATGGCATATCCAAGTGTCAAATCACGGAATTAATCCAAGATGTTTGCAATAATCGCATGATAACAATGACTGAACTTAAGGATAAATTCAAACTTTCCCCAGATTTACTTGAAAAAACTCTAAGCGATAATGGATATCGATTCTATCGTAATACATGGATTAGAGTTCATACAATGAAAGAAGATCCAATTGATATAAGTTCCTCTTCTGATTCGGAGCAGTCTATCGATTCAATCGCAATAGATAAGGACTTTTCAAAGTTCTACCAAGACTACAACTTGGAATCCTTCAGAGACTGTGATTTCAGTGATATTCAGATTATTGACCTGGACCCATATTTAAATGCTAAAGACGAAGAAAGTGCGAGGAACAAAAGAAAAAGAAAGTCAGAAGAAGATATTGACCGAATACCGGTTAGAAAATCGAAAAGAATATCTAAATTGCTTCCTCGGCATTATGAAAATTATCTGGTGTATTCTTGAAGAGAATGACTCTGACTCAGCATTTGTCAACAGATTGATCCTTGAAACCTTTCCTTTCATAACAAGCGTTAACTATTTTTTTCATTTTTGATATTAATAAAAAAATTTTCCTTGAAATATTATTTTATAGTTTGTCCTGATTGCAAAATTTTATAGAACTTTTGGGTCATTACACTGTTGAAAAATGGGTTCATGTAAATTTCAAATCTTCACCCAAGAGAAAAAATAAAAACAATGTCCCTCAGAGTAGTTCTTTGAAAAACTATGAATAGCCGACAATTTTCTGAATATTAACTCAGACTTAAAACCTTAGTCCCAACTAGCATTCAATACGCTGATTACGAAACTTGAGTTATTTTAACGCAATTATTTTTAGTTCAGGGATTATAGATCAGAAATTGGGTCGTTTTTTGATCAAAAAATAGGTTATCTTTGAACCTTTAGTAATTCAAGGAATTTTATATTTGAATTCTACAAGTATGTGTTAAACAAAATTTATATTTTTGAAAAAAATTAACTTTCTGAATAAGCACAAAGTAGAAATTACATTGTTTTTAGACATTAAACCTACTAGCTAAGTGTGGTCACTGGTTGTTACTATATCCTTGTGAATCTAACTTGATGGAGATTGTCTTCTCACACCTAGATGTTAGAGTTCGGATAAGCAAGTGTCAATTCCATAAGAGAGTCAAGAAATATTCAACTCACGGTGGCAGATGTATACGCGTTTCGTCCTTATTAGGACTCCTCAGTACACCATAGCCTGTCTTCACCGTTGTGAGGCAACGCTTCTAACCACTAGGCCAGAACCCCCGTTCGTCTCCTATCACTATGGTGTACTGAGGAGTCCTAATAAGGACGAAACGCGTATACATCTGCCACCGTGAGTTGAATGTTTCTTGACTCTCTTATGGAATTGACAGTTGCTTATCCGAACTCTAACATCTAGGTGTGAGAAGACAATCTCCATCAAGTTAGATTCACAAGGATATAGTAATAACCAGTGACCACACTTAGCTAGTAGGTTTAATGATTAACTTTCTGAGTTGCTAAAGGGGTACGTCATGTATCGTACGTGTCTTCAAAGGCACATTAAGATCTGAAGGGCTAATATGATCAAGACTCTATTTAACTATTAATTTTTTAAACCCGATTCTTTCTACCTTTAAACTCTGATCAATAAATTACGCACAAAGAATTCCTTATAAATTTATAAATTCATATTTTCAATGATGAATTATGTAAAATATCTTCAATAGATGACATTGAATTTGCCAAGTACTGCCAATGATCAAAAATCTGGTCAAAAGTCGGGCATGTCTGATATTCTCTTTTTTTTCAAAATGAAAGAAATGATCACAGTAGAAACTAACCGGTTTATCCAAGAGAACTACACTCTTATGCCATGGTTGAGAACTCAGAGACAAGAAAAAAAGCTCATAAAGCATCTCACAAAGATATATAATGAAAAAATTCGAGATATCGAGCAGAAATTTGATGGATATCTTAAAGCGAATCTCTCAGTTAAAGCAACCAGAAACTTTTTGACAGCCTTTCATGATTGTACTCTGACAAGTGGTCAGTATATCAAATTAATTGAGAAAATTCTGAAAGCCTACAGATATTGGAGTTATAGCGAGACTGAGAAAGAAAATCGATTTCATGAATTGAAAACTTTAACCAGCGACCTTTTAAACGACCAGAATATTCCAAATATGGTCGTTGAAAATTTCATTTCAAGCCTTCAATTTATGCAGACAAATGCTGGAAAAAGTTGGGAGAATGACGAAAATACAGACAGAGTCTTTATCTGTAAAGTAGAGCAGACAATAAGCTATTGGCAGTCTTCCACTCTGAAATTTTTTAGAGAATCTTACGACATCGTCCGTCAGCAACGTGAATTGGATGAGTCATTTCGATTTATTGAAATGTGGTTTGATTACATTGTCTATTGTATAACACGGTTATCAAAATTGAATCGGGATTGTTTCTTTATGTTGGGAAATTTCAGCATGAAAATCTGCAATATACTCCATGAATGTAACATTGTCAATTCTGCATCGAGATTGTGCCTGAGGAAAATAATTATTTGCTATGAAAAATGGTCCAATCAAGACTTTGTAAAGGGAAAAGTTTCTGACATTTTCATGAAACTTGTTGACTTTCTTGGAGAAGAAGAAAATCTTACTGGCAAATTAAAAAGGGTCCTAAAATTTCTTCATACGTATGGGGATGAAAATTCTTTGGAGATTGATCTTATTGATAAAAATTATGATCCTGATGTAAACCTGCGGAAAATTATTCGAGCTTATCACGACATTTTCATAGGAAAGTTTAGAGAACAAAAGTCCTTTTACAAAATTATCTATCACGAATTTCAACGAATATCTGGGTTAAATGAAACATGGTTTGGAGTAATCGTTAGCGCTATAGACTTGTCAATGGAGGGAAATGGAAAGGCTGAAGTCTTATTCCTGGCCATACAGGCGACCATGGACATTACAACAGAATGTGAACTGGTCGATGATGATACTCAATTCTTGATTCGTCGTTTATCCTTTTTGATGACCCTTTTTAATTTGACAAATTTTACGTCAGAATTTCTCTCTGAACAATTGACAATGAACTTTATAATCATCTCAAAAAGTCAAGACTTGCTGACAAAAATCAAAATCAAACTTGAAGAAGCTTTCAAGAGTTTCTTTGATGAGAAGGTCGATGAGCAAGATGAGGATGTTATGCGTCTCTTGATTGGAGACAAGACTCATCATGATACAGCTGAAATAATGATATTAACTTATGAAAACTTATTCGGTCAGTATTACATAACTTTAGAGCGCAGCAATGTTGATCACATGTTGGCAGATATTAGGGAGTGGTACATGTCTTACAAGGACATGATAGAACATTGTGATAAAATCAAGGGGTACCAGAAAACTCAATTTCTCATAAAGTGTTATCAAAGTTGTCTGACTCTAATTCAAATGTCGACAGGGAGAAAAAATAATCTTCACATTTGTGATTGGATACGGAATAAGATGAATTTGTGTTATCGAGCTGATGGAGTACACAAGCTGTTTACAAAGGAACAATTGAATCAAATTATCCAAAATTCCGAGGAAGATTCCCTGGAAAATATAATTGCAATTGAATTACTTGAACTGATGAATATTCCAGTTGAACAAGATCAAACGATAAGTCCAGAAAAAAAGAAAAAGAATTAGAATTTTTAATTTTTTAGTCAAAATTCTATTTTTAGAGATTTTAAGACATTTTCATTCATTATAAATTTTCAAGACTTTTATTTTCTGAAAATCTTCTCTACTATCTGATCTCATGTGGGAACATGGGACTTGGAAACACATCAATCCCTTTTTTAACCAAGATAAAAGTATTCATCAAGTCTTGGTTGTCAAGATTCAGGAAAATTTTATTGTTTGAAATTTGAAGATTGTTATCTATCCCAATAATACCGTTTTTAGTCTATATTGGTTTCAATTAAGTTGGAGGTATCTTTACAATAAATTTTTACCTAATTCTGCTGTCACCGTGTAATACACACCCTTGAACTAGTCGTAAGTTTTTTTTCACCACGAATAGCTATAGCCAAGTTTCTGGTCAAGAGAGTTTTTCGAAAAAATTTCAATTCTTCAGATGGTATTCCGCAGTTCACGCCAAAAGATATCAATATACCTGAATCAGATCATGAAAATGTGTAAAACCTGAGATCCGATCAAAGTTATCTTTTTGGCATCTCAGACCTTGCAAGCACTGAATTCAGAAAAGCTCTTGTAAAATCAAAAAGACAAAATGAGCAAGAAAAATCCATTGGGTGACAATGGAAAGTCGAGTATTCCGCTCGAATTTCTGAGCCTTCAAAGAAAATTGAGATTCTTGTCAACTTCCTTATTAAAGTCTATCTTCCAATGAGTAACAAGTTTCTGATACAAATAAAATAGATTAATTTACTTAAAACTGATCAGAGATTTCACAGACGAGGAACGAGTACGATCTCAAGTCGCTGACGAAAATATTACAAAATAGCATTCTGGCAGTTCTATTTATAAATTATCACTGAATGTGAACAATCCTAAAGATTCAATTGAATAAATCCGAATATACACGTGCTGGAAATTATTTTGTTCTCGTTGATTTTAGGACACAATCCTTCGACTTCTTTTCATTGTCTCTGAATGAGATTTTATGGTTTAGATTCCAACACTCAAGCAGTGGAAAGAATGATTCAAGTAAAAACTAACTACAAACATGGTTTGAGGGGGGTAAGTCCTGAGACCGAGATAAGTCGATATATGAGTCGATATGTGGAAAAAGAGAGTGTAAAAATCTATATTAAACGCGGAAAAATGGGATTCTTTCAAAAATAACTCTCATGAATTTTTTTTATGGAAAATTATTTTATTTTATTGTACTAAAACAATGTTTTAGTAAAACATGCCGATTCCAACTGTTTCTGAAACCCATGTAGGTTTCCTAGAGAATTTGTAATTAATTTCTTGTCTCTGAATTTATTTTCAATGATCTCCAGATGACGTTTTATTATATCTGCGATATATCTGGATATAACACAGCTCAAAGTTTTACTATTTACATGTATGAATTTGAAAGGAAGTTGAATAGATCAAGATAAAATTGTTTAAGGCATTTATAAATTAACGCTGATTCAGAATTAACTTGATTTAAGAGCAAAAATTTCATAAAATAATACACTTATTCGCAAGTAGTGTCATGATAGAAAAAAACCTCCATAACTTTATTCATAGAATCATGCAATCGTTTGAAAATAAATTTTAACAAATTCTTCCTGAATAGACCAGATTATTAAAATTAAATTATCAAAATTACTCCTTACCTTTATAGAAAAAATACATTTTATTTTGAATTTGGTATTTTGCCAATTCTAATTCATTCTCGATGCACACATTTATTTATTATGCACACAATTATTTTATGTTTCTTGCATTGATTGAAAATATTCAATTATTGGGTCAAATTTAACAACCTTTATCATCAGGTTATCCGACAAGTGTAAACACCTTACATCGTATATAAACGACCAAATGATATTTTTTCAAGTGATTGTAATGAAGTTATTTATTTCATTAATCGTTTTATTTTTTGCGGTTAATCAAGGAAAAACAGTCTGTCCAACATATTGCGACTGTAATGGAATTCATATACACTGTAGAAAACCATCATTCACTGAAATACCACTCTTTCCAAGTTTCCGGAGAGGCACTAAGAATACACAAATAACATATATTACAATATTTGGATCCCCGGAACTTCACACCATTCAGAGTCATGCTTTCGCAGATCATCCAGATGTCGTGAGACTAGAACTAATGAGAAATTCTATTTCAAACGTTAGCGAAACAGCCTTCTATAATCTAGATAATTTGATTCATTTATCTTTGGCAATGAACAGAATTGAAAAACTGCCTGATGGCGTTTTCTCGAATTTAATGAATTTGAGAGATTTGGATATTTCACGAAATCAAATGATGGTATTACCGAAATCTATTGAAACACTGACAAAATTGTCGACAATTCGTTTGTTTGGAAATCCTCTCCACTGTCCCTGTGATTTAATAGATTTTGGAATTAGTCTAATTCGACTTGAGGTCTCTTCATCCAAAGTTAAATGTGCTAGTCCACCGGAAGTGTCGAATAGAAATCTCTACGACCTTGCTAAAGAATATCTAGCTACAATGAACACGACAAGACTTCAGGGTTTCGTGATGGAATCTGAAGTTGAAAAAAATTTTATGAGAGATGGACTTTTGAAAAGGTGGCCACTTCCCCATTGCCAGGTCGGAGATTTAGGGGGAAAGTATGAGAGAAAGATGTCAAATGGGGAAAATGTTGTTCCTACCGTAACCAAACCACCTGTTAGTGCTTATGGTGTTGCTGGGGATTCGATAAAACTACACTGCGAGGTTGAAGGTTATCCAGAACCACAGATTTACTGGGTTGTCCCTTCAAATGAAAGCTATTATTATCGTCTACATGCAAGAAGACGTGTAAGCATTTCTTAATCGTTTTAAGTGAAAAATACACCCTATTGATAAAATTTTCTTAAAAAGATTTTGGAAATTATCGAGTTGCATGATTTCAATGAGGGTGCCTACACTTGTATTGCAAAGAATTCAATGGGAACCGATTATAAATCAGCGTCTGTGCGTATAATTCCAGGAGAAGGTGCTAGAATTATACACAGCTCAAGGCCGGAAGAAAACTCTGCTGTTCTTGGCCAGAATATGGTCTTGGAGTGTACAGCTAGTGGTAGACCAAAGCCGAAAATTGATTGGATTTGGGATGCAAGATCTTTGCCGAAACATTTAAGACCTTCAGAAAAGTTAGATGAGTGATAAAATTTCATCTTGATAAAAATATAATCTAATTTTCAGGTATATACTGGAAGTAATTGATGAGCGGCCAAAGTTTAACGGAGATATTCCTGAATCGTTTTTCGAAACAAGCCAGAATCATGTAAAAGATATTGGCATTAGTAGAGCATATGAAGAAAAAGTTACATTAAAGTTAACAATAAGAAACCTAACTGAGCACGATACTGAAGGTCACTATAGATGCTATGCTGCTAATCATATGGGGTCCTCACAGGTTTCAACTGTTATTCGTGTTCAGAGCAAAGAATTCAATATCCCTACAGAAGATCCAACAATGCCAGGTATGTTAACTAAAATGAGAAGGTTCTTTAGATGAAGAAATGGAAAAATTCGAAAAAGCTAAAATGGAAGAAGAGGAAGAAATTATTGAAGATGTTATAGATTCAGCACGAAAAAGAATTGAAGCGGCTGTCCAGAAAACAGCTGAACGTCTACGTGATCCAACACGCCAGAGATCTTCATCTGAAATATCTTCCTTATTTAGACAACCAAGTAAAGCAGCCCTAGAACTAGCTAAAGCAGCAGAAGTCTATGAGGTAGCTTTGGAAGAAGTTACAAAATTCCTTAGTGAACGCCAGAAAAAACATAAGACCCCAGACACCCATCCAAATTCAAAAAAAGGTATCTTTAAATCAATCAAATTAATCTTTTGGTTTACTCAGCGATAATTTTAAAGTTTAATTAAGTATTTTCAATTTATTGTAGAAGACGTAGATGAGGATCAAAATACTACAACTGCCCTTGGCACACAGCTGACAACTGAACAATTAGCTATTCTAAGTCAGTTATCTGGTTGTCAGCAGCCGTTGAATGTTGATCCCTGTGCTCGTCAGTTGTGTTTCCACTTGAAATATAGATCAATTGATGGAAAATGTAATAATTTCAATAACCCACTTTGGGGTGCTGCTCTTTCTACTTTTCATCGAGTCATCCCACCAGAATATGAAAACGGTGTGAACACTCCAATAGGCTGGAATCCTGAAAAATTATATTTTGGCTTTCCGAAACCTTCAGCAAGACTCATTTCTCGAGAACTTTTATCAAATGCTTCCAAAGTTATGGATATTGAGACAAAGTGAGCTCGTTTACTCTTTTTAAACTTGATCTACTATTAAAGTAGATCAAAGAAATCTTCGAAATTCATATAAATTTTATGATCTAATATATGTTTTTTTTAAATCTAGTATGAAACAATTTCAAATGGATATGATAAAATTGACAAACATGTACGATAGACAAATGGGATATGTTAACTCATCAATTAGCAAATTAACTTCAATGGGAAATACGAGCCTTCTTGAGTATGAAAAACTCATGGAAGTAAGAGACAAAGAGTTTTATCAGCTATTTCCAAATGAACAAAAAACTATGAATCCTATTTTCCCTGAGAAAATGACTAAAAGAGTCAAACGAACTCTTTTCGATGAAGATACTGAGAATAGCGGATTTCTATTTCAATGGGGGCAATTTCTTGATCATGATCTGACTTTGACGCCTGTTGATTTTGCAACAAGTCGCTTTTCCGATGGTCTCAACTGCAATGACACTTGTGTTAATGATCCTCCATGTTTCCCTATTTTGGTACCTCCAAATGATCCTCGAATTAAACATCAATGTATTGGCTTTGCTAGATCGACTGCCACTTGCGGTTCAGGTTCTACATCTTTTTTAACTGGGCGTCCACATTATCGTGAACAAATTAATCAAATCACTGGATTCATAGATGCTTCAAATGTCTATGGAAGTGATCAGTTAGAAGCCGATGAATTGAGAGAAACTCAATTTTCTGAAGGAAAGTTACGAGTTGGAATGAAAACGGCCTCAGGAAAACATTTACTGCCTTTCAATATTAGAGGTCAAGTAAGATAATAATTAATAACTGTATTACTATAATTCTTACAGGCATTATTAAAAAGTTTCTTAATTCAAGATGAGACTGAATTTCATTTAATGACTGGATAAGAAATTTTCACATTTTATTGTTATTATCTCATTTTTGTTTGTATAGGTGCAATGACCTTTCTGCCTCGATATAATAGATAGTCATAGTGTGTTTTGTTGATGAGTTTCTAGTAGAAAGTTTCTACAGTTAATGTTGTTCTAATGAATAATAATAATTATAATTAAGCTTGATGGCAAATTTCTAAAATAGATTTTTGCGATCAGTCTCATAATCAAAAGTAGTATTGCATTGAGAAGAATGTGTTTTATTAAACTTTTCCGTATCGTTAATCTTATGCTTTAACATAGCTTCATCAAAAATCTTCTTCATAAGTTTTAACCCTCTCAGTCCCATGGCCAAAATCTAATGATTTCTCAAATTTTTTTCTTGTAATCCTACTCATTAGACCCCCTTATAATCATGCATGAATCCGTAATTTCCGTTCCTAGAAAAAAATTTAATGCCCCATTTATTTGGTTTACATGGCAAATCATGTTTTAATCGGGACCTGCCTTTAAATGGAATCATCTGTTCATCAACAGATTGATTTTGAGACTACTGAGTATATGAAGTGTAATTGTTTCGAAATAACTCTGAGAATTCTCGTATTTTATATAGTCGATCAGATAAATTAATTTGATTATTATCCGAGAAGTGAAGATTCTGTTTCCAGTCATAAAAACTGTTTCGCGAAATCAAATTGGATATTGACCCAGTTCTCGTTTCATCAGACCAGTACATGCGGAATCTAGGTAATTTCATAATTCCCATTTTTAGTGAAACAGCAATATATATTTTTGCTTCGCTAATGCTTGCTCCAGGTGTACGACAATTTTGAGTGGCATACATGGCCTCATTTCAACAGAAAAAAATTGATAAAAGTAATCCAGAATTGTTTTTCGGTATTTTAAAGTTGGCCACTGCAGTAAAATCCAATTCATATTTTGGGTGATCTCTAGTACCTCTCATATCTATACTGGAAACCAGAGAGGCTTCATCAAAGATCAGCAAACTTGAATCAGGATCATCGGATTCTGTCTCTAAATGATCATCTAAACTATGCATAGCTTCGAATTTCTAATTCGTTATCTGCATTTGGAATTAAGGTTAAAGAATAAATTGTGTTTTTAAGGTGTTTTTTAATATGAAAAGGTAATTTGAATGTACAGTCGGTTCAAAAACTGAGTGAGAATTTGATTCCGGGGCGAGGAGTACGAAATACGCGATCAAATATATGGTAATATACTTATTTTTATCGTAGATTTCATTGCATCTATTTTGAGTGTGTCTAGTCTTATTATCAAGATTCACAAAGTTTTAGTTTGCAGAGTTTGACTTAATTCAAATCTTTCGTAAAGGGTCCAAACGATACGCGACGATGTCGGTAAGATAAAATATGCCTGCAGTAGACGAGATTTATTCGAAGGTTTGAGAACCTCAGTTTTTTCAGTTGAGCAGCTAAACTTGAGCTACAGTCAAAACCATTAAAAAAGTGTGATATTATTGTATTAAACTGGCATCCCTTTTTGGTTTCAAGGAATTTTTATTGTTTACCATGGTAAACGAAGATGAAAAATAGGCCAGAAATGCGAGATAGATTAAAAAACAAGTTAAAATGTATCGGAAAGAGTTATCAATTACAAAATTAGAAAGGAAGTTTTCAATTAGAGATATTTATGTCACAACGATGGAATGAAAATGCCTTGTGTATTACACAATGTGTACTTTTTGAATAGAATTTAGTCTCATTTTTATCTGCAAAGGTTTCGATTTAAATAAATCTGTATACACGTGTAATTTTTTAGGTCGATTGTCAAGCCGATCCAAATCAAGACTTTGTACCTTGCTTTAAAGCTGGAGATCATCGAAACAATGAAAATGTAAACTTAATTGTCAGTCATGTTTTATGGATGCGACAACACAACTTGTTAGCTGATAAACTAAGACTTTTGAATCCTCACTGGACAGGTGATCGTCTATACCAAGAAGCTAGAAAGATCGTTGGTGCTCAAATGCAAATAATCACCTACGATCATTGGTTGCCAAAGATCCTCGGTCCCAAAGGTATGATGCTTATGGATAAAAAGTATAATGGTTATGATGACGAAGTAAACCCGACGATTTCCAATGAGTTTGCTACTGCTGTGTTTAGATTTGGTCATACAATGGTTCCACCAGTGTTATTTAGACTTGACAAAAACTGGAATCCAATCGCTCAAGGACACTTAATGTTGAGAAATGCATTTTTCGCACCAGAACGCTTGATGAAAGATGGTGGAATTGATCCGTTTATCAGAGGTTTAATCTATCATGGCATCAAGGAGCGTACCAAGGGCCCAGCACTGAATTCTGAGTTAACAGAAAAACTATTTTCAATGGCTCATGAACTAGCACTTGACTTGGCCTCATTGAATATTCAAAGAGGCAGAGATCACGGAATCCCAGGCTACACAGTTTATGCAAATAAAAGTTGTGGACTCTTGAGCAATAAATATCCGGATAGCTTTGATGACTTGAAGCATTTAATTAGTTCCGATATGATACGTGAAAAGATGCGTCAGGTTTATGGCCATCCTGGCAACATTGACTTATTTGTCGGTGGTGTCTTGGAGGATTTATTACCTGGTGCAAGAGTTGGTCCGACCTTTGCTTGTCTTTTAGCAGAACAATTTAATAGGCTCAGGACTGGTGATAGATTTTGGTACGAAGCTCCAGGCGTGTTCACACCTGTACAAAAAGCTGAACTCAAACGTGCTGGAGGATATTTTTCTAGGGTTATATGTGATAATGGTGATGATATCGAAGAAGTTACCAAAGATGTTTTCCGTAGACCTATGGGAAAATCAGATATAGTCAGGTGTGATTCTGGATCAATTCCATCGTTAAATATGGCCTTCTGGAAAGATTGTCCTGGCTCGGTTACAAACGACATATCTTATGCTCTCAAGAGTTTTGAGAATAGCAATAATGCCTTACAAGATCCTGTGGAACGCTTCCCTAGAAGCCTGAAATCATCTTCTGACCAAAAGATAGATGAGTTGGAGAGGAAAATCGAAATTCTTAAGGAAAAAATTGAAAAGATGACTCGGAATCCGGAGGAGTTGTGAATTTGAAAGTTTCAAATAAAATCACTAAAACTTGAAAAAATAAAGAATTCTTATTGCATGAGAAAATAAAAATTTAAAGTAAATTTAGAGAATCTAAATTCATCTGAAATGAATCATTATTAATTACCGAATTATACGAATAAAGCCTTGTAAGGCTGAAAATACAGAGCTAGATCTTTAAGATGGAATAAGAGCTAATTAATTTTTTCTTGAAAAATCATGAAAATTCTATATTTTACAAACTGGTGTATTTTCCAAAATTAATGAAGAATTAAATGAAAAAATAATTTTACCAGTGACAATTTTCCCGAATGAAATTCATACGTTACTTAAAAATATTTCTTTTATAAATTACAACTTACAAAAATATTCATGAAGCATCTTTAACTTCCGTCACTTTCTGCTGCTTATTGTATGTATTGGGTATTTACTATCTTCATCCCAAAGTTCTGATAGATCCATATTTCTTTGTTTACTGACGCCGAAATAAAGCGAAATACCTATCCACTTCTGCAGTTCATTGAGAGTTATTGCTGAGGATTTCGAATTCTTGTATTCCATGAAGAGATTTGAATATTTCACGACATCATTCAATATTGTTGAGTCTATGAGAAGATTGAAAAAGTCAACCTGATCAACCATATTACGAGAATATTTTGTAAGTCCAGGTGTGAAGTTTATGATGTTATGAGCTGGTGTCTGGAAGTTACGGAGTGGTGAAGATGTATACTTGATTGCTCCACATTTTGATAAAATTGTATTTTGATTCGAATTATGGTCAAGTTCGTCATCTGTAGGCTCATCATTTTCTAGGTCTGAAATAATTTCATCTTCTTCTGATGAATTGGAAGAATCATCGACTGATTCCAGCTCCCTGAATAAATCCTCTTGAAGAGCGAGAGCAAGAGCGCCATAACTATTTCCTGACTCCATGAATGTAATAATGAAAGATAAAAAAGTTATTCTTTCATTTGAAGTCAATCCTTATCGGTATCAGCATGGGGTCCATTGGACCCCATTTTATAGAATATGAAACTTGCTATTTTCAGGTTGCTAACTCCTAAAGTAAACAACAAATTGAAATAAAAAATATTCCTTTCAGTTTATCAATAGTGTTAGATAGATGTCCTAGAGTTTCATTTCTCTCATCCCAAAAATAAAAAAGTTGTCGGGCTCGAAATTCTCGTTGGGGTCCAATGGACCCCATTTCTAGTGCAAGGGTTAAAGATGGATCAAAAATGTTTTTGTTAAATAGAAAAAAGAATTGTTTTAAGCATGCAAAAATGAATAAAATCGTTATTTTTCATACAAACGCTAATTATTTGTGAGGATTGATTAATATTAATAAAATTACTGTCAATCTCAAGGGATTTCATGATTTTTGTTTTTTTGTTAGAAAATAAATCTGTATTGAATAAATAGGTAATTTGTACAATATAAAATATAGGATCTGGATTATTTAATGTAAACATCAATGAATAAATGAATGGTAATATGGCAATTAGTAACTTTTTCGTGGATCTAAAAATGTTATTCAAAAATTATTCTGGAATTTTAACGAAGGTCAGGATATAAAAGAGAAATCGAGTAATCAATTTTAGAGCGAATATGGCTCACAATGGTCTTTAAAGAGTGAAGGTTATCGCAATTTATTATGTCATATTTATCCTTAATCGTGTTAAAAGATGAAAGTAAAAAGTGATTATCGTAGGATACACTTCTTAAGGAATAGACATGTTCGATCATAGAAGAGGATTCAATGAAATTTTTTATAATAAAAGGTAACCTACTAACCCAAAAAGGGCTAAGAAGGTTCGTTAGAAGTAGAGCAAGATAATCAAAGTTATTCAGGAATAGGGATTTGTAGGCCTTAAGTCTTAGATTGGGCGTTTTAAATAATTTTAAAATGGCAAATATTTTGGAGTTGATTTTGGAGAGATTTGAAAATGGATCTATTTTTAATTTAGAGTTAATACCGAAACCTAGATCTAAATTAAAGGAAGTAGAAGGTTTGCAGGAAGGCCCAATTGGAGCAGTATTTTGCATTTATTTCTATTAATATAGAGCCTCATGACTTCAAGTGAATCTTTAAGAAGGCAGAAGTTTCTTTTGATTTATAAAATGTCAAGGGAGATTTTAACCCTGAAGACGAACTTTATGTCGTCGGCAAATTTAAAGAGGGCACCCTCGATACCCTCTGGGAGCTGAGTATCAGCGAAACAAATATTGAAAAGAAGGGGACCAATTGTGGAACCTTGAGGAACGCCAGAATTAATGGGTTTCAAGCTACTAGTAGTGTT
The DNA here is from genome assembly GCA_012064415.1 of Gyrodactylus bullatarudis. Lineage (NCBI taxonomy): Eukaryota > Metazoa > Platyhelminthes > Monogenea > Gyrodactylidea > Gyrodactylidae > Gyrodactylus > Gyrodactylus bullatarudis. Next base: position 451,625 of record SSNU01000095.1, read on the forward strand.
ATTGAAATTTACATATTGCACTCTGTTACATAGGAAAAATCTTGGATTATTCATTACATTGGGATCAACTTTGAGGTGTACTAGTTTTTTCTGTATATAAGAAAATTTTAGTTTATCAAATGCCTTAGAAATATCCAAATAATGGATCACTATAAAGTACTCCCTCTTTATACCCCTAATTTCTACCCCTCAAAAATCTCTTTCGTAAATCGTGACTAATTGTAAGCAGACATATTTACCCAGAAGTAGGCTAAAAATTAATTTTCAACTTAACTAATACCTTTCGAAAGAGATTTTTCTGCTGATCATTTCTATACCATGTTAAGTAGGGCTTTATCTAATAGAATTTGCAGAAAGCAACTTTAAAAATCTTCTTTAAATTAAAAACCAGAGTGCTACTTTGAGCAGCAAACTGTCGAATATAACTAAGCAAAAATTTCCTGTTAACAAGCTAAAAATCATCCAGAAGACGTCGGAATTAATCAACGATAATATAGATCAAATCCCAGAGCTGAAAAAGAAGCGGGTTATTTGCCTCTTCTAATGCTCATGTGGATCTTCGTATGTTGGACAGATGACTCAATATTAATTGGAGAGAGAGTAAGGCAAAACATAATAGTGCAGTTCAACACCATCTAGAGGCAACATTTGCAGTATCAGCTGAAAAGAGTAGATGAGTCAGCAGGTCAGAATTGGTGGTAAAGGAACCGCCCGCAGGAAGAAGAAGGTCGTTCACAAAAATACTGCCGAAGATGATCGTAAATTACAAGCAGCAATGAGTAAACTTAAGCTCAACCCCATTAGTGGAATTACTTTGAAAATTGAAACTACACTTACATGCCACCTCCCTACTACTCTCAAAACAATCCTTCGTGAATCTAAATAACTGCGTTTTGTATGTTGCCGATTTAATTATGGATTAGGATTAATTTCAATTCCATAAAATGCGGATGCGTCGAGCTTCAAAATCTCATACTACTCCGTAGATCAATCCAACGGAGTCGAAACAAGCAAATTTAAGCTGCGCTGAGAGCTATTTCCTCAAACCAAATCTTTGTTCACAAGGAATTCACGAATATATTGGGATTCAAAGGGGTGGAGTTAGTACAATTTTTTTGAACTGACGCTTAATAAAAATATTGCTAGATTTTCTGGGTTTTTTTGTGAGAGAGTTGTCATGTTTTTTATACCATTGTTGTTCTCTAACCTTCAATGAATTTAAAATCTAAATATAATATTCTTGATGAGGTTCGACATTTATCTTGGCAAAATCACCACAAACTTGTGTACTTTTTTATTGGGTCAGCTTTTAGCATAATTTAGAATCTGCTTGAAATTCAAAAGAAAAACAATAACAAAAAGCAAAAGTAAACTTTATGATTCTTTTCTTTTAGAAGAGCAAATTCGAATTGCCAATTATTAATTTCATAATGAAACTTTAACTTAACAAAATTAAAATTCCTTTTTGTATCAATGTTATCCCTGAAGCTAATGCGTGAATGTGTGCGAGCATATGAAATTACTTTATACACTAATTCTTAAACTTGAAGTATTTTTTAATATTTTTTAGTATTCAAATTATTTTATCGAAAAGAAAGAGTCATTTATAATTATTAATTTTAATTCAGATTTATCAGGTGAATATATAAAATTGGAGAAATCATTGGAAATATCATCTTAATATCATCAAAATACTTTTGAAACATTGTTTCTTTTTGCCTAGAAGCATGCATAAATCTTTATTATTAAAATATTATGTGATTATCATTGTGATATACAAGGTTGAGAGTAAACATTATAAAGCTTTAATCATTATTATTACAAGCCTTAATTTAAATACAGTGTATTCTATCCTAAATAAGATTAGGTGCGATATTAAAATATAAATAAGGAGGAATTATGGGGAAGATGGAATTAGAAAACGGTTTTCAATAGGAAATAATAATATTTGTGAAAATATTTTTATGTTGGGTAAAGGGGTGATAATAAAATAACAGATAGATAATTCTATTTATCTGGAGGACTTATAAAATCTCAGTGATTGTGTAGGTGTCATAGGGCGAATCTTTATAATCTAACAATTTCGTCAATGGGGAAAAACTCATTTTTCGAAGTAGGAGATGTTAAGGAATGAGGACACCAATCTCTGCTGCTACTATGGAATTTACTTCGTTTTGCTGTTATCAATTGAGTAAATGGTTTTGATGTATCATTATTCAGGGTTAGGAACGTCAAATCCTCTGGATTCAAAGATTTTGTACGTCTTTTCTGAAAAGGTAATAGAATTAATGTAGATAAAATACAAGTAGAACTGCCAAAATGCTTTTGATTCGTGTTTTTTTACTAATATCGAGTATTTTGAATTAGTCCCACAAAATTTAGAAACTAGGATGCTGTTTTATTATTTCACGGGTTATTCTCAAAAGTAACCCCCTCTTATTTCAAAATTTTCACTTAATGAAATGTGTCATTTTTTCTATCTTTTTCGTGTTCTTTTACAGAAAGGTAATGACTTGCAAGTTGGGCTCACAGTTTCTACCGGATGACTCGAAATTTTTTAAGATTAACATATTTGAAATAAGCAAGATATTCCCAACAAAACTGGAAAATATTGTTGACTAGAATATTATTCTGTAAGACTCTGTTATTCATAGCTGATTTCTAAATAATCTTAAATGTCTCAGAATTCTAGAAAATTCCTCTGCTTTAACTGCTTTCCAAAACTCATGATTCATATGACATTTGAAGCTATAGTTGATATTTTCTCCATTTAATGAAGTCTTTTATGGGAGATACAAAATGAGTGTTCTACTTGTGACAAATAGAAATTTGCCGCTTTCATTAGACTGAAGTCAATACTCAGTTTACTTCCAAGTATCTGTGATGCAGATCATGTATAATCAAAAATTTATAGTGGCAAAGCGTCAAATTCTTTTATATTTTTATGAGAGACATTACTGAGCCAACAAAACAACTAGGAAATATAAATTGCTTCTATTTAGGGCTTGTTTTGGAAATTTTTGGGTACCCTTATTTTAATCATAGGATATTAAATAATGAATACATATCGTAATATATTAAAGTCTAATCTATGTAAAGACGCGAAATTCTGTTCTATTCAGCACAATTCAAGCTAACTAAAAAAGAGGGACTTAACTGATCAAATTCAAAAGTCAAGGATCATTTGGTTGACATGAAGTTAGGAATCTATGATTTTTATAAAAATCTCAAATCTTTTCATCCGCTAGAGTGAGATAGGAAATTAATTTTTCACAAAAATATGAAGTGGGTAGCTACTAAGGTTACTCGAAAATAGCTTTCTTGTTTTTACAGTAAAATGTATTAATAACTAAATACAGTATTTTTATTTGTTAGGAAAATACTGCCGAGCTTCTTTGGAAATATTTACTGTTTCGAATGAATGACACATTACGAGGATTTGGAAGTCAAGTAAGTATTTAGTAATATAGCTTACATTTCACCGGATTTCGTTAGACTATTACACCGGCTAGATATATACAGATAATAAATTATAATTTATTATATATCTGATAATTATCATTCCAAACCAATATAACCAATCAGAGGATATTATTGATCATCCAATTTATTATATATATCTAGCCGGTGTAATAGTCTGACGAGATCCGGTGAAATGTAAGCTTTATTACTTGACTTCCAAATCCTCTAAATGAGTCTTTCATTTGAAACAGTAAATATTTTTGGAGTATCAACAGTATTACACTTGTACTTGTATATTCATTAATCTCTGTATACATTAGTACTCATTGGAAGTCAAATTTATGTTTATACACACTCCCCACAATGTACAGGTGGGGAAGGACTTTTAATGTATTAGTCATTTTCACACGTGTAATTACATCATATATTGTACACTTTTGAAGAAAGGCCAACCAATCAGATTGTACCTTGCTCTTATTGTAATTTTTAATGTATTTATATTGGCATGTAAAGACTGAAGAGTATGCCTGAAATAAAGTACTTATTTCTTCATAACATCAAGCATCGCCTTTCTATAGAAATGATTGAAAGCATATCCAAAGTTAAAGATGATATTGATAATCATCTCAAAGTCAAAAATATTTTTAGAATCAACGTAAGATTATAAATTGGGAAATGAGGTCTCGGAGAATTTATTTTCAAAATTTGGCTCAGTTCACAAGGAGCATTAAGTATTTCCTATAAGCTATTTTCATGCTAACAATTTAAAATTGAATTACTGCAGTTTGACAATCATTTCTCAAAGATTAAGAATAATATTTTTTAAATACCAAAATCTAATCTTTGATTTTATTATTACTTTTCTGCTTACCTTTTGTAGATGAGAGACCGATTCATCAACAAGACATTGCTTTTCTTGATCAACTATGTCTGTTTCATGAGCTTTATTAGAATAAATTTTATTAGTTGATCCTTGATAATCACTGTCGGAATCATCATTTTCTGTTGCAGAAAGGGCGTGATTCGATTTCTTTTTATCAGTCAACAAATCTGATGTTAACAAATTGAAGCGGATATCTTGCACTGAAGTTGACCGTATTATTGGAGGCCAAGAGGCAGCCATCTTTTCAATTTCTTCGTTAATTCTTTCGTAGTCTTTAGGTTGAATATATCTAGAAAATTGAATGAAAATATATCCTCTACAAGCAACAAAAGTTTTAAATACTTCGTTCTAATAAATTTTTATAGGACTTTCAAATTTTCAAAAAAAATGAGATTAAAATTTGAAAATGAGAAGAGATAAATTATCAAGTAAACTTTGATCAATCTTATATTGAAATTGATGAAATAATCGATTAAGTCACTCACCTATGAAATAGCGTTCTGCGAATCTTACGAATTCGATGCCTGAAGCTCATTCCGTCCACTAATAAATCGACCAGTAGACCAAAAAGCATCGATAATAATATAACCAGGAATATTACCACTTTGGAGTTTACATCTGGGAATCGAACAAGCTTGAAATTTAGACAAAAGTTAAGCTTGAATAAATTATTTCATTGCAAGAAATCTTTCAGTTAACCTTAGTTATGATATGTAAATTATTTGTTTATTCAAAATGAAAAATCTATGAATCCTATAATAGGTTGCTGAGATATTTTCTTTCATAATAGATATTCTGCACGGGCTCACTTCAAAGTGTTCCAGGAAAAAATCTATTGGCCATGTCGTCAAGTATAGTGTCATGCCCAGAACAATCACAATATTTGCAATGAATAGTCCTGAAATGAGAAAAATAAACTTTATTCAAGATATTATAATATATCATGTGTAGCATCAAATTTCTGCTTAAAGATTTACCAAATATTCGGATATAAAAACAGTTTATGAATCATACAGCTAATTCATGAATGAATTAAATGATGTTGGCAGAGAAACCGTTAAATAATCAGATCAGTGAGGATGAAGTTCTCAGAGATAAAGATAAATTTCACTTTAACGACAAAAAGCTGAATATCTATAGTTTGTATTCACATTGATGGTCCTATTTTGGGACTGAAGACAATTTGAGATCAGAGAAAAAAACTTGTAGAGTGAGCTCTTATATTTGTGAGCGTAGGTAAAATCTGATCAATCGAGAGATCAAGACTTGTAAAAAGAAAATAATGGAATTCTATAGACATTGAAAAGTACATTAAAGTATTAAATTTGTTCAGTAAAAAGTTGGAAAATTTTTAATGACTTTAAGAAACACTTGAAACAAAGTTAATCTGCAAATAGTCTTTTCATTGAATTATTTTTGAATGAGCAATAAAATATTTATTGAATAAATTTTGAGAGAATTCATGTAAAAAATATAAAAAAATGAAATAAACTCACGATTTGTAAACATGTTCTTCCGGTATGGTGATCCCTTTGAAAAAACAATAGCCAAGTAAATGTATTGAAAAGACGATGCGATGAACACTGCTGTATTCTCAAAGTTCTTATAACGATATTCATCAAAGTCGATTTCAACAAGATTCATGTACCTATTAAGAAAGAGAATTGAAAAATTAAATGATGAGCTTCTCAAAATGTGAAGCTCAATGTTTACTTACCAACTGCGGGAGCGTACAAAGAAAAAAGCAAATAATTGTGTCAGAATGCAAATGAGTAGCTGAGAGCCTAAAGAAAAAAGTGTAACCACTGATATTAGACGCATAGGCGGAGGATCAACGCTGAGTTTTTTATTGGGTCTTGTGTAGCCAACTGAAAAAAAGAAAAACGATGAAACAGAATTGAAATATTTCTGAACTATAAGAAACTTACAAGAAAGACCTAACGACGTGATTAGTATAAGATCAATGTAGAGAAACTCTAAATCGCCAAGAGAGCTTGCCATCTGAAAAAATGGTAATAATTAGAAGATATTGAAATGCATCCGTATCATGTTATTTTATCAATTACTTGTCGAATGTGATTTAAAATGAGTTCTAACTCAATAATATAAAAAAGGGTTAATTCCAAAAATCACCCCGAAGGAAATTTTTTCCAAAATTCAACCCAATGAAAATTTCAACTTTTTACCTCTAATCAATTATTCTCATTTCAATATTCCCCTCTTATTGAATGGTGTAACTTGAATGAATATCCCTATTAACATCTGTATGCCGTGGCTAAAAAGTCAGAAGTTCTTTTTAAAAAGTATGCCCCATATGAAAACAAAATAATCTCTTTGAAAGCAGCTTATCGTGCTCCGTGACGTCGAAAATCTAATGGAGTCGGAACTTGAAAGTTACAGAGTAAATAAAAAATATGGAAGACCGTGCAAGAGCCGTAAAATATCAAGCGCTGAAAAAAGGGTAGATAAATTATTAAATTAAATTATTTCTTGTTAATTAAAAAAATATTTAGGGGGAATATTAGAAAAATTTTCCTTCGAGGTGATTCTTGGAATTAACCCTATAGAAAAATAAAAATAGAATTTCGAGTAAGTCAGTACTCATGATTTTTGAAAAAGAGAAATATTATGATCGAAAATAATGTTAGGTGGTTGTCATTGCATTTTAATATTGTTTAAATAAATTAATAAACAGAAAATAACATAATCAAGCTATCAAGAACTTAAAAGATTTATGGATGATGAGTGAGCTTAAGGCTGAACAGGTTTTCCTTCTAATCAAGATAGATTTATGAATTAAAATTAGAATAATTAATGACTATGGAATTATCATGCAATAATCGATGATAAGCTCGACTTTTTATCTATTATTTATAAAACTAGAGTTGATTTTTTCAATTTTTAAGCAGAAGCACAGAAGAAGATTGAATAAGGAAAAACATTCATGTAAATTATCAAATAAGAAAAAACTTCAAATTATCTATTAATACGGCTATTTGGCAATTAATGATTCGCACAAAAATCGTATTTTCACCATCAAAGCCTAAGAATATTTTGAAATTTTTATGGAAACTGATTCAAGAGATCCACTTTTGGCGATTTAAGAAGAAGTCAAGTTAGAGATGTCACAATTTTCCAATTTTGAAAATTTTGTTGATTTTAAGATGCGAGAGGGATCAAATTTTACTTTTTGGGATCACCGAGGAAAACAAAAACGGACGTTGATATTTCAAAGAACACTCCTATATTGTGCGAAAATTTTAATTTCTATTTTTTAATGGTTGAAAATTAATAAATTTGGATGATCCGAGATAAGCTCAAATTGGCGGTCGTTTTAAAAATTGAATTGTGATAATTATTTGTCAAATTTTATAACTTTAACCTTGATGAAAAAATTAGATAAATTCTCAAATTTATCAGTATGACTTTAGATCAATATGGTAAAAAAAATTTTCACAGAATTGTATTTGATTTCACCCCTTCTGTAACCTATTTTTATAGGCCTATAAGATTCAGTAATGCTAACTTTTAAAAAATTTATTGCCTTCATTGGATTTAGAACCGAAAAGGTTAATGAAGAACAACTCACAGAGTAGAGTAAAACGCATGAAAAGAACTCTATTATTGAGTAGCCACACATAAATTTAAATGTTCCAAAACTTGTGACTAGAGCACAGCGACCTTCTTTTATGATTATGGGAACGCAGCTGATATCTTGTTTCTTTGAGGTAAAATGACTAGCAACACTTGCTTCAGCTTCACTGAGACTGATTCCGGCATGGGCAGCTTTCAGAGCTCCACAATCATTAGCCCCATCGCCACACATAGAAACGTAATATCCGACTGATTGAAGTGCTTCGATTAGCTGATGCTTTTGATCGGGAGAAAATCGAGCAAAAACAGTTCCTTTGACAACAAGCTTAAAAAATAAAGGAGGAAAATCTGCTTTAGAGTGATTTCATAGGAAATTATAAGAGTTGATTGCAAAAAGTGTTGTGGGTCTAGGAATATTTTCAAAATGTGTGGGATAAATTTGTATTTTATGTGGGTTGCATCGTTTTTTCCTATTTTTTGTAGTGGGAGTATGTTATTTTCATGGAATATGGGATAAACCAATAGATATTTTTAAAAATTGTACGGCTCATTATATTTTATGAAGTGCATTTATAATAATTTCAATTTTAGTGGTGTTCAATGAACAGTTTTTTTCTTTTGAATTCAATTAAATCAATGCAAATCAATTACTTTTCAATAAAACAATTAAATATGATTGTAATAATATTACATCCCTATTTTAAAATTAATTCTAATTTGCCTCTAAACACGTTTTTTAATATTTTAAGGCTATGGTACTCATGAATAAATCAATTTCATTAGTTGGAACTCAGTTTATATTAATTTCGTTTCAAAAAATCTTTTCATAATGAAATATAAAATTGAGACCTTATACGACTCAATTAAGAATTTCAAAAAGAATCTTTATATTTATTCGCAAAATATTCATTGATATGTTACGTTCAAAGTGGAAACAACTTTTAGACTAATTTTTCTGATTAATAAGAACATGATTTTCAACAATCTGAAAAGTTTTAGCCAACAAAAAGTAAGTCCTAAGAAGAAAAGGATCATTTCTATTGCTTAGAATTTGATTTGCAAATCTCATGAAAATATCTCCACTACCAATACAAATCTCCTATCTCGCATAAAGTTGGCTTAGTGATTGGTCTAGGAAAAAGGATGAGAAGAATAGCAAGTACGGAGGAATGGCAGAATGAAATAGAGAATTCGAAATTATGTTTAATGGAAAATGGTTATCCAAAGAAATTTGTAGACAAATTCATCAATATTTCAGAGAATAGGGATGAAGATGTCAATACAGATGAAATGGAAAAAACAAAAGGCGACGGTTTTAGAAATGACATTAGAAGAAGACTTAACAATCTCATCAATCAACATTACAATAATATATAATTGAAAATTGTATTTAAAACTCATAGACTGTTTAGTTTGATTCATAAAGATTTACTCAAACCGGAGGAGAAGACTCTACTAATCTATAAATTCCAATGTGACTGTGGTGCTTCTTACATAGGTAGAACAATTAGGAAGCTGTCTACAAGATCTAGTGATCATCTGAACAAGGACACTGCAATAACTAGGCATATCAAACAGGAGAAACATGCTGCTTCAGTTTCGATCAGCTTACATTTATTCTAATTTTCTTCAACTTTTACTATTTCTTTCATTATTTGTAAATTATTATCTTGAATGAATCTTTTAACTTTTATCATTTTTAAAGCAATGCCACTGATGATGCTTTAAGATATACGTATATGGTTTTAAATATATCTCTTTCTTACATTTTTCCAAATTATAAATTTAAGTGGATACTCGGACGTTTTTGAAAAACAACATGAATTACTCATTCATAATACAAATCTATTCTACACATTTTGTAAATAATCCTAGTCCCACTACACTTTTTGCAATTAATCCAAATTAAAATTGAACATTTATATTTTCAAGTTAATTTTAAAAGAATATAGTTATCAGTTATACTTAAATTTTCGATACTGTAATAATTTTAAATATGGAATTTTACTCACCTTTGGAATAAGCCAAGGAAAATGTTCTTTGATGATACCCCAGGTTTTACCCGAGATGGCCAAGTGAAAATTCGGTCTATCCAACATGTGAATAAATAATCGAGGCGGTTCATCAGCAGTATCACCAGCAGCAGTTGCATTAACTAGCGAGGAATTGTTACTATCCTCAAAGTTGACTTCAGGGGAGTCTCTATCATTAATATTACAATTAAGCAATCTACAAGCAATAAAATTTGTTTAAATTATTACCCTAACGCTGTATTATTATTTGGGCCGTGGATTTTGGCATGAGAAATTTTCTTAAAAATCTTAGCTGAAGATTCACGCCACCATTTTTCTTTACCTCAGTTGAGAATTTACTATTTTAACAAAAGAATAGATTTTTTCCAAGTAGTCAGGAAGAAAAATATTTTCGAAATAATTGGGTAATTGAAACATCTAATAATGAAAAATCTTTCTTTACTTCTATGACCAAATGCGACTTTTTTGTTTGTTTTTCATCTCAGATATCAGTATGTAATCGTCTGAAATCTCCGAAATCAATAAGAATTTTTGGCTCAAAATTTTTGAAATTCACATAACGGTCGAATATTTTGTAAAAACAGTAAATCCCCATCTCAATTTCAACAAGCTTTAATATAGTGGTAGTCAAAAATGATTTCCCCTCAAAACATTGATATTGCACAGTTTTTATGGATGGTACATTAAATTTTTTTAAATTAATGCCTGAAATACAAAATTATAATTTTGATGAGTATGTCCGTAGTAGAGGCCTTATTTGTGAAAAAAATGGCATCACCCTCTTCTAAACTAATTAATATTTTATTCGTGAATAAATAGAATTAAATCAAAAATGTTAAATTTCATTCTTTTTTCTCAATCAAATAAAACATTTTGCAAATTCGTATAATCAACATCAATCTATTTTGTGGGGAAAACATTTTGACAAGCCATTTATTGCATTAAATTACTCTCTTGCATATTTAATTGATATTATTTCAAGGTTGTTTTGTTTGAATTTACACTGTGACTATATCAACAAGAGTTTTTTACATAAATACAAATAAAATTATAAATAAACACAAACTGAATAATATCGTGTGATTTGTCAACTTTTCACATCAAGGTGCAATTAAGTGATGTTAAAATATTTGATTTCGATGATCTTAGTTCTGACTAGAAAGGCAAGCAATTAAATCCTTATAGAAAACCGTATTTTAAAAGAATGAAAAAGTCCCGAATATGAACCTTTTAAGCCAGGTTAAATAGAAGCATTAAATCAAAAATGTTACAAATTAATGTTAACATATGATAGACAACATAAGGATATCATCATGCAATAAACGACTGAAGATGATAAGTTATCATCATTGATAACAAAAACATTGATTTGAGAAAGGCTTTATTCAAATTATTTATTTTAACAGAAAATAAAGTGACCCTGTGAAATTCGCTTTCGGTTTAAATATCTTTTAAGTAAGTAAACAGCTTTATATTCATCTTGTCTTTGTAGATAAATTTTGACAACTATCTGATATTTTTCAATTTTAGAGTTGCAAATCTCTGGATATTTTAATTTCATGATATTTCCAAAATGAAAAAGGTAAAAATTTAAGAATAAATATTTAAAAGTGACCACAGACCGAGAATATAAGAACCTGAACAAGATTTTATTGTGAATTAGTAACTCATTTTATTTTGAAATCAAATTAGGTCAAAGTTTAGTAAATATTAAGAATTTAAAGCTGAAATGAAACAATCATCTTGAAACTAACTTAATTGGCACCATTTGGTATTCTTTACCTTGGCTAAAATACAAATTTTAGTTTTAAATCAAAAATATTTATCTGAATTATGCTGAGAATTTTGATAAAGCTGTGCTATTTTGAAAATATGAATTACCTTTTACGTTTCTTCAGAGCGTTCGGTGTTTTTAGATTAGAGAAGATCTTGAAAAGAGACTTTTGTCTTGAGGAGAAACCAATATTTGGATTATTTGTCTTTCTTCGCTGAGACTTTCTTCTGCGATCTTCAGTTGTTGTAGTTACTTCCAATACAGGTCTTTGTAAATCTTCAGCGTAATGAAATTCAACCAGTTGTTCCCAGGAGTCTAAGGAGAATAAGGGGCTATTAATTTTGTAGCAAAACTTTTGGATAGTAAAATCTTACTTTCATCCTTATCGCCAGGCTGATTCGAGGTCAGAGGAGGTGGAAATGCATTGACAATGATAACTTTATCATACTCATCAATCATTTCACTATCCCTGGCTACGGACAGAGCTGTTAACATATTGTCTCCTTTAAAAGAAAAGTGAAATTTTTGAGTTGGGAATTTTTCTTAATCTCAACATAATTGAGCGATCTAAAGTCGATTTTTTGGGATCGTGATCAGTCTAGGAATCAAATGTCCGTGGAAGTTTTAAGAAAACGGTCATAATTCTGGGATCTTAGAAAAATTCCAAATTATTAAGCAGAATTAAAATTTCTCTCCCAGATATTTTGTTGACCAATCACGATTCTAGAAATTGATCAACAAAAATTTTTAATTCAAAGTTGAAGAGTCCTAATTCGAGATAATCTAGGCCAAAAATCTCTTTATCTAAGATATTTTCTTCTAGGTTTAAAGATCATTAATTATATTCTTATTTATTGGTATAAAAAGGTAAAATTCATGAAAAAATTTCACTCACCAGTAACCATGACAGTTCTAATGTTTGCATTTTTTAGCTCTGAAATTACAGGAGCGCTTTCGGGTTTCAATCTATTCTCCATAATCAAGAGGCCGAGAAAACGTAACTTTTTCTCAACCATAATTCGAGACATTTTCATAATTTTCGAATATGATGTTTTAAGAGGTCGCCAAGCGAGAGCAATAACACGATAACCTTCTTTAGTATACTCCAACAGAATTTCATGGAAATTACTTGGTATTGTATCTATACGGCACATGGTCTCGATAATTTCAGGAGATCCTTTAGTAAATACAGAAAAATGTGATTTATTCAAAACTCTGGCAATGACTGACATTCTCTGGAGACTGGAGGAAAATGGAAATTGCCTCAGAATGCCAACTTCATAGGGGAGAAACTGGGGAAATAAAAATTAATTTGAGCTAAACTAAAAATTCTTAAAAAGTTAATTCTTAAGTTAATTAGAAAAGAGTTTGCTATCATCTAAAAGAAACTCACATCTAATTCATTAAGTGAATCTAGAGTCTGTGATGATTCAAATATTTTTGCTTTCTCAATGTTTTTGGCGTTTATGGGACGAACAATGACAGGAACAGTCATCTCAAATTTCTGATTATCCTCATTAGTTTCTTCAATTAGTTCCCAATCAGTGGAAATAAACATTTTTAAATCCAAAGGATCTCCAGATAATTTACCAGATATCCTGGTTATAGAATGGCAAGCTGCCAAAGTTTCAATCAATGGACCTTCACTAAGTTCAGCAGGATTTTTCAAGGGCTGTTCAAAAATGCCATTAATTTCATTATTAGGAATGACGCCCCAGAGATCAAGACCTTCTTCAGTTAGTGTACCAGTCTAGAGAATAAAGGGTTAAAGTTTACAGTTTACCTTATCAAAGCAGCAGCAATTTATTACTCCAGTAAGGTTTATCACAGATGGTTTTATACAAAATATGTTGCTTTCTTTGAAACGATTTTGAGCAAATAGAATACCAACAGTCATTGCCAAAGGCAACGCTGGAGGTACAATTATTGTTATAAGATCAAGAGCCTTAAAGATTATATCATGATGACTAGCTCCTGCTCTAACCTATAAAAAAATTAAAATTAAATTTAAAAATCTTTATTTGCGCAAATTTAAAAACTGTAAGAGACAATTATTTCGTCTCAACCTGATAAAATTACGCAAATAATGTTATAATCAACAAACCAATAATTGAGTTAATAAAATGAATTTATTCAAAATAAACCCCCATAACTTCTATGAGATCAAAACATTTCGAAATGATGATTTAATTCCGAATCTACATTGGAAGTTTGGAAAGCCAAATGAAGGGTTGATTTAATTTTAGAAAACTGAAATTTCCAAATGTCTTGATCGTAGGTAGTAGAATATGAGTTAAATAAATGTTGAGCAATCAAATAAACGGATTTCATTCATCCCCCAAAATAATGTGTGCAAAATGTAGCCAGATAAATGGAGAAAGATTTTCAGGAGAATGCTAGCATGCATTGATGAAAATTATAAATTTCTTACTTTTTTCTGAAGAAGCAATATAAAAATTGAATTTAAACTTGATTTTAATAATGAATGATATTAGAATGATTGACCAAATTTTAGTTATCAAAATATCATAAAGAAATATTGATAGAACAATAACAGGATCGAAAAATTATTCTTTTTTTTCTCCAACCTCAACAAAATAATTATCAAAAGTACGTTCAGAATAAATTTTATAACTTTTCATGTACTCATCTTCAAGTAGCTCAAAAAGAAGACTTCTTTTGATAAGATTTTATTCATATTTAGTACTATGAAAAAATACGGCATAAGAGATTGGTGAGTCAAGAGGGTTCGTTGATTCCGTCAATTGACAAGAATGTCTAAATGAGCTAGTAAACTACACGTAAACAAACATGACCTATAAGTATTTTGAATTCAAATTCAAATACAGATGTAAATTAGTCAATTTTTGTATTTTTTAATTTATTCAAATTATTATCAAGATTATTTGGCAATATATATGAGAGTAATCTTAGTATAATCAAACTAAGCTTACATGCACGAGATTAATGTAATTTTATGAAGGAAATTAAGCTTTAAAAATTCAAATTAAGTTATGATCAAAATATGTGAAATACAACTCACCATGACAATGACTGTGTAAATGAATCCGATAATAGCAATGAGTGAAAGGGACGCAACAAATCTGTAGGCATCATTGTCAAATTTAAATTTGATTGGCTTTGGGAAAATAATCGATCGAACCATTTCACCACGTTCTGTTCGGAAACCAGTTCTAAGAACTACAGCCAGAACATCTTCATTGGCATAATTCCTGGTTTGAATGACTTGAGTGCCAGAATAGAGAATACATCGAGCTGATGCATCGAATTCGAATTCTTCCATGTCAGATTTGTTTATTTCTTCCATATCTTTTTCAGAATTAACAGTTTTGGTCACAAAAGTTGCTCCCCCTTTAAATAAATAGGGAACTTTTGTAATGGGAACACTTTCACCGGTTAAGGAACTCTCATTAACAATACAGTTACCAGTGAGAAGTAATGCATCACAAAATAGGTTACAACCATCTGGTGGAATCTTAATCAAATCTCCTGGAACTAATTCTGAAGTTGGCACAAGTTTTGAATCTACAAGTCATAAAAATGATAAAACTTACATTGTTTGTTATTATTCTTTCGAATAACTTCGATCTCCGAGGATAAGCATACAGTTTTGTGAAGGGCTTTTTGATTCTTTCGTGATTCTATAACTTCCCAAAGAACAGAGGCCCATGCCATAATAAGAATACAAGATGCATAAATATAATATTCATCTAGGAGCCATAAAATACAACTGGCTAATTGAAAGATGTAAAACGGATTTAAAGCCTGATAGACCAAAAGATGGAGATATGAATCTAGAGGGACTTCAATTGTATTCTTAGAATAAATGTTTTGATATTCCTCAATGGTTTCTGACTCGAGTGGTTTACTTTGACGAAGTTTGCCGACACTGCATTCATCGTAAGTTGGTAGCAATTTGAATTCATTTAGACTATCATCAAAATAATATTTTAGCCTTTTGTAGATAAAGAATCGATTTGTAGTGCAATTATCCACTGTGAAATGATACTTGGTTGTCACAACTTCAGCTGAATAATATGTCCCGTTTACATCCTGTTGATTTATGAGAAAAAACGTATTCTTACTTTGACAATTACAAAATCAGCTTCAACAAGAGAGCATTTAACACAGGAAAATTTGTAGAATAGATGTTTTCGCCAAAAGACTACTAGTCGTAGAGTTAGAGCTGACAAGATATACAAAATATATAAAATAACAAGACGAAAATTCGACTTTTTATAAGCACAAATTTCCTGAAATATATTGAATTGGACTTACTGCTTCAGTACTATCATTTTCTGGTATATATTGAACACGCCGCATTCAATATGAAGAATTGCCTTCAAATCAATTGTATTTTAAAACCCCAATGATATTGTACTGAATTTCGTAATTGTGAATTTATTGAAAGAAAGCTTAAACAAAATTCTACATTGCTCATTAATTTTTCGTTTGTGTGTGCTTATTTAATCATGCATTTCACCCCGATTCAAAAAATATGTCTTAGATTATTATAACTTATTACAATGGAATAAAACTATTTTTTTAACAAGATATTCAACTAAAATATGGGCCGCAAAAAAATTCAGATTAAAAGGATTGAAGATGAAAAGAACAAACAAGTAATATGCACTAATTTTTACAATAAGGTTACATTCACTAAAAGAAAACTTGGATTAATGAAAAAAGCATACGAACTAAGCGTATTGTGTGACTGTGAAATTGCTCTCATAATATTTAACAACACTCAGAAGTTATTTCAATATGCAAGCTCAGATATAGATGCCGTTCTGCTCAGATACACTGAATATACTGAACCTCACGAATCAAAAACTAATCGAGATTTAATCGAGGTGAGTAAAAAAACAAATTCAATCATTCCCCTTGATTTTCTCTTCTATTTTCTATAGATTTATTGAAAAGATTAAAAATTGAAATTCAGAATCATTTTTCTTGTTTATTATAATAATGTTTATTGTACAATATAATGGTTAATCTGATTTTTTCATGCATTAGAAAATTAAAATTATGTACAGTGATCAGATTATTGTCTTTCGATTAATTGATACAATCATGATCAAAACTGGGGGAACAGGGATTTATGAAAATTCGCTTAGAAAAATATTATGCTGTCCTTTTTTAATAATTATTATAACTGATAGATTTACATGGATTACATTGTTTGAGTTAGGTCATTTATAGCATCTCACGAATATGAATGTTATCCTTGAGTTATTCTTCTATTTTAAATTTATTCAAGTAATCTACAAGGCTTGTGAGCCGGGCTCACTGAGCCCATAATCTTCAAAAATTAAACTCGTATATAAATTGTTGGTAAAATTTTTTTTCATAGGCTCTAAATTATACAGTCTAAAATAGAATATACAATATATATTAATTGATATAACAATTAAGTAAATTAATTTTAGTAATAATCTTTTCAAAAGAAGTGTAAAATGTTCCCATAGCTACAACTATTTCACTGATAATAATTCCTAATTTAATTTATTGATTTTTATAGTGGATGAAATGGTCATATTTTCTCTTTTAACTCTATCAAATACGTTTAATTGTTTTTTTTATAATAAAATTTATTAAAACTTAGGTCAATATTAGAATTCTCAGCCATGGTCATCCAAACGTTTCGACGGTGATTGTCTTCACACGCCTTCTTCAGATTCTAATTCTAATATTGACCTAAGTTTTAATAAATTTTATTATAAAACTAATTTTAGATTATTTTTTACTGATTCGGAAACGTTTAATTGTACTTGTTAATTTTCATGATGCAGTAATAACAATTACAACCCTAAAAGAGTTTTTAAACAGTTACTATTATTCTGAATCAGAATTTCTGATTATCTGCTTTTTCTTTTACAAATTTGTGTTTTTCTTCAATGGAAATGTCAAACTTTAATATTTTTATAAAGTTTTTACATTCTTCATTATAAAATTGAAATTTTAGAATGACATGAAAAATACCCCATATATTATACCACACTAAAATGTGACAATTAGACAAGTCTGAAAAACCCATATTGAGACAGAGAAATTTACTCATTTAAAATAACATGAAAAAAATATACTTTATACCTTGACAAAAGAGAACCGCTTTTTGAAAAAGTATTTTATGCTAATAAATTTCCTTAATAAGGGTTGAATTCTGATTTGAATGGTGTATTTTACAATTGCCATAGCCTTTGGTTAAGGGATGAAAATTTCTCTATTGAAAAAGATAGGGTCAAATTTTTGAATTTTTACCAATTTTAGGGTTATCAGCTGGCAGTTGACAAGGTTTCTGATAAATAATTATATTCATTATAATGAATCATATTCTCTGTATCGGAATACATGTCTTTTGTAGATTTAATTATCGTCATTATCAATGATTGAGATTATCACTTCTAAAAATATGGCTTCATGAAAAATAATGAATAAATGTATAATAATGGATCCTTGAAATGTTTCAGCCAATATCAAAAAGAAATCATTATTATCCGAGAATGATAGTTCTCCTTTTTATCATGTGAATTTGATCAATTTTCACGCTTTTTAATAATTCTATTTACTTTATTACACATCCACTGTAATGTATGTTGAGTAAATTTTGATAGACATTACAATTTCAAGTGAATTAAATTTTTCTAGTACACTTTCTCTCTCTTAACTCAGGAATATTCCTACCTTATTCAAGATAAACTTGAATAATAGTTCCTTTATGAGAATATAAATAGATTTTATCAATCATCCTGTATTTCCTGTTCATTTAAATAGGTTCAAGAAAGATGATATGCATTCAGTGAGGTATTTCAATGAAGACTTTATTTTCACCCTTTCGTGAAATTCGTCCTATATAGAACAATTATTCAAAGTCGGAAATTCTCAGTTATTACGCAGGTCTTAGCAATCTCAAATAATCAATTTTATAATTTACGCTAAAAAATCCCAAAAAGTCTCAAAGGAAGTCCCAGAGGAAATAATGTTAGAATTTTTTGGAAAACTTATTTTAAGAATTTGCAGCCAATCAGATTTGAACTTGAATCATCTATTTTAAAAAATTAGGGTAGCTTGGGCCACGTCACTCAATTACGCGATTTCCAGTTAACCAAAAATACACCAATTTGATTTAACTTCTTTTCCACTTATATTCAAGCATTTTCAAGTTTATCTCAAAGTCAGATTGAATGTCTTAAGATGTAGAGCAGTTCTCTATTACGCATAATTATAATTAATCAGTGAGTATGATGTATTAAGGAATATTAGTTCAAATTACTTTTAAAAATATTAACTTGATAATTATTAAAGTGTCTCAAATTAAATACAAGCATAAAATGATATGAAAGTTATGCTACAACTACCTTCAAATTTTTCTCTATGGAGTTATTATTATGTGACGTAATAATATACTTGTTAATCTAATTCCATTCTATTCTCAATATAAGCACAAGGATACACATCTTCCTCTCTGTTTCTTC
The DNA here is from genome assembly GCA_012064415.1 of Gyrodactylus bullatarudis. Taxonomy (NCBI): domain Eukaryota; kingdom Metazoa; phylum Platyhelminthes; class Monogenea; order Gyrodactylidea; family Gyrodactylidae; genus Gyrodactylus; species Gyrodactylus bullatarudis. The sequence continues at coordinate 470,867 of SSNU01000095.1, forward strand.
TATAGTATATGTTACAGAACAAAAAATGGATACTTTATTGTAACAGGAGAATCTCAGACAATTGAAAGAAAACTCATCTCTCCTTTATCAAAGGAAATGTAAAAAGATAATTTGAAATATCTATTCATAATTAATGCTAAATCAAAACATGGCAATAAGCCTGAATTTAAAAAATACTAGGGTTCAAACGGTAAAGATGTTGATCTCTCCCTGATAATTTTGACCAATCAGTGAACGTCTATTTCTAGGTGTACCAGTCAAATATAAGCTTCATTAATCAACATTGTCCGCCTTCATTCTAAATTCTCCAAGAAAGGAACATTTCATCCTTCATTCAGAAAATATTCTTGTATTTAATTTCTCTGTATTTTTTATTCTTAAATAATTTGGTAAATTGAAGTTTTTGTACCTTTCGAGTCGATAGAGGAAAATATGTATTGCAAAAAATGGGACAATTATTTTATCAATAAATAATAATCTTCTTACATAAAAAGGAATAATAATAGTAGTAGGATACATCAAAACAGATATTAGTTAACATCAAAAGAATTTCTCTCAAAGCTTAATAATAAACAAGCTTACTATCAATGAGATGAATAAATCTTTGATAAATTCATCTTTCAAAGGTTGTATAAAATTGAATTTCTTTTGATCAAAACAGGTTGATTTTTTCTTCTGACTATAATTTTTAAGGAAATCGAGAATGCCCGTTGAATTTTCGCAAAACTCTAGAGTAAAATCTTGATTCCTTTACCGGTTAATTTCTCAAGAATTCAGATTTAAATTTTGTGTTTATTTCTAATCTGAGGAAAGGGGAATTCCATATTACTGATTTTTTTCACTGAAATACTCTTTCGAAAATATCATTATTCTCAAATTATATATTTAAAAAAGGAAGGGGAAATAAAAATTAATTCTTCATTCTCTTTTTAAGATGCTGAACAAGAAGGAAAATAAATCAGACGGAACTAATAATGGCGGCCAAAAATATTGTGATGACTATCCGTATCCAGATTCAGGATCTTATGACGGAAGTGATTTTGTCTATGAAGAAGATCAACGTCCTCTTAACTCAAATATAACAGACTTGGGAATTAGAAAAAACGATGATTCCGTAAGTGCATATAAAATTGTCACCAATAAATTTGTTTTTATCAAATAGAGTTAGTTGACATAAAGATGAGAATTTAATGTTTTCACTAATATTGGATAGACAAATATTTTTTGGATCATATTATAATAGGATTTCATAATTATGAAATGAGCTAATAAGTTGTTGAAATTAAAAGATTTTCGGAGAGAATTTAATCTGAGAAAAATTTAGCTATTTTTAGAATTTCGAAATGCCCCAATATCCCACTATTTCAACCATTGAGTTCAGAATTTTTATCGACTTCAAAGATTTAAAACAATAAAATGCCTATCTAAATTAGACAAAGAATTTGAATTCGCCTATGAGGATTCACAGAAATCAGTCATTATTTTGGGAAATTTTTGATAATCATGATTGAAAATGATCCAAAATTTAAAAGTTTAACTTTTTCTTTAAAATCGCGAGTTTCTCTCAACCTCTATGGCTAAATTTAAAGTCTTCGTCTGATGATGATTTAGTTTTGAACTGTTCTAAATCTTCAATATAAATTTTGGGTGCTTAGGTAATACATCCCACAGGAACGTCTGGTAGACATATACCATATTATTTCTAAATGCTTTGTGAGTACCAGTCTCGGTGGGATCCATTAGTAAGCTGTAACATTCAGCGATATGGGCTAATCCATTACCAAATAAGACGTTCCTATGAGATATATTACCTAAGCACCTAGAACGAAATATTTCTAGTAAAATTTGTAAGTATAGGTGCTGCACTATTCATAAATTTTGGGATCAAACACTGAAAAATATGAAATGTGGCTCATTTTCGATATTAAAAAAAGCCAAATTTTTGTCAGTTTTAATTTTTTTTAATTTCTAACAACTCAGGGTCATTTCATTGATTTCAAAAAATATATTTTTCCAGACTTGTGAATTCTCATCTTCATGTCACTTGCTTCAAGTCTTTGAATTTTTGTTGATCCCGATATAAGAGAGATCAAAATCTATAGACAAAAATTCAATTATTATTATTATCATTAAATTTTTGATAGAACTGTCAATTTGAACGGATCTCGGATCATCCTAATTTATTAATTTTCAAGCAGTAAAAATGGTCAAAGAATAAGGAAGTCGACTTTAACGCGAGTATTTTCATAAAATCTCATATTTGTTTCATTGGTTTAATGGTGATCTTGAAAAATAATTCTTGACCACTGCCTTATAAAAACAAAAGTTATTAGTTTTAAAAAACGCAAGTTTGCCGCCAACTCATAGTTAGTTTTTTATCAAATCTATAAAAGATAGTCTTTTGATTAGTAGTTTGAAAATTCTTCATGAAAATTTTTCATTATTCTCACAAAAATTCTTCAAATACATTCTCTTTCTGATTATAAATTGATTATTTTTCATGTTCCTCCCAACCATTTACTTTATCTATAAGAAGAATCAGATAAAAAGAGAAACCTACTTAAAGCATTCGTTCTCTTGTAGATTGATTGAAAATATCATTTGTCTGATTTAAGGATATGCAAGAGGCTCTCTTTTTAACATTTTCGAGTGTATCAAACCGAGATAAATCCCTCTAATCTTTCTTAAACACTTCTTTATTCAAGTTAACTTACTAAACATAATCTAGGTGCGTTTTACTTTAAATAAATTTAGGTCTATAAGGTGTTTTGTCATATTTTTGTTGACTTGAGTCATTAATTTTATTACTGTAAGAGAAAGAAGATGTTGCCAAAGAATTTCAAAAATGAAGCCTTAATTATGGGCATTGGGTATGCTAAATAATAATTAAACATGATTTAATTGCATCCAGACTTTAGGCATTTTGAATAATTCTGAAATGATTCCTCGAATTTTTTGAATCTTAAATAAACTCTAGTTGTACATTGTTTATGAAAAATATCTAAAATAATGAGAATCAAAACTGATTCATCCAGAAAAAGTTGATCAACTTCAGACTAGATATAGATTATCTTTAGAAAAACTATACGAAGCTTTTATTCAAAGATTTTATTATAGATAATATTTATGATTGAAATTTGAAACCAGAACTCAAAGGTTTGTGCTTTATTTAAAAACTATTTTTTTACAAACTGTTTTTTTTTCTATTTACAGGAGTTGAATTCAGCAAATGAGATTAGTGATCATCTGATTGTATCTACAAATCATATCAACAAAATATCACCAATATCGATTCATTTGACCAATTCGAGAGATTCAACTGGAATCAATGAGAATAGTTTACACCTGACTGAGCAACATTTGAATGATTCATCAGACCCCATGGCCGTGGGTAATTTTCAAAAGCAGGAATCCAATAGTATGGACAATATATGTCTTTCATATCCACCTAAATCGAATTTTAGGTAATTTTTCAAAAATTTTTAAATTTACAATCGTTTAAATGGCTATTTTCAATGCATATATTTTGAGTATAAATCGAAATTCTATATATGGACTTTTTGAAAATATCTTTAGAATTTAAAATTTAGATTCTCACTGTAGAATCTTCTCAGAATAATGTTCACTTCCCATACCTTGATACTGAGAAATGTATCTTTTTCTATCTAATCATATCGAAGTATTCGGATTAGTTCAACATTTACTAAAGTATAATATGAATGAAAATCTTTGTAACTCCTATTGTAAACAAAAAGTATTTTGACATTCACTGATTGTGAAACCTCTTTGACTAAAAGGTTAGTTTATTGTTTACTGCATATTTCTTAGTGGATGAGATTTCAAATTCTTTACATTGCAGAAATAAAACTTGTAATAACTAGGTATATAATATATTTACTCTTCTATTTCATTGCGGCTATCCACGAAATAATTCATCATACAATTACAGTCCTATATCGTAATACAATTTTGATAGTAAACCATTCCCTATTCATATTGACCAAAATGTGTATGCAAATCTATTTTCCTCTTTCACTTTCATAAAAAAACATTCATCATAATCATTCTACTTGGATCTAGATAAAGAACATGAAAAGTTCATGCTAAAATAGATTTGATCCACAATGGTTAAGAAATTCTTGGGAACATCCCAAATAATTAAGTTCATAAATTGTAAATATTTTTCCTTTTTAACTCATAAGTTCCCAAGAAGTTTTAGCTATTTGGAAATCCATGTTCAAACTCATCATTGGAGCCTCAAAAGTGTGAATAAAGGCTCTAATTTAAGCTGAATAAAAACCAATATTTTTCAATAAATAGCCACAGTGAAGGGAAAGGTATAAAAGCTGACACAGGCCGGACTAATTGAAGATTATAATTTTTCTGAACACACATTTGACCAATCGAAATGAGGAATTTTAATGAATAATAATTATGAAACTCAAATTTCTTTTGTCATATGAATTATGAAAATAAGTTGTACATGGCTTGTAACATTAGAAAGAGAAAAAAGTGATGATCTGCATGAACTTCCTTCTCCATTTCTCGATACATAAACATGAGAATGAAAATCATGTGATTTATTCACACACAAGTATGAATGGGAAATTATTTATTTACATATTGATTTTTACTTTTTTTCCTTCTACTAAAGAGTGTTTGCTAGTAAGAAATATTATAGGATTCCTCTTGCCTCTTGTTGGGATACGCGCAATTTTGACAAGTGATGATCATGTGTTATTGTTTGGTTCAATCACACATTTGGAGTTTGACCTCTAAGGTTGACGTCAGAAATTCTTCTCTTCTTCAAAGTTTTAGCTTGTAATTATAATTAAGCAAAATATTATAATTAATTGATAGTATAGGTACTTTATACAAGTACTCGTCTGTTAAGTACCGACTGGTAAATTGGCTAACTAATAAAGTAATTTTGATGCATATTCATTGTAAATTATTTTTCCTAAACGATCTTGGCTTTCAACTACCCTAGTATTCACAGAATCGGGAGACTTGTAATAAAATTTTTGATACGTCCAATGTACCCGAAAAATTAGTTGAATCAACTCAATAAAAAATTACTTTTCGGAGAATTTTCAAAATATTCATCAAACCTTGAGAATAAACATTTCAGTTGTGTATTTATCAATCTTATTTAAGAGAAAAATAATTATTTTTCAAAAAATAATAACGAAAAAATAACATGATATCTATGGCGGCACTTTTTTAAAGAAGAATAAAAAAAATCTATTCACATGATTTAGAAATTTTTGTAGCAATTTTCGTAGAGAATGAAATAAATATCATTAGCTCGAGTAGCTCCCATAGAAAATCCCATATATATATATTTTTTTTTTTTCTAATAACACCTTATTCAATTTTGAATATTATTTTCAGTTCAGTTCAGATATTGATTCTTTTCTTGAATTTTTATCAGAATATTCTTGTCTACCAGAGCTTCTATTTATAGTCTTTAAAATATTTATAATCTAATTTAATTTGAAAAAGTCCATTTTCGATTATTAAATCTAATTCTTTTAATATTCTAAATACCATTTCCTTTAAAGTTGAAGATTATGCTAATTCGAATACCGCCATGTATAAAGAACAGATTTTATTTTGATTTTACAGCCTCTTTTATTCGAAAAACTTTTGGAATTTAGTAGAAAATTCCCTTTTTTTGGATTTTGTATATTAGAACAAAGTTAGAAACACACAGCTCAGTATGATTTTTATCTTATGACGTGATAATCTTCGTTTGAATAATAATTTAGCATTTTAACTATCTCTATTTATAATTATCTATTTATTAAATCTTGAAAAAAAATTTTACATTCCAGATCAGATTCAAAGACAACGCCGAGTCTTCGTAATGGAACCCAGAACAGTTTAAATCCTCTGGGACGTGATAATGATTGCTTAACAAATAATACTAATAATAATTCATTCTCCGTAGTGAGCCATAATAATGGTACAAGTCAAACACTCTTAAATGAAGACACTCGTCAAAGAAATAACAGCTCTAAAGAATCGATAAGGATATCCCCAGCTTCCAATCAGCATGAATATCAACGAAATTATCCGAATAATTCTAGTCAGCATCAGCTTACGAATAAGAGTTTCCATCAGCCATTTTTCAATCAAAATCAATTATCTGATAATCGAGTAAGCAATTTTTCTTCATTTATTACTGTAATTACAGTATTATAATAAACGAAACTGTAATTCAATTAATTAATCTTATTGCAATACTTCTTCCTTGAGTGAATAGAGATCTAAGTAAATATATCAATCCGAACAAAATCAAATCTCTTAAGATGAAGAACTAACAAGAATATTAAAATTATCCTATATTATTGAATTCAAACAGGATTATCCTAAAATCTTCTGTGTTCTAGATTGAAACTTCAAATAATATTGTTTCAATCAAAAAACAAGTGAAAACTAATTACTTGTATTTTCATTTCTAGCCTTCGAGTGCATTTGCTGGGGTGAGCATTGACAAGGGTCAAGAATTTTCCATTGACTCAGTTACCAATAGCAATGGTGAGATCAACATCTCAAATTCAGAGATCTTAAAAATCCCTAAAGAAAAGAATCAAACGAAAAAGTTTCAGAACATTGATCCTTATTCCGATCAACATGGAATTAAACCATTAGTTAATGAGAATTCACCAAACATTTTCCAGAATATTTCAAACTCTAATGATTTCAATATTAAGTAAGTTATTTTTCCTCCTGAACTATATAATTTATCTAATAATTCGCCTAGTTTACAAAGTTGATTCTTTTGAACCAAAACTCAAATCTTAGAAGTTTTTTCTTGGAGAGTAAATAAATCTCCAACTTTAATCAAGTGAATTTTTCATTAATGTAAATACACTTCTCCACCAGTTTTGGTGCTTGAAAAAGCACACGCCCCTGTTTTTTACTCTTGAAACAATTTAATCATACTTTTAAGTAGGACAAGTATTTTGACTTGGACTCAAGCCACACAGTCTATGGTAGCGTACACTGAGTAATTCCAGCTTTTATATCTAAATGATCTGATTAAAAATCAATCGTTGGCTAATAATCCTTTCAAATTCAATATAGGTCATAATCTAAAAAAAAAATTCATTTCACTACCACAGAGCTTGATATGAAAAAAACTGTTTCAGGAGTCAAAAACAGGGTGTGTGCTTTCTCAAGCACCAAAACTGGTGGAGAAGTGTACTATAATTCAAATGAAAGGCCTGTTTAGACTGATATAAACTAAAGATATCAATGTTCACTGAACATTCTTCAGATCTAATTGGTTGTTGTGCTAACAGTTTTTCTGAGATGGCAGAGTTTCTGACAACTTGAGTCGTTATTTATGGAACCTTTTATCATTGATTATAATCAATGAGAACGAAGATTTTAAACTTAGCGATAAAAATTTATTTTGAGTACATTTCTCTACTATCAATCCTTTTTCCTACATTATATCACTCTCTTGAATATAAAACAAATAATTCTCTCCTAACTGTAGTCGTAAAAATGGATTTATTTTTGGCTTTCATGTCTAAATTTAAGTCTGAATAATTTTTTAATCACGGTAAATTATTCAAAGGCCTCTTGAGAATACTCTCTCTTTCTTTCCTCTCATTCTTCCGAGAAATGCTAAACTAATTCAAAAAATTGTTGATATTTTTTCGTCATTCATTTTTGTATAACCAGGATAGTTCTTTTGTACTACAAAATAGGAGTCAGATTTTCCAGTCAGTCTTTTCAATAAATCAACATCTTTTATTTGTGTTAAAAAACTAAAGGATAAACAAACTGGCCATGAAAAGTGTAATCGGTCTTCAATCCTTATTTTAAAGGTTGCTTTTAGTATGATAGGATTATTGATTTATGAAAATGATTAAACTGCGGAGTAAATGTTCATAATAGAGTTTTATTGAGATAATTGCAAAAAACAAAAAAGACTGAAATATTTCTGTTTTATGTACACTGTAGATAGAAATAAAACATTTTTCATCAGAAAAATTTTATCATTCAATATAAACTGTAAAATAATACATTCATTATTTAGCGAACCTACTTGCTAGTAGAAATGTTAAAATAAAAGATAATTTTCGAGAATAAATTAAAATGTCGAGTGAAATGATAAGATTACTATTTTTGAAAGTAAAACTTACGAAACTGATTGAACACCCAAGATATTCCGGATTTTAGTGATTACGATGTAAAAACTCATTGAAAATTGAGCGTCGATTTGAAAAATTCTGGATTTTTAAAACTAAATGACATAATGATGGAGCATTTTTGACAGATGCTTCAATACAAAATAATACTAATTCTATCAGAAAATTTGGTACAAAAATGAGGTTGAAAATTTCATCCTAGTCTAGTATATAATATATAGTGGTCGAATTAATATGTGGGCCACTTCAAATATTCTAAATTCTCGATTTATTTTAAACAATATTATTTTCAAATTAACACTGTTAGATGCACAAGAAAATTTTCTATCAAATTATAATTGAATGAATTTTTCTATC
>SSNU01000095.1:480798-548336 GCA_012064415.1 Gyrodactylus bullatarudis
GATAGAAAAATTCATTCAATTATAATTTGATAGAAAATTTTCTTGTGCATCTAACAGTGTTAATTTGAAAATAATATTGTTTAAAATAAATCGAGAATTTAGAATATTTGAAGTGGCCCACATATTAATTCGACCACTATATATAGTATATCTGTCAAATTCTCAATAATATTATAATATTTCCTATCTTTTCATGAACGAAGATCCTAACTTATGCATCCAAAAGAACCATTTACATGATTTGCAGTTGCCTTGGCCCAATTGATTTTTAATTTTTCTTTTCTACATCTAATAATAGAGAATTTTTTTGGTTTTTCATCAATTGGAAGTGTTTCAAGAATTTTACAATTTCATTAACATAAATTTCATTGAACTAATAATTATAATCATTTAATTGAACCAGGATTAGAGATTGATAAGACCTGGCGAAATTAATCAATTATTAAAGATAAGTAATAATTGAAAATTTATTTCAGACGTCACAAACAAATATTCTGGGACGCAGAAGACAATCCAAATGAAAATCATTCGATTAAAAACTTTGAAGATATTGAATCAAACAATGAGATTTTACTAGCAGGAATCATGGAAAGTAATGGAGCCAAGTTAATGAGTCAAAATTATCCATCCACCTCGTTGACACTTGACCAACAAACAAATAATGATCAGTTTAACTTTACTTTCAACTATTCACGCCAATCCACAAATGGAAATTTAAGTAAAGTAATTAGTGATAGGAATCTCGAGACATCTAGAAGTCAACAAGAAAAGAATTTCATGAGAACTTTCGCCGGAGCCACTAGTATTTATAATGAATCTAATTTTGAAAACAATAGAAACTATTTCATTTCTAGTGAGTTTTTACACATTTGACAGGCAGTTATTTGATGATGATAATATGATATAAAGTGTATCTCAAGTATGAAACACAATACTATTAGAAAATGAATCAAGTTTAATGTTTTGTGTGCTATTTCATCTTAAATAAAAAAAAATGATAATATTTTTTAGATAATCAAAAATTGGAAAACTACATGAAAGGACCTGGATGTCTGAAATTACCAGCCATAAAGAATCAAAACCTGAATAGCAATCGAAACTTATTTACTGAGTGTAATCGTTTTCCTTCGAATGAGAGCTTTGGACAATCGAATTTTTTGAAGACAAATCAAAATTTTATACATCCACCATACAAACGAAATAAGATAAACTCTGAGCCAAGAAATTCTACATAAAATACCACTTTAATCATCTGAATTATATAGTGTTAAATAATGAGCCCATATTGTTCCTCGGTGATGTTCTAAAAATCAAGATTCAAAAACCACTTATTTTTACATTTTAGAAACTTTCCTATTTTATTTCTTAACATTGCGTGATAAAATTCATCATTTCAACCATTAAAAACACACACACACAGAGAAAAGGATTTTATTTATTTTTAAAAACATTAATTTATTTTATTTTTAAACAATAAAAGAAGTAGAAAATTTCAATTTATTCTTGTACAATATTTTTCATTAAAAAGACATGACTGTATTTTTCTAACTCTGACATAGAATCATTCACATTGTGATATACATATTATACACTGGTCAAAATATAATAGTATGTAATGCGACTAAAATAACCTTTATTTAACAGCTATGATTTGTGTATTCTATCAACTAATTTGATAAAAAATTATTAAATCATTATTTTATTGCTTTTGTCAGAAAATTAGAGGGAGATAACTAATATTTTTGTGTAAAACATTATTAATTAATTACAGAGTGATGTATCAAAGAAATAATGCATTTCGATAATTCAATACAATATATGAAAAAATAAGATTTCAACGAAATACTCAACAAAATATTCACAATTATTCATTCATTCAAAAGTTTTTCCTATCAAAGCCATACTTTTGATCAAATTTCTTCTATCAGAAATTTTTTTCTCTTCACTTGAGATATACATTTGATTAAAATACATAAAACATAAGAGAAACAGAGATACCATACAGAAAATGCGTAAGAATAATCATTAGAAGAAAATATTACAATTTATTTTTCGTACCGTCTATTTTTGTCTAGTCATATGTTTATTTACATTGATTCAGAGGATTTTCAACGATATTTTAATTCAAACTAACGAAACAACAGCAAAGAAAATATATCAGAATTGTGTACTCAATTCAATCGTATGTATCGGAATATTATACATTATTTGGAAGATGTGAAAGAAATGATACTATGTATTTTTAATGAATAAAACAAAAAACTATTTAATTAACCAATATGAAATTTATTCTTGTAAAAAATTCTTATTTTTAATCAGAATCAATTGGTGTTTTTATTACTGGTAAATTTCGGGTCAGGTCTAGACTATAGATAAGGTGGCGTATTTCATACTCGTACGGGAACAATTACAGACGAAACCTCATTTTAAATATCTATAAAGTGGATATTTGCTCTCATTTCTCGGCATACAACTCTCACTCATAAAAAGCTACGATTATCATCCATAGTGAAAACTAACAATATAAATTGACTCCTATTGCAGTAGAGAGATTTTTTTCTAATAATAATATAATATAATAATAATATTTAATAAGAAAATCGGCAATATCTATCAACTTTTTGAAAGATAACGATCAAAATAATTATTCATGGATCCTGGTTCGTCAAAATCCCAATAATTCTAAAGATCAAGAAATTGAAAATTAAAATTTTTACACCCTTGATAACGAATTTCGAATGAATTTTAATAAGATAATTGTTAAAATCCACGTCTTTAAACAACCTGTATGACTTTTCGGATGGGAATTATTCAAATAGTTATTTATGATTCCTTGGCTAAATATTCTCATCATTTTCTTGAAAATTATTATGCATTTCCAAGAATTTTGGGTTGAGTTAAAAGATAAAATAGCGTTTGAAAATCCGAACTATGTTTATTTTCCAAAATGTATGAAGTTCTTAATAGGATTCTAAAATTTCAATTATTGTTGAATGAAAAAGAATTAATAGGGAAATTATTTTGGTCCATGATAGAATTTCAAATACCTAATAAATAGTATTAAAGTATATTTAATGAATATTTATATAACCAACCCTTTTCTGGCTTTGGTAATAAATAATTCGAATGCATTATATGACAAAAGTAGATAATTTCACCTCAATTTTACTCTCTACCCCCATTGATCTATTTATATAATTTTATTAGAGTGTCTTTGCACTCAATATACTAAAATTGAGCCTATAAGAGAAAAGCTTTTCAAAAGAAGGCAATAGTAAATCTGATAGAAATAAGAAAAATATCGTGCGCGTAGCTATATAACAAAATATGTTTCGAGTCATACAGACGATCATAAAGACTAATGGCTAATATAAAACTTTAATGTGTGCAATACACCTTACACAAATGTAGAGAATAGTCCAAGAAAATGGCCCACACATCAATACAAACCTAGTGATAGAGTAAATATTCAAAGTTAATTAACAAAAAATATCAAGAGATTAGAAATACTACGGACATATACGAACCTATAGCCTAGAATAATAATAAATTCAAAAGATAAATATCCACAACACATCCTTTTTCTCACCCGAATGTATCTGTGAATGATATAACCAAACCAGATATAGTATAGTGTCACTGAGAGAAAGACTGGATTAAAATACAGTGTGAATGATCGACAAAGGATCATTCTTCATTATAATAATTATCCGCACAGCTGAGAGACTTTATTTATCAGCTAATTTTTCTGGTTATAAAAGTAAGCGTTGCAAAATTCGTTTGATTTGTTTCAGTTGTCAAAAAAATAAAGCACCCGAAGAACGGAGCTGGGAAATTGCCCTAAAACAAGAGCCAAAAGTCTTTAAAATCTTTCAGTCATGATTCTTCCGAGTGAGGTGGATGGGTCAGTCGCATGGTACAAATATCTTTTTGCATATTTTTCCCTATTATTTTTCTCCCTTGGGAGTAATTATCCCGTGTACTTTATGGATGTCAGTGAACATTTCGAAGAGAATATGCCAAATACTCGATTATTAAGATACAGTACTGTAGCTTATTCTTTTATTTTTGGTGAGTTCTTTTGTGTGTTTTGCTTTTGTATAATCCCTAATGCACTCATTCTGTATAATATACAATTAAACAGTAGACACTTGACCGAACAACTTTAATTTCAGCTTTAATATAATAATTTCCATCAAAAACAGAGCTATCAGTCTTACATGAAAAACGTTTGTAAAATAATTACTAAGCCTTATTCTATGATATTGTCTTATTGTGATCTTGAAGATCAACATTTGATCACTTTCACACTTTAAAATCAGCAGAGTTTTTCAACTTAAAAGTTCCAAAAAATGGGAATATGGCGCTACTTTAAAATATGTCATAAAATTGATTTTTTCAATATCTTTTCGTGAAAATCCGTAAAAATTTTGATCGAATTGGATTTCTTGATGAAAAAATTGATAATTTCGTAAAAATCTTAAATTTACATTAACTAGCTGTATAATTATACTGTATATTATAATATACAGTGTATATTTTTTGGGAATTGAATTTCTCAGTTCTTACTATTTTAAATCTGCCTCTGGAACATTATATTGAAATTCAGTTACTGAATAGATATTTCAACAAACTGTTTTTAAAATGAAATCATTACAGAAATTATAAATTTCGGGATTAGAAGAAAAAAATAGTATTCTTAAACATAATTCATTTAAATAACATTGTACTAAAATATTTTTTATCCAGTCTTAACAAAAGTAAGTTTATTGAATATATTTTTTCAATTTATTAAATTCCTTCTTCGTATTCTATCTGATATCTTGTTGAGCATGTTGGCAGGCTTATGAAAATAACTTTCTAAATTCTATTTTGCATGAAAGAGTATGGTGATACTGTTTAAAGCTGATCCTAATTAATAATTATTAATTATAATTATCTGGTCCTAGAATATTGTATATTATAAATATTATATGGTCAATTTATTTCGTTCGTTCTTTTTGAATATTATTCTAGATCAAACCGTTTATCGGTAGAAATTTTTACCATTAAAATAGATTCTATTTTAAAGTGTTGTATTAACTACCAGTAATTTAATGTTGTTGGATGTTTTCTCTCTCAAAATTAAATCCTAAGTCTTGTATAACAGGACGAGTTATTATATCTCAAATTAGTCTGAAGAATATGAAAATCATTCAAGAGTTTTTCAATAATTGCGCTTAAATACTCAATATTTCAAGTTTGTATGGCTTTACAAAATAATGAAATTTCACTTGAGAAAAAAATATTGCCACGGCTTCTTCTAAACTTCTGTTACTTGAATGATAATATAACTATTTTATATTTACTTCAACAGTTTAAATTAAAGAGGGCAATAGATCCTTTGGTTCATACGCGGAAAATTAAAATAAACTGAGTCAAGTTAATCGATTGAGTCAGCAATTAGTTTAAGTCTGTGAAAAAAATATAGACACGTTTAAGAGAATAAAAATTTGTTTAACAAGTGTAATATAAACATTAGGTTATTAACGGCATTTGCGTCCTTTACTAAAACAATCTCTTTTTCTGGCTCAAGAGAAATAATTAATTCAGGAATTGTTATTGGAAATACAGTATACATTACCAAAGTAATCTTTGCAATAATAATTTACATGAAGAAATCGAAAATTGACTTTTTGATAAAGACGATAACAGAGTGTGTACACATCATGCTAATTATCAATTGATTTTACATGAAAGAAAATCTTTATAACCACTCATTTTTACAAGTGCGTGGTGAGGTATTTATTAAACACAATTCCTTTTATTTTGTCGGCATATACATGAAAATTTTGAGTTTATCAAAAAGAATATTTTGAAATATAAAATCTTTTTCCAAATTTTCTCATTCTTTGTACAAGAAAAAGGTAATTTATGATAATTTTTTCTCTCTCTTTCAACATATACAAAGTTTATTTGGTAAATTTCAAATTGAAATATCTGATAAATTCCTCTGAAAGTACACTTTTTATATGATACTAACTTAAGGAGAAAGGTTATTAGTAATTCATGCTTTTGAAAAAGATATCTTAGTGGTATTCTTCAAATATTAGAAATTGTTCTTTATTTAAATACAGCTCGAAATAATTCAAGGTTAAATTTTAAAGGGTTAGAAGATGAATGAAATTTTTTTGTAAACTTTTACATCTGTATTTTGTAAAAAGTTTTGTTCTCTAATTAATTTAGGTTTTAATTAAGATATTAGTTACATTAATAAAAGTTTTATGCATGCCTCTCTGTTTATGTCATAATAAGCAAATTATCATATATAATACTAATACAAAACTGTGTGATTCTATATATTCCTTATCATTCCTTTATCATCAAATAAACCAGATTAACTTTAATTTAATTTTAGGTTAAATTAAGTCTTAAGTAGTTTTCACTGGTTCAATACCAGTTATTTTCCAGTTTTAAACCAGCGAAGAAGATACTTTCGTAAGAGGTTCGGTGTTATACCGATCAATTCTACTTTAACAAAGATTCCATCACGAAAAAATTGTTTTCCCCTCCTATCTAAATGGTGTTTTAATGTTGCATGTTGATTTGAATTAATTTGATAATTATTTTTGACATAAACTATTTTTTTATAGCTCCCCTTAATGCATATTTGGCGAGGAAATATTCTCCAAGGCATTTACTGTTTGCCGGCATAACAATTACCACATTTAGCTTGTCAATTTCTGTTTTCATAACATATTACTGGATATTTTACATGTTTTTTTCGATCTTTGTTGGTGAGTTAGTTTCTATCGATTCTAAACATAAAAATGTTGGTTTAAAATGAAGTTAAGGGTTTTTTTCATTCAAAAAATAGCAATTTTATTATAAATTGGGTGCCGTGAATGCTGACTTCTTGAATAATGCTTAAAATCGATAAATGATTTACTAGATCAGAGATTGGTTCTTAAGGAAAACTAGATTTCGAGACCTGAAAAATAGTACTAAAATGTACTACTAGCTATCTTCGAAATAGGATTACATGAACAGACCTTTTCATATGATTAATGAATCTTGTACAATTCCCCGTCTATAGAATTAGAATATACTAAATATGTAGTACTTTTTGAGGCTAAGAGATTTTTCAGTTTTTCAACTTTTATCTTCCTAAAAGCATTTGGCGTTAGTTTGGAGAGAATGGCAATCTTGCAATTGGTGAAACCTTATTTTGATGAATACCTTGAAATTGCTATGTCCACAGTCGTGTCAGCTTGCAGTCTAAGTCTCATCCTCTATCGGCCAACTATGCTTATTTTAATTGAAACCTATTCTTGGAAACCGAGCATCTTCTTATTGGGAATACTACACATGAATGTGTTTGTAGCATCAGCTCTTTTTGCCTACAAGGACCATGATCCAGAAAAAACTATAGCTGTTGTCAATACCCAAGACATAACACCACATGTATCAACAACATCAATACAATCGAATAGAAGAAGATCCATATTTCAAGATTACACTCCGAAAACCTTTGTCGAAGTGGTTACAGTTGATTTGAAAGATGGAGTATATCCGAAACCGATTGAAGTTAGTTCAATTTCGAATCCTGAACCTCAAATTCTCATAGATATTGAAGAGGCCATTGATGAATATATCGAGCAAGAAGGCATTAGAGATGGACCAGTAGCAATCCCGATCATGCTGACATATCTGGATCCATCGCAAGTGGAAAAGAAGTTCTCCACAGAAGAGCCCGAAATATCTGGAGGACAACGTAGAGATAGTGTTATCAGTCGAATGATGAGAAGAAAATCATCGGCAATCGATTTCGAATCAATGATGTCAATCAATGTGCAAGAAGAAAATCATCGTGAAAAGTTTACTCATGAAAGTATTACCATGGCTGATGCGAATTTGGAAAAGATTAAAGATCGACTTGTTACGTCAGGTATAAAAGTTTGTGATAGAACAATAACGGCTCTGGTTGATAAGAGACGAAGAATAAGTTTTGTAAATGATCCCCCTACACCAGTAAACAGATTTCGAAGAACATCACAGTTCCAAGGAAGTAAGAGGATTGAGACCATTTTGGAGGAAGACGAAGAGAGTCCAACACAAATCAAATTGTTTAATCCGGAGATAAAGAAAAGATCTCTGGAATCAGAGGATACATTCTCTCAAGAGTCTACAGCTCAGATACCACAGAAATATCGAAAAAGATCATGTTCGGTTATGTCGATCTCATCGAATTATGGTCAGAGAAGAAAATCAGCAGCTGATACATTACTCCATGTAATTGCTGAGATAGTAAGTTTATAAATAGATTGATTGACTCAAAAGAGCTAGAATTATTTTTAATTGATTTGTTAATTACAAGAATTTGATTTATGATTATCATAAACTATCATATAGAGGTATAGACATGATGTGAAAAAGGTTAATGTCTGCTAAACGTGGACATTTAAAAGTATGCATTCAAGAACTTGAAGAAAAATATATCTAAGGCTGATTGATATGAGGATGGATTTTTTTCGGTTTTTACAGTCCAGATGCAATGATGCATTGCAATTATTAATCTTTGATAAATTTAGACAAGTTTTTGAAAAAATCTTTTTATTTCGATTCCTTGATCTATTCACAACTTCATATAAGCAAGCTTAATATTTAACTTTAAATTTTGTTCATATTTTTCAATTTTCATAAATAATGGTTCATTTCTTTATTAAATTTCTTTTAAAAAATTCTCATCTTCATCTCAACTAAAGCCTTAGATTTGAAGCTGATGCTAAAAACAGGATTTCATTAGTTTTTTACTTATTGCGAACCATATGAATGATATATCAGAAAAAGGGGAAGATAAAGATCGATTTAGGAAGAAAAAATTTATTTTCAATCGAGATCACATCTCAGAGTATGAATCAGAAACAGGGTTTTTAACTTTTTATATAAATGATATTTTGACAAAAGGAAAGAATTTGAGTTTAAATAGATGGACTGACAAGAGTTAATTTTTCCATTTAGGAAGCTCAACGAGACCAAGAAGAGGAAGATGAATCTTATGGAACAAACATTTTGAATCGTCTGAAAAATATCATTAAATCATACAAGATGATAATTTTCACAATAGCAATAACACTCTATTGGATTAGTCAGTCGTTGGCAATGATGAATCAACGAGATTACGGCAAGGATTACGGTCTAGATGACGATCATCTAATTTTCTACATCACTCAAGGAACTTTATTTGCAGTGCAGGTCTTTTCATTCTTTATTGTTAACATAATTTCTGATATTGGTGCAACAACTGTTTATGCCTTTTTTGCGTTAACAATGAGCTGCTATTCCTTTGTAATGTATTTTCATCCAGATATTCAAAACTTGACAGGTGTATTGGTATTTGGAGCTATGCACGGTGGTCTTATTAAAGGAAGTTGCATATTTGAATCGCAAATACTCAACGAGATAAAATCGTCAAATGACGAACTCAAGTATACCTCCTATGTGATTATGTTCAAAGGATTAGGAATCTTATTAGGTTCACTTATACCAGGTATGTATGTTCGTAATATCAACTTCGTATAGCTGTTATACTAAATAATAATTATATAATCTACCTACTTTATAGTCGATAAATAAATAAATAATTAATTTTTTTTTAGAAAACCTTGGTATCGAAGATTATAAGAGATTTGCATTTCTTTTAATGGGATCATTGCAAATTACCACTTTTGTCATCATGATAATTCCTGTAGCTTACTTTATCAAGGATAGTAATCTTTTTGGTAGGATTACTTATGAGCTGGCAGTCAAATTAAAGAAGATAAATTCAACGTATCATCAGAATGATGATGTCATGTCCAGAGGTTCACAGGGTTCAGATAATCTTGGCTATGTCCACAGAGAAAGTGAAATATCTTTGCCAGAAAAGAAAGCTATTACTAAGCTTTGATAATTTTTTATTAGGTATTTAAAAAAAATAGAAATGAATATATTATTTAATGATTTTATCAAAATAAACCTAATTCTTCTTGATGATAGCTCACAAAGGTCTATATTATATTAGTCTATATTAAAAGTGAGAATGAAAATAGACTATTTTTCGTATATATTCTTTGATCTCGAAAATAGAATCATAGTTTTTTCTCATTCGTACTTATAAGTAGGGATATTTTACTTGAGTTGAATCCGCATCTTTACCTACTTTAGGTTATCTGAAATTGATACAATCTGTATATACAATAAGCTTTATGGCGGATTTTAATAATAATAATTTAATAATTAATAACAATATTACCAGATATTCTCTGTTATGGACCTTAAGTTTAGCCATTTGTATTTAATGTGTGAAAATAAAAAAAGGACAAAATCAATAATTGCTCCAAAAAATATATCAATTTTATTGAATTTAACATTTGAGTAAGGGACATTGAGTAACAATTCACAATTGACTGTGTTCTTTAAAAAATCATCTGTCCCTAGAATTGGTGTGAAATTCAATAGGTTTAAATAAAAAATTGTTGAGTTATCGTCATGAATGATTTACATCATTGTCCGTAATAATCTTGAGAATCTTACCTATGCCTATCGTATGACCTTCTTCGCGTAAAATAAAACGACCCATTTGTGGATAATCCTCAAACTTTTCAACACAAATTGGACCGCTTAGGACCTGAAATTTGAAATTTCTTTAACTTGAGCTACAAATGTTAATTTTTGATGCACCTTTTGCTTTTGATAACGTCAGAAATTATGAAAAATTACGACTCACCTCAAATCTTATGATTGCAACATCATCTTGCTTTATGAATCTTGGTCGAAGCTTCTTCTCTTCTGTCTTGCGGTCAATGGTGCAGATAATTAATTTCACTTTGACCTCTTCACAACATGAATGAATATGAAGCATAGTAACAAAACTAGGACAGATGATGGAGCTATAATCCTGGATCACGACTTTGGCATCGAATTTGGCAGCAACCTAAGAACAAAAGGAAAATGATAATTCTAAATGATATGAAAAGAAAATAATAAAATTACATGACACAAATCTTCAGGAGAGCATAGAGTGAATCCGTATGAGATTTCTTCCTCTTCAACATTTTTCAATTTTAGTTTGCACAAGGCTCCAGCCCAACTGGATTCTACTTCTTCGTCATTTTCATAAACCTAGAAAATACCAAGATAGAAAATCAATTGTTCGTTTCAGTTCACGGGATTTTTAAAAATTTGATATATCCTATTAGCATAATTTTAAAAATGAAGATATTATTTACTTACAGCTAAAACTTCAACTTGAACTTTATTGGGCATTAGGACGAGCATTTGACCTTTGGTAACGGAACCTGATTCTATTTTGCCACCAACAATTGTTCCCATGTCTTTGATTTTATCTGATATGGGCATACGGAATGGAGCAGTAATTTTCCTATCCAAAGCAGGTAGATTATCCAAATATTCTAATAGCGATGGTCCCCGATAGAATGGGCAAACACTCTCAGGAGGACATTCAGCTAGGAATGCTCCAGTGTAACCAGAAGATGGCATAAAGTGCAAATCGGTCTTTTGAACAAATCCTAGTTTTCTGAGGTAGGGCAATAATTTGTTGACACATTCATGATATCTAAGAAATATTTTGAAATTCGGTATATTTAAAAGATTTTTAAATCTAAAATTACCTAGCTTCTTCCCAGTTAACAGTGGGATCGTCCATTTTGTTAATCAAAACGACTAATTGTTTAACGCCTATCGTTTTGACTAATAATGCATGTTCTCTAGTTTGACCGCCTTTTTCAAAACCAGTTTCAAATTCACCACGTCTAGCTGAGATTACTAGAATGGCTATGTCTGCGACAGCAGCTCCGCCAATCATATTTGGAACATAAGATTTGTGACCTGGAGCATCAATAATCACAAATTGTTTTTTTGGTGTAACAAAGAAACCTCGTCCACATTCAACAGTCTTTCCTTTATTCCTTTCCTCATTATTTGTGTCTAATGCCCAGGATAGATACCAACTTTCTCTTCCCTTTTCTCTTGCCTCTCTTTGATACTTCTCTAATGTTCTGTCGTCAACCATTCCAGTAAGGTGCAGTAGTTGACCCCCAATAGTTGATTTACCTGCATCTACATGTCCAATGAAAACAACATTGAGAGTTTCATTTCTACAGGATGTATCAATTTCCTATAAAATAAATTTAAATTAATTCACTCTATAAACTGGCTTTGGAGGTGGAGGGGCTGGTACAGTTACGTTAGAAACAGGAATGTCTTCTTTCACAGCGGGCTTTGGATCAATTTTTTCACTTATTGGCTCAGATTCTACTATATCACCGGTTTGTGGAAGTGAAGGAACAAATTCGAATGGAGGGGCATCTAGATCAAGTTCAATAAAATCTTGATTGATTGTAGAAGCTTGTTGTTCCCAAGAATCACTCATTTTAGATGCAAAAAATTGCTCCTAATTGTTTGCGCTTAAACAATGATTTGAGAAAATTCAAGAAATTCTTGTTTTAACGAAATCAGATAAGGTCCCGAATCGATTTTAATGGATGATCGATTCGAGACTCGAATTTCGAGTGAACCAACATTAACTGAACAGTTTCAATGCACACTGAACATCATCTAGTGGCAAACTTTAAATATTCCTTGTTAATAAAAGTAGTTTACTAGAAAAATCAATTTTTTGTAGTTTCAAGCAAAAAAGATTATCATCAATTCAGTTTTAATAGTTTACTAAATAACAATTATCCTATAATCACACTAATATGCATAGTTATAAACTGGATTTAACTTTTTTGATAATAGCGTCTGTGTATTGGGTACAAGTAGCGGTTCCCCCAAGATCTGCAGTGAGTGCCTAGAATAAAATAAATATCAATATTGTTTGGTCAGGTTTTATGTTATTATAAACAAACCTTTTTCTCTTTAATAGCTTCAAAAGTTGCTTTTTCAATAATATCAGCTTTGTCATACATTTCCAAATGTCTTAACATCATTATTGCTGAGAATAATAAAGCAGTAGGGTTAGCTTTATCTTGTCCAGCAATATCTGGCGCAGTACCATGAACTGATTCGAAAATTGCTGAGTTGTTAGCACCAATATTTCCACTTGGAGTTACGCCCAATCCTCCTATTAAACCAGCCGCTAGGTCACTAAGAATATCACCATAAAGATTTGGCATAACTAAAACATCAAATTGGTTAGGATCTTGAACCAGTTTTAAGCAAACTGTATCAAGAAAAGCATCTTCAAACTCAATATTTGGATATTTTTTAGCTTCTTCCTTGCAGGCACTGAGGAAAAGACCATCAGACATCCTCATTACATTGGCTTTATGAACTGCAGTAACTTTTTTACGACCAACATCAGAGGCATATTTGAAAGCATAAGCACTAACGCGTCGACTAGCCTCTTCAGTAATAAGTTTAATGCTCTGAACGACTCCATCGACAATCTTTTAAAAATAGATGAGAATTTTTTTTGAGATGGTTGAGTAGTTACGAGAAACTTACAACATGCTCGATTCCGGAATATTCACCTTCGGTATTTTCTCTTATCGTAACGATATCAACATCTTTATAGAGAGTCTCATAACCAGCAATACTTTTACAAGGACGAACATTTGCATAGAGATTGAATGCCTTTCTCAATGCCAGATTAAGAGACTGGTATCCTTTACCAATTGGGGTCTCCAATGGTCCCTTAAGACCAATCTTGTGTTTTCTGATGATATCCAAAGAAGACTTGGGAATTTTAAACTTTCCATCAGTTGGATCATGGACAGGATTTACATCTACTTCTTCCCAGTCGATTGGGACTTTAGCAGCGTCAAAAATCTTTTGGACGGAAGTGGATATTTCAGGACCTATTCCATGACCAGGAATTAAAGCAATAGTCTTTAACTCTGAGAAATTTCTTGAGATTCCATTGATTAGAGATCCTCTCAATTTGCTAAAAATCATCTTTTCTAAGAAATTCAAATAGCCTATTTTATTAATTTCAATTTAGCAATAGTTGTATTTTAAAAATGAAAAAAGTGGTAATTTAAATTCGAAACTGTTGTCAAATAATAAAACTTTTATCCATAATTGAAGATGGATCAACTTCAAGTTGAGCTCACTTCCTACATAAATGATGGATTTGATCCGATGAAAGAGTTACCAAACTCTATTAAGGACTTTCTTTCAAATTATCAAAAACTCCTCAGAAGAAATAAGCAAAATGAGAATGAAATTACGTTAAAGAAGTAGATAGAATATTCGTAATATTAGCTATCAAATTGATTTATTGAACGAAAAAATACTTGACGCATACAATGAAAATTTATCCCTGAGAAAGTCATCAAAAAAACTTCGAGAAGTAAGTTTTTACCTTTTTTAACTCGCATCATCTTCAAAGGAAAACTCTGTTCTCAAAGAAAAATTAAAAGGCTTCGAAGAGAGAATAAAAAATATAGAGACTTTTATCAATGAGAAAGGTTCATCTATAGACGATAGACTAAAGTGTTTGCCTATCGAATTGAAAAAAGATATTCAATAAAATCTTTATTTTCTTCTTTAAATCTTCTTCTGTACATTTAAATTTGCATTAATTAATCATAACATATAAAAATATAATCCTCAAGTTAAATAAAGTTTATCACAAGATTCCATCATCTAGTATACTCATGAGAGAACTTTCTAAAATTTGTACAGACTTTTCTTATTCTTTTAAATTATTCTTGTGATGCTCTCTGGTCTGGATGAATTATTCGGGATATTTGGTGGGACAGGATGACTGAGAAGTTTCTCTCTATTGGACATGAATGAACTTGGGGAATCATTAATCTGTGGATGGATATTCTTACTGTGACTAAAGTTTGGAGGAAAAGATTCTTTTCTCGAATATTTAAGGGTATACATTGATGATCTCTTATCATTGCTTGTAGGTAAAAGATAATTGCTCTTCTAAAAATAAATTTTGTTAATTTTTAAATTGTAAATAAATTATGAGAATAAATCGATTGTTGAACTTACATCTTGATTTCGTGAAAGGTAATTATCAGAGCGAACAATGCCTTGATTGAAATTGTTATTTAACTGTTCTGCATGTTGATTGTTTTTTATATAGATAACCTGACCGGATTGAGTTGACCAATTATCTTCCAAGTCATTTTGTGAGGAGTTTTGCTCAATGTGTAAGCAATTAGCCGAATGAACATCAGCAGTTACGTTGTATGGACTCAAATCTGATTCATAATTTTGACCAGAGAGAGAATTAGAATTGTTTTGAATAAACTCTGATGTGGAAGCAATCTGGAAAAAGAGAAAAATCTCAAAATTTGGATAAAAACTTTTTAAAAATACTTACAGTATGACCTGAAACTGATCTTTTTAACAAGCTATGTCGAGCTATTTGAATTAGGACTGAAGCAGGTTTTCCAGACATGTCACAGTTCTCAGCTCGGTTCATAGCCTCTTTTAAAAGAGTTCTTAGCACGATGAGTGGACTAGGCTCTGCTCGAACAAGCGAAACATTATCTACAGAAATGATCTCATCACCAGCTCTAAGACGGCCGTCCTTGAAATAAAGATTTAATTAATTCATATTGAAAGGTCATTTGAATATGCAAATTGATTAGTGTTCAAAAGAGAAGAACACACGAAAAAAATGTTTATTGATCATTATCGAGAAGATAAACAACCAATAATGATTTCAAATTGATTTTATCACCAGGTGTTTGTAGCTGTATAAACAAAACCATAAAAATTATGAATCATAGAAAAAAACTCACTGCTTCCGCAGAACCTCCTTCAATGATAGACTTAATGATGACGCCACCAAGAAAATTGGGTTCACAATTAAAAATATTACTCGGGTCACAGTTTACATTGCCGACCTCTTTGACGCTGACTCCAAGTCTCATTGTTTGATAGACTGGTTTATTATTATCTGAGTTCTGATGAAAATCTCTCTTCTGGTTAAGGGGTATATTCAGATTTAAGATACGAAAGTTTTTATTTGTCTGAAAAATAATCAAGTTACTTTAAAGTAGACACAACAAAAGTAAACAAAAACCTACATTTACAATAAGATTAGAATCATCCAGACTGCCTAGGGGACACAAGTTATCTAAAAGAGAACTTGCATCGGCATTTTGACGCTGTGTAAAGGCTTGGCAAAATTTGAAATCTTTTCGCATATTCGGAGGAAAGACAAGACCCGCTGGCTTATTGTCATATCTCCAAAGGATCAGATTGATCGGTTGATCTAAAGGCTTGACACGCAAAAGGGAAACAATTGAAGACTGTGCCATATTTGAAACATTTTGGCCATCAATCTGAAAAATAAATTCATTTTATATATTTCTTTAATTCAAAGCGAATTTTGAATAAAAATACCTTTAAAAGTCGATCACCAATCTGTAATCGGCCATCTTTGACAGCTGCTCCTTCTGGTATGATGCTTTTGACGCAAACACCTTGGATACACTGAAATTTGTTGCAAATAGGAAAAATTGCATCATAGACGCTGGTATTGAACATATTCCTATCGATTTCATTAATTGTTTGGAATTGATTCAGATCAATAGTAGAAAGTTTCTTTGTTGATCTTCCATTAGACAGGGATTGTGCAATTAGTGAACTGATAATGTTCATGTAAAAGGTCAACAATTTTTCCCTAGTAGTTAGACTGAATCCGAGACCAGTTTCATCTGAAAGAAAAATTATTTCATCCATATTACCAGAGATTATCGTTGAGGTCTTAGCTGAGAAAAAAAATTTGAAAATACAAAAATTAATTAATGTATTAATTGTAAACTACAATTTTTAATATATTTTTACGTATTCAATCTTGTCCAAGAAATGTTCCACGCTTTATTTAAATTACTCTAACTTGATCACAATGTATAAAAAGAGGACAACTTATTCTATTCGAAAAGGCTACTAAAATACGAGAATTTTAGTATTATATTAGAAAGATTAATTGGAAAATCTTGGCACGGATTTGAAAATAGCTGCTAACGACAATCTTCTGTTGATGTCTCTTGCAATTTCTTATGAGTCCAGCTTTCTCTCAAGTTGGTATATTTTACTATTTCAGCATGAAACCTTCAGGCTTCTCTTGACTATTATCGAAAATTTAGCTCTGTTTCTTTTGGCATTTCAGGGAGATAAAAGGCAAAATCTTATCAATTATAATTCAAGGAGAAGGATGAAAAAAGCAGAATTTTCAGAGGAAACGCAAAAATAAGAAAATATAGATATACAAATATGAATCAGATAAATCTCCAGAATAGAAACAGGAAATAAGCAAACTTTCTTGAGATAAGTTTCTGCCTTTTCGTTCTCCTTTGTTCTGGTTTATTTTTCTCATTTATTTATTGGTATGATGTAGCAAATAAGGCACAAGAAAAACACACCCTCTTTCCTTCCTTACAGAAACAAAAACGTACAAGGAAAGCATTGACAGGATAGAAATTTACCCACACGTCAGTCTCAATACGATCTGTCAATTACTATCTCACTCTATGTCTGTCTATATATCTATCTTTTTATCCCATTATTCCATTTTTATCTCTGGATATTCCTATAATATGTTGAGAAGAAAGCTTCAAAAAATCATCAAACTAAAATATCACAAGTGCTTGAATTATATCATCCTCTTTTTTTTAATTAGGTTTTACTGAGAGTAGAATTTTTAGAAAGAAAATTGTCCATCTTTATGATAGAATTCCACTGGAATTTGATTAAAATTCAAGGTTTTTCCTTTTTTTAGCTGTGCTTAACCAGAATAAAACCATTTTTACGTCAAGTTACCAACTTTTCGAATCAAATTTTAAGCTGTATTTTTTCTCTAAATTG
Organism: Gyrodactylus bullatarudis; assembly: GCA_012064415.1. Taxonomy (NCBI): domain Eukaryota; kingdom Metazoa; phylum Platyhelminthes; class Monogenea; order Gyrodactylidea; family Gyrodactylidae; genus Gyrodactylus; species Gyrodactylus bullatarudis. Next base: position 498,619 of record SSNU01000095.1, read on the forward strand.
TGTATTACAGCTCGTAAAACAATTCTAAAAAAAGAAACGATCTGCAAAACATTCTCTACAACTTATTGCCTGAAATTTTTGAGCTACTTCTTCTAGTTTAGTATCGATAGTATCTCTCAAATTTCAATAATTTTAGCAAAAATTGTAATTTCTTTTTGAAGCTATTAGGCGCACTGCTAGTAGCACAGGAGATTTTCTTTAGCAGAAATTTACGTATCGGCTAAGAAAAATGTCTCAAAAATGACCAAAAATTGGACCTTGATGAAATAGGAAAACTAAAGATTTCTCCAAATAACTCACAAAAGTACTCATAATTCTAACAAAATACAGTATATTGGTCAGTTGATATTTTTGGAGTAAAACAAATCATAGAACAACGATTCTGTATAATAAAATTATTAATGTGGGTGTAAAAAATTTTGGAAACTCATTATGTTACATTTTATTCTGCTTTATAACCCATAACACATAAGTTCTTAAATTAATAAAGATGTTAATTCTCTCAAATTCTGATCGAGTTCTAGTAATTCTACTAACAAGAAAAGTAATCAGGTCAAATAAATTTCTTTGCAATTAAAACATGAATATTGTAGATTTTTCTTTCAAGGTTAAGGAGACCTGAGCAATGCCTAGGAAAAGGTAAAAAAATGCGTAGAGTTGAATAATTTATTACTCTGTTTTCACTCTAATTAAAAATTTCATATTTTCTTATTCTTGCTGTATTGTCTTATCTTCTTCCTTGGTTCATGTAGAAGAGAGAAGGGGATAGTGTAGTTGTAAAAGATGTAACTACAAAGGGGTATATACTTTGTTCTTTTGTATCGTATAATATATTTTCTCCATCTTTTTCACCAAAGGTAAAATAGGAAGATAAATAGCAAAAATTGAATTATTATTATTTATTCAAAAAAGACAAAGTTTCTCCCTTTAAAAGAAGACAAAAATAAATAAAATTTTGAAAGAAAATGTAAGATGCAAGTGAAAAGGGTTCGAGGACAAGATGAAAAGTTTATAGCTCTTCTAATAGAAAGATTTCTGTCAGAAAAACAAGAAACAAAAAAACTCTTCATTGTTGTGAGCCAAAGAAAAATTTTTAAATCTAATGCCAGAAATTTACAGTTAAATAATTATATTTATTAGAATAAAAGATCAAATACACCTAATTAATATGAAGATGGGAATTTATGCTTTTTACAAAATTATGAATTTTTTCACCAAGAAATCGAATTTGATCAAGATTTTTTGGAATCTAGATCGTAGGTTCCACTTTCAGGATCTGAAGGAAAAAAATTTGAAAAAAATAAAATTTTAAGAAAGTTATGGCATATTTCAAATCTAGCGATGGTGCCGGATTCCCATTTTTTTGAACTTAAGAGTTAATAATTTTTGTTGATTTAAAAGTGAGAGAGTGATCAAAAGTTGATTTTTAGGATCACGATTCGTCAAAGAAATCAAATATACTGATTTAGATTTTGAGAATCCGCCCCTCTTCTTGTGAAAATCGAATCTTGATTTTTTGAACATTTTCACTACTTGAAAATCGATGAAATTTTGATGATTCAAGACCCCTGGAAATTGGCGAGTCCATTGAAATTTTCATAGTCATAATCGGTTTCTTTGACTAATCGTGATCCTTAAAATCAACTTTTGATCACTCTCTCACTTTTAAATCAACAAAAATTATTAACTCTTAAGTTCAAAAAAATGGGAATCCGGCACCATCGCTAGATTTGAAATATGCCATAACTTTCTTAAAATTTTATTTTTTTCAAATTTTTTTCCTTCAGATCCTGAAAGTGGAACCTACGATCTAGATTCCAAAAAATCTTGATCAAATTCGAAATTTATGGATTAATTAAACTTTTTCAAGTCTCTATAAAACAAGTTATTATCTTCCAAGCTGTATAAATGAGCGTTAGACCAGGTGATTAGATCTATATATTTTTCAAGCTCCAAATTGGAGATGTATTCTTTTTGGCTAGTTTATTAAGAGTTTCTTTTTGGATCATATCTATCACTAGGAGCATAGCGACAGTCAAGGATGAGCTTTATAAATAATATGGATGTATTGATTCTACTGAATTCAGATCATTTCCACAAATTAATATCATTCTGAATATTCCCCAGAATATTAATCTGACCATTCGAGTAATTTATTATGCGTAAATTCTGGATTTAAGATAATTAGTGTTGCTGGGAACTTAAGATAATTCTTTGAATTAGCAGAAAGATAAATAATTCAATAGTATTTATCAAAAGAAATCAAACCACACAGAGGCTTGATTATCTTTCTCCCTAACAGAATAGGGCGAAAAATATAGTGTATAATATTTAATAAAATCAAAGAGTTAGTGATAAATGATATCATCAAATACAAAATTAAAAATTAAGAACTCAATTTTAGCAACTCATTATTGCGATAATGAACAATTGTTCATCCAAGTTTCAGGAAATACTTCGTTTACTCACGATGGGAAATCTATTAATCTCATGGAATACGCAAAAATCTCAGTTCTATCATTTGTAAAAATTTGCATAAATAAATAATTGTCTAAAACAGTAAACTTTAGACTGGTATGATGTACCTAGATGGGCATAAGCACAAATGATTGAATGAAATAAATCATTTTTTTGTTCAAAGGAATTATTTAAAATTACCCCCCTTGAATAAAAGTTTGTACAAAACAAGTTTGATGCGAAAAAACATTGAAACACTAATACACTTGATGTTTGAATTCTAATTTATGTATTGAATTAAAAAAAATTCATTAGTTTTTCAAACAATCAACTATTATGGTAATAGCCTTTTTTCTGAAGTCAGCCAACTTGAATTTATTTCTTGAAACGAGATAAAATCTTTTGTAATTTTTTTTCATTTCTTTAATGACATGCGAAAGATAAAACTTCTGATGGGTACGCAGTAAGATTACATTGAACATTTTATAATTCCTATACTCGAATTCGATTCATTGAAGACTTTCAAAGCTATTTTCAATGAATTTAGGAAGTAATGATTTTTATAAAAATCTCACTTATTAATTTCTCAAGATTTTTTGGAAACCGATTCAAAAGGCAAACTTTCAAAGATTTAAGAAAAGTATTTGGCCCGGCTTTTCAATTTTTTAAACTTTAAGTCAATATTTTTGTTGATTTCAAGGTGTGAAAGGGATCAAACATTATTTTTCAGGATCATAATTAGTCAACGTAAACAAAAATTGTCGTGGAAACTCTGAGAAACACTATATTATTGAGCGATAATTAATTAATAAATTAGGATGATTTAAGATCAAATTGACTATTTTTTTAAAAATTGAAAAGAGATAATTGGTTTCTTTGTCAAGTGGTGATCTTGAAAGATAACATTTGGTTCCATCAACAAAAATTTTCAACTCAAAATACCTCCAATTTTTTCTTAAATCTTAGACCTTGAGATTTTTGTCAAAATCATAAATTTCTATTTTCATCGAGAATGGCTGTATAATTAACTTCACTCACTTTTGCTGAGGTTAATTGAGATTCGATGTCCCTTATCGATTACATCAAACTGGTCAAGAATGCTCAGGAGTTGTTCATTTTGTAAATGATTTCGTCTCAATTTACCCTGGGTCTTGTAAAAGTTGACAACATTCAAAGCAGAATTTTCCAACTCCCTGGAACTCTCTATTGGCGGATACAGATGTTCATTTTCACCCATGGCAAAATTTCTCTTCAACTCTGATTGATCTCTATTGTTGCCCATTATTTGAAGTTGGAGAATTTCAACTTCTGTCCGCATTTCGTCCTCTTTCTGTATTTGATCGTATGCATCATGAGGATCTTGATCGGAGTATTCCTCGCAGTTATCCTCATCTGGACGCTCTGATACTCTTTCGTTGTTGTTATCTTCAGGGTTTGAGCCTTGCTCTTCGCGATAGTTATCATTATTATGATTGTCATCACAATAACCACGATCATCGTAGTTTTCTCCGTTTCCATGGGAACTCATCATCATTGCAGTCGGATTCAGTTTTTGTGAGAACATGGCCCTACAGAGAAAAAGAATATCACCTGATTCTGACTCAATATCTTTCGGTATTCTACGAAAGTGTGGTATTCTACAAGAAAAAGGAAAGAATCTGTATTGATTTAGATTTAAAATTTTACACACACCCTCGAGTAACATGGAAAAATTAGTATGTATTCTTTTGAAGAATTCATGCATTTAAGATTAGCAAAAATTGCCTACATAAATTTAAAATAAAAATAATTCACAGGAAATCTACGCAGTTACTTCCAAGGGAAAGTATAAGAAACATTTTTCCAATTTAAAGAGTCATATAGGACACACTTTAACAGGAGAAGAAATCAATTTTCCTGTTCGTTTCCTGAAAAGGTTGCATTAGAGTTTTCGAATTAACTCATCCAAACTTCAATTGGAGCATAAATTTTTTTGTAAATTAAAAAAGAGTCCGAAATTTATCAGGAAATCTCATTCATCCAATGTCAACTTCCTCTATGCTAGAATTACAATGAAATACTTTTCAATGAAACTGAATTCAATCCATTCAAATTTATACTATAAAAGAGTGATGTCATATTGTTATTTCTGAAAATAACAACAAGCAGCTTATTAATTTTTCAATTGATTTCAAAATTTTGTTTCCAAATACAGTAAAAATTAAAAATATTTCTTACTTTGAATTTGAGACCTTATTTTTTGAAGAAAACATTCTCGACTGTTTGTTCATAAATAATTTGTCGAGGTTAGATTTTTTCTTTGGCATTGTTTCAGAATGATAGTTCTTTGAGTCACCATGATTACCACCAAAATTTTCATCGAGATGGTCCTGTTTCTGTTCAAACATGGAACGTTCAGCTTCAACCATTTCAGCCATGGAATAACCTGGAATATTTTCCAGTCGATTTCTCCATTGGTCAGAATATTCAGAATAACTGTTTTTCCTTAGAGATGAATAGTTTTTCTCATTATACTCTTGTTCATCCTAATTGAAAGAAAAAATATTCATTTCATCTCGATTTGGAGATTTGTCAAAGTTTACTGTATTTTCAAAAATATAAACTTGATTTATTGAGAGGGATTACTTTAGGAAATATTAACCCTATTCATTTTCTTTCTTGTATGAATAAATAATTCAAGCCAAGTAGCAATAAATATATGAATAAAAGGAATATAAATTATAAAACTCAAGAATCAATCAAGCTACATTCCGAATACAATCGGAATTAATATGAGTTATACACGTAAGCAGTTCGAGAGAATTATTGAAAATCACGAAAGATTTTTCAGAGTACTCATCTATATTTTTTTCATCTTTGCTTATCACATTTTCAGTTATCAATGGCTCTCAAAAAACATTTAAGCTGCTTGGGAAAATTACAAACTACTAAGAAGTGAAGAGAATGCAGAAATAGAAGAAGTTTTGATTGATTATAGCTCTCTATTAATGGAAGTAAGACTAAAGTCATTTATCAAAGGAAGAAAATTAATGGAATAAATAAAAGAAAAATCCATCATCAAGAAAGTATAGTGACCCTGATTTAACGAAGCTCGCATTTTATCTATGAAGTAAATGATTCTTGACTGAATAAATTGAAAAGAATTTCGACAAACTTCATCCTCTTTTGATTGATTATAATTGCTAGAAGCATTTTCCACATCACTAAGGGGATCTTCATTTTGATCAGGCTTATTGTTTGCTGGGACAGAATCATCGTCTCCTTTTGTTTGATGAGATTTTCTCTTCTTCTTTGTTTTTCCAAATAGTTTAATGTTAAATGGACTCTCAATGTTCCCTCGAAAGCTAGATAAATAGAAAATGATAAAAACGATTATTTTATTTTCCCTGATCAATCACCAACAAGATTAGGTTTATTCAATGAATTTTAAATGAGATTTTCAAAGGATAGTACTGTACTTGCTATTGTCAAAAAGTCTCACGCTAGTTAAATTAGTTTTTATTATCCGGCTCTTTTTATCGATTAAATTTTAGAAAAGTAGTAGCAGTTAAAGAGTTTAAATTTACAAGGTTTTTATTAGAATTATAATTTTGAACAAGCAAGTATTTCTTCAGGGAGTTGTTCGGCATAGGTAGACTTAAACGGTGTCCACTTGCTGCTCTAATAATTCTGAATAACTACTATAATCCTTATTTTTCAAGAAACTCTACATCCATCATATTGGAAGAGAAGCTGAAATCCAAGTTGGAGTGTACAAAGAATAAAATTATTATTATAAACTATCATTCATATGCACCTCGAAAATATAAATTAAATACATTACAAGGGGAAATTTTAAGAACATTAAGGTTATGTGATACAAATTTTTCAAGAGAAGATTTAAAAATAACATTAAAAATAAGTATAAAATATGATTTTGGAGTCTATAGAAATTAAACTAAACGAGGTAATGATGTATATAAATATTGAAAATCGTTGGCTAGAATTGATTGATTAAAGTTGAGAAGATATCTGATTGTTCTAATGTTTTGATTGGGCACACAAGGTTTTAAGTATCTTAGTTTTTTGAAAAATCTCATAGTCAAATAGCAAGCGAATAACGTTATAGTCAAAGGATTAGAACTTTATGGAAAGATGACCGATAAAATTCTAACTTGATTACTTGATAGACAAAGCGAGCAACATCTTATAATTTTATTTTCAAATCAAGATAGGAAAAATTGGGAAATGGTAAACTAAAAACATATGAGAGATATGCTGTTGAATGAAATTCAAGGATTTCTTTCTTGAGGATTAAAAGAAAGCAATCATGAAATTACAATATCTGAGCATTCGAGAAAAAAGGAACACAGACAAACTAAATTTGAAGTAATACAGTATTTTAATCTCGATAATACTTGAGTGAATTTTGAATTGTTCTGTGTTTGGAAGAGAAAAGATTACCTTACTTTGATCTTGAAAAGAATAATTTGTGGATAAGATTTAGCATTTCGAAAATTTTAACTAAAATTCAAAAAAATCATATCCAGAGCATATGCCTGCCATATGTGCCTAGACTGTTTCTTTATCAGATTATAAACTAGATACTCTCAATTCTTCAATGAATTGGACTGCTGTAATTAGCTCTAAAAGGCTTATTATCATATTGGTTTATTTTGAATATAACTCCTGAAAATTAAAACTTTTCCAAATTTTAGACGAAAATAGAACCAATTTTTGAATTACTAATTTAAGCCTAATACCGACTTCGTCAAAATTTGTAAAAACTTTTTTGGGTAGTTAAGTAATCAAAAAAATCTTCTCATCATTATTGAGCTCCAGATAAAAAATATTTGACACGTTTGGATGGAATTCTAATGTTTGAATATTTTTTTTTTAATATAAAACTAATTTTAGGTCATTTCTTACTGAATCGGAAAAGAATTTGATTTTTGTGAAGATCATAAAATTCATCGACCAGCTTTATACAGCTGCATTCGATAACTATAAAAAATGGTTTTATATACATTTCCCACTAAAATATCACCACAATCATAATCGAAAATAGATAGAATGGCGATAAAAAATTGCCCAATTTCAATTATGTTACCGTAATAACACTAATTTGAATTTATTATCATTTCAGTAGGATACGATGTTGCAATACATCCAGAATTATTAATTTAATAAAAAATGCTATTGCAAGCTCGGTTTACTGTTTGTTCAGCCATGCGTTCTTTTTTTTATCCCCCTTTGTAAATATATGGCTGAGAAGAAAATTTTAACGTCTTTATGAAAAGAAAGTAAGACATTTAAAAAATGTTTGGGCAATCGAAATCATGACAAAAGAGGCGAAATAATTAAATTTAGAGAATCTTTATCCTCTTATATATCGAGTTGAATTTTAAAATCGAATTAATCCGATTAAAATTTCTTAGAAAAATGTCATCATAATCTCTTGAAAAATTTTGTAGTATGGATTCAAGATGTATATATTCACTGATGATATCTACAGTCAGGAAAATGATGAATTGCTTACGATTTTTTCTTTCTCGGTAGCGTCTGTGATTTTGTTAAATTAGAGAAAAAGTTTTGTTTCGTCTCTGATGCATTTTGAGGCTTCGACTCTTGATCTGAATCTGACTTTGAGTAGCTTGTATCAGTGGATTTGTGAACCGGGGTAGTTTCTGATTTTCTACTATTCCCTTTTGCTTCACAACTAATGATTTCATTCCCAGACATCTGAGGGGGTAAAGGGAGAGGCGCATCCTTTTGGAAAATGAAATTAAAAACATGAATTAAAAAAAACAGGAATTAAAAACAGGAATGTTTGTATGTTGATATCAATTACAATTTCTGCATTGATTTTGTAGAATTGGAAACATGGAAATTCTATATTTTATACATTTGAAAATTTAAGGAAAAATACATGTATTTCTATTCTCTCAAGCAACATTTGTGTTCCCGCATCAATCAAATACATGCATTATGTAGGACGGAGGAAAATATATTCATCATGTAAACGCCTTTTTTATTTTATCAATGTACGTTTATGAACGTTTCTCTGTATGCATATGACTGTATTCTTAACTGTATCCTTTCCAATCGAGAATAGTTCACAGAATAATTGAAAAAAAACCGTCTTAAACGTGAAGGAATCTCTGTATTTTTTTCAATAAACTATTCTTGTAGTATTTCTCTGCTGAAAAAGAAAAATATTCTACAAGGAAGCAAGTAAAAACCTTTAAATTTTCTAGGTGTTTTAATAAGTTTGGCATTTCAATTTTCTCAGTGTTTTTTCGTTAATTAGCGAGAATACAATTTTTATATTCTCAAATGTTTTTTAAAATCTAACCTGATTATTTGATATCTTCTTGTTAAACTCTCATTCAAGAGAAATGTATACAAAACTTGTTTCGAGTTCAACTTTTGATCTAAAATCGATTGTGGATTCATGATCAAGACGGATTAATTAAAAAAAACTTTTGTAGAGATAAATTTTGCAAATTATCAAGTTCTAACCGGGGTCAAAATCTGAATGAGGTCTTCAGAAGAATTCGAAAGAATTCAGAAGAACATATCATTCAAAAATCATTTATGTACTGGTTACAAAAGAAAAAATGATTTTAGATCAAAATTAACAGGATGAAAAATTTATTTTCCAATGTAGTCTAATTGAAAAATGTCTTATGGATCAACAATCCGATGCCTACTTTAAAGTAATACCAAATTTAAGAGATTTTTCACTAAAATTTAAACTTTGACTCTATCATTGCGGCTTTAATAGAAAATTTTTAGAGAAAAATTTATCGAAAATTCATTCTGAACAACATATTTACCCTACATTGGTCTAATCATTCTATGACTTTTAAATTAACATAATTTTTGCCACTAAATAGTGAGACGAAGTGTCTATGAAAAACGCTAAACACTTTTCCTAACATCAAAAATATCAACTTCTTGTAGGATGAATATGTATTACTCCTGCCTAGGAGAAAAATTATGGACCTGACATTTTATTAGAAATGTAATGCCCCCAATATGTCAATAAAACTCTATTCACTGATGGAGAGATGGTCAAGATCAACTCTTCAAGGGAATAAAATTTCTTTTGTTAAGACAGTATCAAGTTACTCTCAATGTGGGCAAGAGGAGGGAGTTTTATTCTTTTAGCTGGAAATCTATTCACAATTAAAATATCCCTCTTTATCTTGGTGGAAGTAGATGGAACTTTTCTTCTTTTCTAAGAATTTTAATAAAAAAAGAATACATTAATTGTTGAGATGGAGGTAAAAAAATTTCCTCTTTTATTTAGAAGTTACTCTAAAAAATTACCTATTGCAAGGAAAATAGAGAGGAGGAAGTAGAAACAGGATTTTGATGCCTTTTCAGCTAATTAAGTAAGTCCAAAAGGGAAATCACTTAAATACTACTACTGTATTTGATAAATAGCTTGCATAGATTGTTGTTGTTTTGGGCGTTTCAGGAAATGTCCTAGCCAAAACCAGAGAAATAAATAACTTGGAATAAACAGAAGGCAATCTTAATTTCAGATGCGCAACAGTATCTATTTCATAAATATCATTTTTGTATAGACTATTAATTGGAAGTTCTCTATTCTCGCTGTTATCAAGTTAACTTCACTTAAAAGAGTATTCTTTTAGTGGTTAGAGAAGAGCTTACACAAGAAATATAAAAAGAAAATATGCTGAACCTTTTAGAATACATATTAGAGAAAGACAAATATATATTGTTTCCTATTCTTCCAATAGATTCTATATGCTTTGTAATCGCCGTTTTCGAAAACTATTAATAAATTTAAAATATTTTGGTATGCATAAATCCCATTAATAAATCGTTAATTTTTCTCAAATTGACCGGATATAATATATTTGACGAGAAAAAATATTTTTTTAATTTGATAATTTAGACTCTGGTTTCAAAACTGACTAGAGTTTCAAATTATCTATAAAATTTTATCTTGATATAGATTCGAAAGGAACAATTTACTGGTTCAAATTTAGAGTACTAAAAGAGCGGAAAGCAATATAGAAATTATTATTTCTTAGAACCTGTGGAATACACCCTAAAAATGGAGATGAAAATTTATCTCTATCAGTGAAATAATTGGTTATTCTCTTTGAATCTGAGCTGAAAACCAAAGCTTCAAAACATTTAATTCAGTGAATGCTTCTTTTCATTTTGCTTTAGAAAAGGACCCTAAGAGAATTTGATGGAACCCTTGGCCTGAATTCGATATCGATTTTGACATCAATTTCATTTGCATGATAAAAAATACTCATAATTGAGTTTGACAGAATACGAAGAGAGTGTACAATGTAAAAACATCTATTGTGCTTTGTATGGATAAATTTCACCCAGAGAGGGATTGTTGGATGGAATAAATCTCTCTCAAGACATTTTTTACTTAGATGGGAAGATATAGATTTTCCCCAATCAAAAAAAACATGAAATACACAGTACTTTTAAAAAGTAAAGTCTCATGTCTCATGGATTTTCTACAAATTTTGGGTGGAATAATTTTGAATGATTCCCAAGTGAATGAAAAATTGGTGTTAAGTCCTATCAAGTCAAAATGAACTTTTAACCCCTCCTGAAGTGTGTAGAAATATCTGTATTATTAAAATAAGAATTACACAAATTTTTGTGTTAAAATACTTAATCAAAACAAAAAAGATTTGTTTTATTTATTACACGTATGTTATTTGAATAATTACAAAAGATGAAATAGAATCATTTAAAAACTCAAAAATTAAAGTCCCTGAGCAGCAGTGTTATTCCAATAATGTTCCCGTCAACACAATAGAAGCTCATGAACAGTCATGTAACTCGCACAGTATCCCTAATCCGTGATATTCTAGTAGTGTTCAAGACAATTTATTTACAATTTCCAAAATATGCAGGAAGCAAACTTCTTGAAGTTTTATTGAAGAAATAAATATGATTCAGAATGAAAGTACAAATATAGAATAGTCAACGGTAGTTGATAATCGAATTAGTTCTCAACCTATAATTAGCAGTATCGGAAATGTGAAAAAGGCTGCACTTGCAAATGGTAAAAGAGGTAGAAAACCTAAAAGTCTGAGTGGGCAACCAACATTGGACAGATACGTAAAAAGAAAGCAATGATCATGAATACAACTCTTTCCTTCAATACTTGGAAAATGGACATATATGTTTATCGGCACCGAAAGGGTTAACCAGCTTTTGAACTTTCCATTTGACAGAATTATAATTAGCTGTTCAACATGATTTGGAATTATTTCAATTTATTGCAATTTCTTCTGTAAAATTACCTGTAATAAGAATTTTTACAGAAATAGATATTTCCCCACATTACCCTCCTGGTCCAGATTAACTTGAATTCAGTTTCATTCAAACTAACTTTATTAGATTCAGTCTATAGAACCCCTCATTAATTAGGAGAATTTTTAGTTTTTGTTCTTTAAAGATTCTATTTTTAATGTATCAGATTGAATGAATAAAATAGTCTTCAGACAGAGATCTATTCCTGAAATTCAACACACACAATGGGATGCATTATTTGATCTTATTAGATGTGTTAAAAGAAGGGGAATTATGTAAAAGAGAGAGATACAACAAACAATTTTGAGCTTAGAGAAGATATTACTATATTCCTCTCAATGACTGGTTCATTCATGCTGAGATAGAAAAATGTAGATAATCTCTTCCACTCTAGTGCTAAAGAAGGATAATTTTGATACTGTATGTCATATGACGTTCATCCAAATCGTTTGTTAAATATCCTCAAGGGATAAAATGTACAAAAAATAGGTAAAGGATTACCAATGGTATTGAGGAAAACTGTAAAAAGAAATAGGAACATTAGTCATTGAGTAAGCTTACGATGGACTTCCCCCAATGCATTCATTAGTATAAAATATTGATAAAAATGATTATCTTTGGTGACTACTTGAATGCTGCATTTGTGGTAATTTTATGTAAATGAAACCGAAATTCCGGTGTTTGACTCATGATTCTTTTGATAAATTTTTTTTCATCCTTACTACACAATACTCTCTTAATAGTTCAATAGTATTTCTAATACGTAAATTACACGGTAATGGAAAAATATAAAAATTAAATGAATTTTGGAGGGTTGATAGAGTTGATAAGTTAAGCACTGGGAAAAGTACGAAAATTCTTTTTCTCAATTTTTATTCTCCCAGTCAATATCAATTAGAGATTTGTCAAATTAAAGAACAGAAAATTTCTACAACCCATTGCCTGACTACTTTGAGCTACGGGCTATAGATTTTGAGATATCTTTTAAAAATGTGAAAATTGTTAGAGATTCGAAAATTTGATAAAATTTTAAAAGCACTTTTCCATTGGCGTAGAGAATTCTTTTTCCAGAATTAGATTATAGAATAGTTGAAATTCGCATCAGTTGTTTGGAAATTTACTTTGATGCAGCGAAAATTTGAGAAAAATGACTGTATTTCACAGAATATTTAAATTTTTTTCTTAAATGAACTTGTCTAAATGAAAGTAACCCTCATCATTCAAGCTTGTTTCTTTGCATGATCGTGTTATTTAACCCTCAAAGTCCCAGAAGATTTTTTTCATTTGATCTTCATAATTTTTGTAGATACGCTGACTACAAATCTACTATCAGTATAAAGCAATAATTTTTTAAGGTATATTGATACATGGTGATCTTTTGGATATAAACCCCATACTTTAAAAGTTCAATGAAAGTAGTTTGAGTTAATATTTGAATCTAAAGGCAAAAGAGAATAAAGAAAAGTGTAGATTTTATAAATTTAGAGACTTTTAAGAACATTGTGAAAAAATGAGAATCTTGATCATCAAGCAAGTTAATTTCATATGAGTCCTAGTGAAATAAGCTGATGATGGATCTTCAAAGCTCTTAACCTGTAAAGAGGTTGAGAACGATTGTCTACGTAGCGTTATATAACCATTTCTTCAGAGAAATAACCAAATGTAGAGCGTGGAAAGCGTCTTTGAGAAGCATCTCAATTTAATTTTCAAGGTAATTTTTCTGAGTAAGCCAGCGACGTAAAAAAAGTTAGAAAAAATGACTTTTTTGAATAAAAGAATTCTAAAGTCCTTTGATCTGACTAAATTCTTCAATTTAACAATGGCAAAGTTGGGGAGCCAGTGAATGCTTGATTTACACTGTTAAATAAACAGAAATATTGCAGGTTCTTCATATGATGATTGTCTCATCCACAGGGAAGAAGGTACTTGACTAACTGGCTTTGGAAAAATATTGGTGGGTTCCGATTAAATCTACATCTATTAATAAATCCCTTTTTATCTTGTAGTTTTAAAAAATTTCAAATTGGAGTGAAAAAAAGATTAAAGTGGATTAAGTCATTGTTCTTGCCTAAGTCTCTTTTATTTTTATCATTACTCTGTAGTAGTAAATCTTGTATTATTTCGTTACAAATCATAATTATTATTATCAAAAGGAAAAGCATGAGTCATACCTTTCTTTAGATTATTAGAAGATTTCTCTGTAATTACGATTATCTTATACACATTCTTGCGCACATAGTCATTCATTCTTAGAAACATGACATTGTTCTATCCTACCAAGTGTAAATCTATCCTCAGCAGTATCTCACGCTCTTACATATATATATTCAGTATGTGTATTTTGATCAAGTTGAAAAAAAGATAATAACAAAAAGAGGTATTATTCCTTTTGGGAATAGTAATAACACTGTCATATCCTTTAATTTATTTTTTGAGATTACTTCATATTATATTGAACAAAGGATAAAATACAATTCTTATTATCAATACTTACATCGATGAAGGCGTTCTTTGAATAGAGCTTATCGGCATTGATTTGAGACGGAATAGTTGAACAGTCATTGTTTGTCTTAGGCAATCTTGAAAAAAGAATGAATTTAACTTTACAAAATAAGTCTATAGGAGCCGTAAACTGAGAACAATTACTCTTACAAGTCAAAACTAATCATTTTCAGTGAAATTTTCGGGCTCATTTTCGTATCGACTTTACCGAGAGATCTATAAATTCTAAGCATCATCAATTTTTCAAATCCTCGCTCAATTTTCATTGAGTTCTTACTACGTAACCACATAAAAAAGTGATCTCATCATGATGAAGTTGAACACCATGATAAAATTCATTTTTCTATCATGTCTTTGGGAGATTAAAGGAAAAATAAGCATCAAGATACGTAGAGTGGGTTTCCCCCTTCAGAAATATGTCAAACATTATCTGGGTACGAAATTCTATGAAAATAGTGAGTTCTCTTGTGAGTTGTTCGGAGAATAAATCTTTTTAGTCTGTGTTGAGAGTCTCATTTTATTGAGTCTCTAGAGAAATTCTTCCCTCTTGGATGATCCAAATTGGATCTTTGGAAAACTAAGAAGATATTTTCATAAAGACATACAGATCAGTTAAAATGTATATAGTTATGATTATTCGAAAACTCGTAAATATTCCTTATTTTTGAGAAAATCCTCTTCTAGGTGCACTCAATAAGATCATTTTTTATTTTTAATAACTCACAAAATTTTCGAATAATCCAGAGGCAAAGAAGGTGCTGGCATTTTAGTTGGTCTTTTGAGAGTTTGTTGTTGTTCCTAGGAAAGATTTTTAAGATAAATTCATAAAATGGTAGTCTATATTATTTGGTTTAATACTTCAGTAAAATTATCATGAGCTGTTATTTGTCTGCGAGTAGGACTAGGGGATGCAATAATTCCTGTACTGATGGGCGGTGGAGGAGCTGGTTTTCTTTTGAAGCAGATTTGTTCATTGGGTTGTTTTATTTCATTTCTTTGTTCTTGAGACTTAGGAATAAGATTCTCTGTGTTGAATTCAGCAACGAGCTAAAGTTTATAAAATTAATTCATTACAAGTTCTTTGTCATCTAAAACATCTATAACAAGGTCATCCCAATCTAAAATTCCACCATCTCTTGCGACAACAAGAGAGTTGATGACTATGTCTAAAGGGTTTGGATCATCTGTGATTTCTTTGAATGAGCAAGAGTTATCCAACGAGTTTATTTTTAATTTTTGACGATGAGATTTTTGGTATCGCAAAATAGCTTGCTTTGATAACTCTTGAATTGTGATATTACCATCTCCGCAAGGTACAACAACCTTGACTTCATTAAAATTCACTGTGACCTTCATTCTTATGAAAAATTATCCTATTTATTGATTTTCTTCAATAAATCATTTGGAACTTTTGAATTTGTGTCAAGGTTAATTACGAATGGCTAGTTTTTAAAAGAAGAACTCTATATTTACAATTTTGTTTATAAATATTATGATTTACAAATAAATTCTCAACCTAAGGGAACTATATTCCTGGAATAAAATTTATTTTAAATTAACTATAAAAACTTTATCTTATGAAGATTTTAGTTGAATGGATATCTTATAGCATTACAGTCTTAGAACCTAGAGGAAGAACAATTAATTGTGTATAGTTGTTCATTCTTATTGTATGCAATAGTGGATCATTGTCTCTTACAGTTTTTTGTCTGGCTAGAGATTACGCTGATAATTTTTATTAATAACAGAATATTCAACCTTTTATAATCTATAGTCAGGATACTTTATCTACAATCTTCACAATACTATGTCTTGTAAATTATATACTGAAATTCCAAACTACTCATAGGTATAATGATGTATTAAAAAATTAAATTCTTTGATTGATCAATATTGACGTTCTCACGCTACTTGATCACTTGGTGACCAATGGTGAGATAGTGAAAAAAGACTTGAATCCAAAGCACAACAAATTCAAATCTACATCAGATAGTTGAATTAAACTTCATAATAATTTGCTCTGGAAATTTGATGCGCAAATTTTATTGAAGAATTTTTTCATTAATTTACACAAATCTGATGGTCTTTTAATTTCTCTTAACAGTAAATTTCAATATTGTCCTAGTCGCCAGATCGGTTTTTCTCACAATTTTCAAGGTCTCTAAAATTCTTAATAATGGATCATTAGATTTCTTATTGATAATACTGTCAGCCCCTATATTATTAATCTCACTTTCATGTCCCTTCAAAACAGATCCCAATACGTCTCATTTAACAAAACCAAATCTCAACCTTCTAATATCACATCTGGAGTACCTCAAGGATCCACTATTGGACCTACACTATTCAATCTTGTTTTCGCTCAAATAGTTCCCTCCTCACCTGATATAATATGTTACAAATGTGCAGATCATATAAAAATACTCTTCACAATCAAAAATGGTATTGAATCCATCCAAAGTGAAATCAATCACGTCACTACTAGCCTTGGTCAAATTTGTCTTTCTCTCAATCATAGCAAAACTAAAATAATGAATTCATATTCAAACATTTCACTGACACCAGATCTTACTACTCTTATTGTTAGCCAAATCAATGATCTCGGCTTACTCTATAACAACAAACTGGATGCCTCAATACATGCTAAACATGTTCTCAAAAAAAACGAAAATTTGTTCACTCCCCTGAATTTTGGCTTCTACTGTTCAAACAGTTATTTCTCCCGCATTTTGTTTATGGAGCATCTCTTCTCTGCAATCTTCCGAAAAACTGAACGCCTTCAATTTAAATTCCTACGGGCGTGCTTCTGGCCTTACTCATACAAGGAGCTCCTCGAAAAAGCTTGTCTACGTCCCATCTGGCATAGAAGAATTGCCTCATCAGATGCTCTTTACCAGAAAATTCCAAAACAAAATCACCATTCTCACAATCTCCGCTCCTCAAGAGGATTTGCAGTTCTTCTCACCACCCGCTTCATCCTCTGAGGCCCAGATTTCAAATTAACCTAGATGCATTTAAAGATCAAACTATAAAACAGATTGTATAATTTATTTTCAATTTTGTACCAGATAGCTATGACTATTTTACAAACTTTTTTAAATTAAAAAAATCTTATATATTATATATATTAATCGTAAATTTGATTCCTTATTTTTCCTTCAATTCCTTTGTAATAGTTTTTTGGATTCGACATATGAGAAGACAATTTCCAGAACGACTTTACTCTTCAAGGTAACCCGTGTTAATCTTGCAAAATTAGGGGGTCATGCCTTGGCAATCAGAGAAACACTTCCTAATCTACCTAAACCCAAACCTTTGTTTAAAAAAGATAGCGGGAATGTAACTGGGAATAAAAAGATGAGAAATTATCGTTTTCTCTAACCTTCCTTATAAGTTATGGGTAAAATACCAACAAGAACAAATGCTCAACTGAGAAAAACTATTTAAAAGTAAGTCAAAAATCATAATTTATTATAATCATAAATTTTATCATGAATATATTCTATTGATATGTTAATTATTTGATAAAATAAATTTTAAAATCTTGTAAAAAAGTAAAGACGAAGTTAAATTGCCACCGGCGTAGTTCAACAAAACCTTTCATTCATTTTTCGATTCTGTAGCTGAAATAAATTAACTTTTCTCGTTGAATCAGTAAAAATTGAATAAGGATAAATTACTAAAATTCTGTCACGAAAAATTCTTCACCGTACTGATTGTAGTTTTTCGGTCTCAAGAATCTCTCTTCAAATGATGTTTCCAATATTTGGTCGTCTTCGTCATTATCCGATGATATCAACTGCATAGGAATGGAAAGAATAATTAAGTATAAACTGCTTGTTTAATTACGATTCTGAATGCAAATAAAAAATTTGTAACAGAAGTCATACATTACATGACTATAGAAATCAAACAAGAAATCACAAACATGTATTATATATACAGACAATGAGAAAAATTAGAAATGAAAAGAGGATTCTTTTTGTATTTTGAACAGGTATAAATCGTGGTGAAAATTTTACAGGACTCTAGCTCACTTTATAAATCACTTTTTTCCTAAATTATCATTATTTTTTAGGAAACATAAAGTTGCTTAAAAATATATTCAATAAGTATAAACCTTACAATAGTACGATAGTTGGAAGAGATGGGAGAAGATACGGATGTGGTAAAACTTCTAGTTGAATCCTTCTTCGAGAAAAATTCGCATGGACTTTGATTGGGCAAATCTTCAATACTGAAAAAAAAAGATTTAATCTTGTAGGTTTACTAAGAGAGAATGTTACTTACGACTTAAAGACGCATTTAGGATTCCGTGAACGGAGCTTTGGTCTGGGAAGAATGATTTTATCCCGGAAGGATTGATCAATCGATGAAGATTGCCTGAAATAAAAAAAAAAATTTGTAATGACATTATCAAAATTTTACAAAAATGATTTTTTTGTGTACGTGATATCACAAAAAACTAAGGACTTGGATATTAACCACAAGATTACTCCTCCTCCAGACCGCTGTTATCATCTACGCTCCTCAAGAGGTTTTACTATACTATTGACCAACCTGAACCCTCTCAAACATAGATTCCAATAAAATTTTAATGTTTTTAAAAACCAGAAAATCCCGCAGATTGTAAATATTATCTCAAAATTTGAACCAGATACACATAACTATTTTACTAATTTTTAAAATAAAAATCTTATTTATTATCCCTTGTCCGATTATTGGGGTGTTTTTCACCCCAAGACAGATATTTATCCGAATATTTTTCATAAATTTTATCTTGGATACCGGTTCTTGTTGACAATATTTAGTGTTTATTTTTTCAATATCTTTTTTTGTTGCTGAGATACAAGGATTGAAATTCTCTAGTCCGTTGCCACTAGCATGGGGTATAAACCACCCCATATGGCATTTTCGGTTTTTTGTTTTCACTAAAAGGTATTACTTCATTTTTTATCTTTGCAATGAACAGTGACGACGTATTTTGTTATCTCCCTCCAATTCCGGATTTATCAAGCAACGAATCTTCGGTTGAAACAGACAGTGATTCCGAAGAGGACATGGTAATATCTGATCTCAGTAAAGAAGAAGAAGACCCAGACGTTTCAATATCTCTGCCAAATCATGAAGTTCTTCTATCCAAATGCTCCTCATACACCTATACACATATGCCTAGTATCAAAAGAAAAACTACCTCAGAAAGAATATGTAAATTCACACCTGGGTTGACAGTGTATTCCAAAAAGGCGGTTGAAATTTCAGAATTTTTCGATTTATTCATTGATCCTGAAATACTTGAGGATATCACCAAACATACAAATGAGTATGCTCTATTCATAGATAAAAACTTCAAATTACTAACTATAACAGAACTTCAAAGATGGATTGGAATCTGTTTATACTTTGGAGTTGCCAAGCAGAAATCCATGGAATTATCAGAACTCTGGACAGGATATTTTGCTCACCCTACTGTGAAAGAAGCAATGAGTTACAATCGCTTTTCCTTGATCAAAAAGTATATTCGATTCGACAACAAACTTAGTAGACCAACTCAACGAGACAAACTGCGACCTATCAGATGTATTTTTGATAAGTTTATAGCGAACTGTTCAAAAGCATACGTCCCTACTGATCAGCTAACAATTGATGAACAGCTTGTAGGATTCAAGGGTAAATGCCCATTTAGAATGTATATCCCATCGAAACCAGAAAGATATGGGATAAAGATATGGTGTATTTGTGATGCAAAGAATTCCTATCTACTCAATGCACAAATTTACATCGGCAAGGAGAACAATAAAGTAGATAAAAATCAGGGTGATCGTGTAGTCAAAGAACTCTCCTATCCATTTTTGAAATCTGGAAGAACTATCATTGCTGATAACTTTTTCTCGAGCATGGATATTGTGACGTACCTGAAAAAAATAGGACAACTTATGTTGGAACTGTTCGTAAGAATAGAAGATTTTTACCAGCTTCATTTCAACAGAAAAAAATAGAGGAAAATACACGAGAGAATATTTTCCATGAAGATGCAACCTTACTAAGATTTGGTCAGAAGAAAAATGTTCCAGTTGTCATGATATCCTCTCTACATTGTGACTTGGATGAAGAAGATCGGAAGATTCCTGAAATAATTGATTATTATAATCATACGAAAGGAGGCGTTGATGTTCTAGACCAACTGGTCGGATATTATACGTGCAAACGAAAAACAGCTAGATGGCCTTTGAAAATTTTCTGGAATATAGTTGATATTGCTGTCTACAATTCTTACATATTATATGGAATAAAATGGCCCCAAATAGTTAGTAAGAAAAATAAAAGATCAAGAAGAAATTATATTGTTGAATTAGCAATGAATCTAATGAAAAAAGAAAAAAATATCCTTCAAGATTTTAGTCCTCCAAAAAACGCAAAAAAATCTGTTCAAAACAATCAAGATGCGAGAACTGTGGACGAAATCAAGACAGAAAAACCAAAACAAAATGTTATAAATGTGATAAATTTATATGCAAAGAGCATACTTATTCCTTGTGTAAAGATTGCTTATGAAATTAAAAATTATTTTGTTGAAATTCACATAGTTTTTAATTTGGGGTGTAAAACACCCCAAATCGATGTAACGGGATTTTTTCCATCGCAAGGACAAGGGATAACCCTAATAAAATTCAGGGTCAATGCAAAATAGAGATGTAACAAATTTTTCAACCTACTTGAAAAACCTACTCAATTTATAATACTATGACTTCTTGACATTATTTTATATAAGATCAAGTATCAAAATGCTTTTCTGTGATAATATATACAAGTTTAAAGATCGGACTTTTTTAAAAATGCCGCTAGATTTTCAATGAATTTTCACTACGTTTTTACTAAAATTTCAAATATCTTTTTTGCTGATAAAGCTCAAAGTGTTTTTTTTCAATGAAAATAATATTAGAATCATTTCTGTTAAATTTTGTTGTACCACTATGCCTACAAGAGAATTTAGGGTAAATGGGCAATGCACGACTATGCAAGGGAATGCAAACGAATTTTAGTTATTTTGGATTTCACACATCATTGTTATCAAAATTATATGAGGAAATTTCACGGAAAACTTTGATTTAATAAAAGATCAAAATTAGTTACATCTCTAATGCAAAATAAACTTTATTTCTGAGAGAATTAGACAAAAATCAAGACATAACTACAACGCGGTAATCTTCGGTCTGATCGTGATCCTAAAAAATTATTTCTACTGCTTTCTCACTTCAGAGTTGAAAATTTTGTAAAATTCAAAAATTTTCAATTTCATATGCATGAACTACCATTATATCAAAAATCAGTACAAGGTATTTCTACAGTCTAGTTTATACGCATGGGATTAAAGACTCTTAAATGAGAATAAAAATCATACATTTATCGTCTGCATAAAAATCCTAACCAACATTTTGAGAGAATTTGATGATATTTTTTAATTTGGGAATTATTTAAAGCAAATAAAATTAAGATAATCTCATACACAGTACTCAATAATTTCCTAACCACAATGCTATCACAAATAATGGGGGGGGGTATGTACAAAGGTATTTGGTGTTAGTGATGAATAAGATATGAGAAAGTAAAGTGTGGTTACATGAAAAACAAAAAATTTTTACACTTAGGAGAAATATTTGCTTTTTTTGTCCAGTGTCGTCCTCTGATCTGTTTCTTTTCCTTGGTGTTGAGACCAAAGCTGCCTGTGAACTTATCAGAGTTGGCCTAGGTAGAACCAATGATTTTACGAATTTCTTCTGAATGCATAGGACTTTTGCTTTTCTATGAATAATGCCTCAGCAGTCTTATGAGCTACCACATTTTTCCCTGGTTGTTTGTAAATTATTTCAAAGTTTAATGGGGAAACTTTCTCTGGTCAGGTTCTTGTATGATCTCTGATGGCTGTTGTGCCTGTATAAAGGTGCTCGTTTATTCTCTCCTCTAATCTTCTGCACGTGTATCCAATGTATTCTGATTGACAAAAACATTTGAACTTGTAAGCAACGTGAGTCTGTTTGAGAGGATCTAACTTGTCTTTTAACTGGTTGGGAAACATTTTGTTAGTCCTGAAATAGATTCTCACTTCTTCGTTTGGGAAAGTATTTTTGAAGACTTCTTTAATCTTTTTCTTGTATATCTGACTTGTTTGGTCACCTTTAAACGGCATATACAGACTGGTTTTGGGTTTTTCTTCTTCCTCTTGTTCTCTCGGCTCGATCTCTATATTTTCCACAAATTTCTCTAAAGTTTTGGTAATGAATATCTTTGGATAGTAGTTCTCTTCAAATATCTTGATTAGCTTTTGTTTTTCCTCTTACCATAGTTCTTCTGAGACTATCTTCTTGACTCTTTTGAACAGTGAGATTATTAACCCTCTTTTTGTTTCTCTTGGTGAAAACTAAAGATAGTTCAAAAGTTTTCCTGTGAATGAGGACTTCCTGAAAATTCTTCTTTTGAGTTCTCCTTCTTGATTTCTTTCGAGCAGTACTTCTAGAAATGGTAATGCTTGATTGATTTCATTCTCCATGCTGAATTTCAGATTTGGATGGGCATTGTTAAAAGAATTCAAGATTTCATCTTGGTCGTCTTTATCTTTG
The DNA here is from genome assembly GCA_012064415.1 of Gyrodactylus bullatarudis. NCBI lineage: Eukaryota > Metazoa > Platyhelminthes > Monogenea > Gyrodactylidea > Gyrodactylidae > Gyrodactylus > Gyrodactylus bullatarudis. Next base: position 521,502 of record SSNU01000095.1, read on the forward strand.
ATAAGCAGGAACGTGTCATCCACGTATCTTATATATTTTTGTGTCTTTTCTATTGTTTGTTTCAGGTTCTGGGCTTCTATCTTTTCCATGAAGGCTTCTGCTAATATAGGACCGAGTGGTGATCCCATGGCTACTCCGTCTTTTTGTATATACAGTCTGTCATTGAATGAAAATACGACATTTCTGCAACACAAATTTATCAATCTCCTTAGTGTTTGACTCCTGAGTGGGAAATTTGGGCTGACTTGTTTGGTCCTTTCAAAAGTGTAATCGACTGTTTATTCTCAAGGAATGTTTGTGAAAAGTGATTCAGCATCTAGTGATAACATTTTTGTGTTCTTTGAGTCGACATTCCATTTTTATTTTTCATGGAACCACTCTTTACTTTCTCAGATCTTATTCATCAGTGATGAATCATCACTAACACCAAATACCTTTGCACATTAACCCCCCCTATTATTTGTGATAGAATAGATTTCAAAGTATGTTACTCACACCAAAAAATGTGATAGGGATATATGACTCTTACATGTATATCCCAAAGCTGCCCAATATATCACATGTAAAACAGAGGGACTTACGCACCGAAAACTGACCAATCAGATTCAAAACCAATATCTTGTACACATTTTCTTTATATAAATCTGGCATGTAAAAGCTGATGAGTATGCCACGAAATAAAAGCTCTATATTCTTATTACTAATTGGCATCACCTTCTTTCTTATGGAAATAAACGTAGCTCAACTAAAATCAGAGATCCAAACGTTTCTCTCTCTCAACCGAAGTTAAGTTATTGTGGAATTTCTGTCAATAATAATTCATATGAACAATAATATTTTCGAACTTTAACAAGAATATTATTTGATTCTAAACTCATAGAGAAGTTTAGAGAAAATGAACGAATATTTTAGTGATAAACGTTATATTTCGCCGAGTCTCTTCAGACTCTACCCCGTGAGAGTATCAATGTTGAACAGCTTCGTGAGTAGAAGATTTTAGCCTATAATATTGGTTTAGAATTAACAAAATCTGAAACCAAAGATCCCTCACCTAGCGTTAGCTCAACTCAAACGGATAAAAGTGAAAATAATGAGAAGTTGGCTGTAGCCGATAATCAACCTATTAATATATCCAGAGTTCTGGCCCAGCAATAATTTCAGAATTGGAAAACGTTGAAATTAAACAGAAGTCAACAGTAGTTGATAATCAAATTACAAGCCAACCTGTAAGATGAAAGAGCTGAGAGCAGTCTCAATTGAGAGAACGGAAAACACTGGGCCGAAAACAGAAATTTACACTAAAATTTTTGAAAAATGGGAAAAAACAAGTAGGGTATAAATATTTTTGAAAATTTCAGTGGGATCCATTTGTAAGCTGTAACAGCGACATGGACTAATTCATTTAAGTGATGATTCATGATGAATCATAAGACGAAACTTGGGGATATAAAGCTAATTGATATGAAGCTGGGAATCTATGATTTTTACAGAAATCTAGATGTTTTCATCAAAAATTCGAATATGTCAAAGATTTTTTGGACTCCTACTCATGTTGCCCACATTCACCAGTTGAAGGAAAAATTCTGAAAAAAATTATTTTTATGAAAAATAAGTCCATTTTTCAAATTTCAATTTGGCGCCAAAATCTCATTTTTTTGAACTTTGAACTGAAAATTTTTATTGATTTGAAAGTTCGAAGTTTATCAAAAGAGGTTTTTCAGGATCAAGATTAGACAAGAAAGCTGACTAGCACCGTCGAATTACCGACAGTTATCCCATTATCGAGAGATTTTGAATTATCTAAATTTCATTGATTTTAAACTAGTGAAAAATGGCCAGAATTTTTTCCTTCAACTGGTGAAAGTGGGCAACATGAGTAGGATTCCAAAAAATCTTTGACACATTCGAATTTTCGATGAAAACATCAAGATTTCTGTAATAATCATAGATTCCCAACTTCATATCAATTAGCTTTATTACTTGAGCACCTAGAACGAAATAATTTTGGATAAAGTCTGTAAGTATAGGTGCTGCACTATTACACTTTAATTTCACTGTTTTCAATCTGAAAAAAAGATTTGCCTCTCACTTATTTGTAGAAATATGATGAAATCATCATAATAAAGAAATCTAAGAAAAGATTTTATCTTTTGAATTAAAAGAATGTTTATGTAATTGTAACATTATAAAAATAACTTGGAGATAAAATCAATGAATTGTTTATTAAAATTCTCTTTCACTTACAACTCATAAGAGATGATCTTAAAATGATATTTTAATTCTTAATTATATAGAGTAGTTGGATGTAGGGAAATATTTCCAAGGCTAGTTGATATGTAAAGATGGGATTTGATTAATTTTACAAAAATTTCTCAATATTTTCTCATCAGATAGTTAGGGACACAAATATTTAAATATCAATCGAAACATTAATGGAAAAAGGGTCATTTTCAAATATGCGTCATTTTAACATTTGAAAGATTAAAAAAAGGAATTTGAATATGGTGGTAAAAACTCCATAAAAAACACCATTTCTCAGATAAATTATATTTTTGTAATTTTGGTTAATTTCTAATAGAAATTTTCTATTCTCATAAATTTCAAATGGCCCAATTTCCCGCAATAATGTTAAGATTTTGGGAATTTCTTTGGCCATATTCAAATTCTCTGTCTAGCAGTGATTATTCAAAGATTTTAGAGACGGAGTCGAGGTCTTTATCTGTAAAAACTTTGATCTTTATTGCAAGATTTTTGATTTAAAGAATGAATTAGTTTCTCTAGAGAAAGTTCTAATGATATTTTTAAAATTGGGATGGTACTAATAGAATATTCGAAACATTTTTGAATAAAAAAGAAGTAAAATAAACTCACTCAAATTGATCAGTTAGGAAGAGACTGGAATAACTATTCTGATGATTAAAATTTGGATGGTTGTTCTTTGACAACTGAAAGACATCTGAGCATGAACTATTAATCGAGATGGAATCTCGACTAATTACAACACTTGAATTGCTCTCAGAATCAATAACAGAATAATGTAAAATATTATCCTCGTCAAAGGATCGTTCGTCTGATACTTGAGAGCTCATCTGCTCCAATTCCATTTTCAAATCTGCCAGCTAAAATTGAAAAGAAAATTCTGATTGCTTGGAAAATAGCACCGAAAATGTTTAGTTTTTGGTAAAGAAAGCTCATTTTGAAGATTTAAAAGTCAGTTTAATATTTAATGAATCAATAATTGTGATAAATATGGCCTCAAAAATAGTATCTCATAAACTGAAAATTCAGTAGAAAAAATTACTTTGAAGAAAATTTTTGAGTAAAAAATAGTACTTTACCGTAAAAATTTTTAGTATTCAAATCTTGTGTTATCAAAATTTCTGTTTTTTGTTGAGAGTTTTTTCATGATAGAAAATGATATGTTCAACTATCATAGCACATACAAAATAAATCTTTTTATTCGAAATTTAAAATTCTAAAGGAATATTTTCCAGCATAGTTTGCTCTAGCTCCTAACATATCAAAAATCTATTTATCAATTCATCCAAGAATGTGATTACTAGTTAAGGAACGCTATATACTGAGACTTAATTTGAAAAATAATACAAAAAAGTACCTGAGCAACAATTTAGTACAGAAATAGTACCAGCTATCTTTAAAATGGGTTTAGAAGAGAAGATATTTTCTTCGGATTATCATAACTCAGCCAGTCCTCTATCTAAAAATAAACCAAGTAGTACTTTTTTGAGGCCCTAGTGATAATTAATACTATAATTTATCTGAACCTAACAAGTTGCTAGGAGATTATTGGTCCCCACAAGAAGTTTCTATTTCAAGATGGTGAGAGACTTGTGGATTAGAGGTAAATTTTTTAACTTGAGTCAGAATCTAATTCAAATGGTGAATAGAACATAATTATTATAATTTCTTAACCCAATATTTGATTGAGACATGATGGATGTGAACATTTTGCATTATATCTAATGGGGAAAAATTAATCTTCATTTCGTCAATATTTTCTCCCATCAAAGGTCCTGCTATGTTTTTGTATAAATTTTTCAATCATTTATGAAATAAAGTATGATCAAACAATAATGAAGCAAAATATTCATCATTTTTTATCAAAAACACTAGTAATATCCAGGTTATTTGAGTTAGATGAGATCAATTAAAAATAAGTTTAATTTCCAGATTGAAATTCAAAAAAAAAATTCAATAAATTTAAAGTTGATAAATAAAATTCAAACGATAAAAAATGCATACTTTAGTAAATACAGTAAAAGAACAACTACTGTAAATACACATTCGAGTGCCATTTATTTGAGAACTCATACTCAATTGATGAAGTTTAAGTAGTTGAGCAAGCAATATTCATTGAAATAAATTCTCTCTAACCCAGAATGAAATAATCGAAAAAAATTCTTAGAAAATGTATTTCAAAATCATACAAATTAAAATCTAGATAGTAAATGTTGTCAAGCTTAGATATCTTGACCAATAATTGAGTCATATTAGACAAACGTAACACTGCTGTGAAGAGCAATCAGAATTTAGCAATAGCCTACCCTAGGTTATATAGACAAGTTTCGTAAAAATAAACCAATTATCGTAGAATAGAAATATCACCAAATATAAGAAAAAATAATTTTGAGGAAGAAACTATTCAAGATACCCTGATAAAAATATTCCTCTTTTTTGGTCAGTGCTATAATCATGAACTAACGATTACAAATTCTCTACGATAAGCGTGAATTTTATTTTCTCGGACACAAATGACATTACAGTGTAGTTTCGGTAAAGAAATTATGACATATTAGATAGAGAAAGTGGTGATCTGAATTAGGTCAATTCAAATGTTTAGACACGAAATCGGTCAATAATGTATTGTTTGAATACTCTGTAATGAGAGAGCATATTTTATAGATTACTTGGATATCCTTAATTACTTGTTTTCGTTAGACATACATATTGAATAATTTATCAACAGTATATCAAAATAATTTGGCAAAATCCTTCACTCTTTCAAAAGATTCATCCTCAATGAGAAAATACCTTACAAGAGAATATACGAGAATTCTTAATATTACAAAGATTACAGCCAAGATTGAAAATCAAATCAAGAAAAGTCAATTGAATTTGGTTTTAATTGATACCGAACCTGTAACTAAATCAAAAATAATTATGCAATTAAAAATTTAGGGGTCAAAAGAAAAAGATGTAGTAAGCACTTGAAACTATATAGATAGATTTCTCAAGTAAAGATAATGAGTTCTGTTTCTCTCACACCTTACCTCTTCTCCCTGATATCAAGCCGATGTAAGAGCCAGATGATCTCTATTTCTACTGTTACAGAAAATAATTTTTGTTCAATCTTTCGTTGAAAACGCGTTACGCTCAATCAAAGAAAGTTGCTTTTTTAAACCAACAAAGCCATTAATAAAAAGCGAAATTAATTTTACCAACAATTGAAATATAAAATCAACTTAACCCTAGACATTTTAATTTTTCCTTATGGGAGTTTTAATACAAATGGGGGGGGGGGGCTTAAAGACCCTCAAATGTCATTCTATGGTTAAAACTATTTAAGAGGTATCAAAATCTGTCACAAATGCTAGATTTATTTGTAGATTTATCTACAAACCATATTATACTTTCAAAAGACTAAATCCGAATCATCACAATAGAATACTTTGGGTAGATGACAGTTCTATATTTCAAATGAGGTAAATCAAATAGGCCGAATAGCCTACCCTGTAGGGCCTACGGTAATAAACAGAATTTCGTATTAAAATGTCTATAAGAAAAAAATTGAAAATTTCAGAAAATCGTTTGATGCACAGATTTGAAATCATTGGGTACAAATAATAAATCATACTGCACCAACCAACTTCATCAGTATATATTTTTAAGTTTATTTTATGAGTCCAGTCTAACTTCTCTTCCAGAAGTTTCAAAAACTTTTCTAACATATCTTTCGATTCTGAAAATTCTCGGTTATTCGGCTAAAAAACTGAAGATCAAGAATGGTTCCTTTACTCTGCCTATTCAAGGGTTAAATAGATAAATTTAAACTTAAACATATATTATGCTAGAATTGATCAGTTTTGGGAAAAAACAAACAAGGAGACAACAATGCAGAAGGATTAATGAAAGCTTCATTGTATACAACATAGAGAATAAATCTGATCAAATATGTGTACAGTTATTCTTGTTTGAATATATGTCTAAGACAAACATTCATAGTCCAAAGAAATAAAAAATGAAAACACATGGTATCAAATCCAGATCTATCATATCAATCTTAATATGAAAGGTTATTTTTTAGAAAACAGAAAGAACTCTTGAAATTACTAATGCTCACCGTTTTTTCATAATTTCAGTTAGCAAATCAATTAGCATCAATAAACAATGCATACCAATTATAATAATATTTTTTTTCTGTGAATCCGGAGAAAAATATTGAGTTTTTTGTAAAAATAGTAAATTCTCATCTTCATGTCAATTAGGTTTATATAATATTTGTTTTTTCATTGGATTATAATACATGGTAATCCTTACAAAATTAAATGAATGATCAAATAACATATTTTTACCCAATTATAAGTTTAAACTGAGAAAAAAAATCTTCATAAATAAACAGAATGTAGAGCGGTATATAAAAAGACCAAGTTGAGTTCTAGCTTTACATAACTTCAAAAAAGGTGTGTTTTCTTGAAACTCATTCGTTACAGCTTGTATTTTGGATAGAAGTAAGAATTTTCAAAATTAATTTTTCTCACTTTTGATTTGCCTGGGGATGTTCTTTAACTTGGAGAGATTGATAGAATTAAACTTATCAAGTTTAATTATAAGTACTTTGAGTATTCTCAATGTGATTTTATAGAAATTAAATCTTAATTTCATCTTCGAATAAAAGTTTTAAGCGCTAAATTAAAAAATGAATAGCGTAATCGAATTGTCACGATGATACAATCAAGACTATTTAATTCAGGAAGATTTATCCTTTTTTAATTTCTTCAAAGAGAAATTTCGTTACTATGGAAATTCTTTTTTAATAATAGAAAATCCATTGCTAATGGAGTAGAATTATACTATAGGAAAATACTTGGTGCTAGAAGAATATTTTTACAGATTATTTTTTGTGATAGATAATTTAGTTTAGTTGCCAACCTTACTGTTGATCATGGATTCTATTTTCATTTCAGGTAAACTAACATGATGAGTACTCAAATTAGTTCTATTCTTTTGATGTCAATTCAAATTGAAGAAAAGATTTTTCGGGCTGATTGACAAAAACATGATAATCTATTAATATCCTAATGAATAAATTCATGGATGAGAAAATTAGATCAGTATTTTTCTAATAAATATACATTGTACTTTAACTTTAACTATAATTCATGAGAGTAAATTTTTCTCAAACACGTTTAGAAAAATTCAAGTTACTCTTTGCCGATATGAATATTTTAGAATTTAATTCTAACTGTACGAATGCATTGAATCAATTCGCAAATAATTCAATGTCAATAATTACCAAAAGGTAAGGAAGTAAATGGATTTTAAATTCCTTCTATTCTAGATTTCCACAAGATTCGAGAATATTGAGTGGCAAGAATCTAACGCTCTCCTTTAGACCGAATTATCACGTCTGGAAGGGGGAAAAAGCAGAAATATTTAATCATTTCCTCATAATGAAAGTATCTGTTTTTTCAGCTAGTTACATTGGACTAATTATAATGGGCAAGATTAGATCTTATATCAATCATGAGGAAGTAAGGACAATTAATTGAAACTATTGAGTCAATTTCAATGCAATATAATCAAGTCGGTTAATCTTGTTTCAAATTTTTACACGCCTTTTTTCTTAAACAATGAGTGCCTAATGAGAGTAGTTCTCGAAAGTTGGCGAATATTTTTGTACAACTCTTGTGAATTTAGCCCGTGGAATGTTATTAATGTAAAATATTTGCATTCAAATTACATAATTTGTAAAGGTAATTAAATATGAAGGATTTTTCATTAAAAACTCAAAAAGGATAAGGATCGCTCACTTTTATAGGCTGAAAAACTTTATTGATTTCCAAATGTGAGGGTAGTTATAAGATGTTTTTATGATCCGAGTTAGACAAGGAATCTAATTACCAACATTTTTACCAGCCGTGCGTAAAATTTTTTAAATCAACCAAAAATATCAAATTCAATCTCAGATATGATAAATTCATACCAAAAAGAACTCAGATTATCGTATAAACTAGGTTCTGACTTAATGCATTTTGATTAATAATTCATCAGAATGTAAATTTATCTCACCTTTATTTTATTTTGATTAACAATTTGCTTGTACTTTCGACGTGTCTCACGAGAAAATTTTTTGTTCTGAGAAAACAATAGATTTGCTTCCATTATATTGTTCATATTATTTATTTCGAGAATTAATTGTTTACAGCGACTAGGATTCTTTACACGATTTTCTTTGTAGCATTTTGTATCTGTGAATAAAAAATAAAGATAATTTTAGGGTAGGTTTCATTCAAGAAAATAAACCTGTTTATGAAACTCATGAAATCAAATTAAAATTTAATTTTTTAAATGTAATCAGAGCTGGAAAAGTTATGTAAAAGTAATTTTCATGATCAACTAAATCTTGCTGGAAATCGAATAACTCGAAAACTCAGTTGTAGAATTTTTTAAGAAGCGTATATCTGAAATCAGCGAAAAAATCTCTACAAAAGGGGAAAATATTGTTGAGTAGAAAATAATAAAGTCCGATTCGTAAGACCGTGTTATAAATAACAATTGTTGCTCATAGTTTTACAATGAAAATAATTTCTTGGTCAGAGTTTAAAAAAAAGAAAATTATACTGAATTTAAAGAATTCTCATCATTCGATATTTAAGTTCTAGTAAAAATCAAACTTAAAGTTTGAAAAACCATAAAGTTTTACAAAAAATCAGATTTTATAAAATAATTAAATTATTTGCAATGTGAAAAATAAAAGCCATTTCGATAAAAAATAGTTCAAGATGCAAGCATGTAATTCAAAAGGTTACAGGAAAATCAAAAAATAAAAAAACTAATCAAAAATCTTTGTAACATACCTTTCTCGTCATTTGATTGTGATATAATCTCTTCGACATTTGAGATTTTTTCCAACGTCTTCCCCTTGTCCAACGACTGAAATATTGACAATTTAAAATTAACAAGCTTTTTCAAGCGATTGGAATCCGGATCAGGCGAGGGAACAAGGGAATCAACACTCTGGGATTTTTTCTGATAACAATTAAAATAAATCAATGGAGCTTTTGTTGTTTCTCTCTTTAATTTTAAAACATTTAAAACTTTATGGCATAAGTTGGCATATTTTTTTGTTATTTTAGTTTTATTACTAAACATTATCAGCTCAAAAGTTTGTAAATTTTTGAAATTCAGGCCAGTTTCGAGCTTCAGAGTAATTTTAATGATTTTTTGATCATTTTCTATATCCTTTATTCAAATTTGTTTCATCTGAGGATTGGGGAAAATGAAAAGAGTGTCTTTATTTCTCAATGATCTTTCTTTATTGGCATTGGTGATTATTGCTTCAGGATGAAATTTTACTCAGCATTGAAAAGAAAAATTTTATACAGTATTCCATTCTTTATCAAAAAGATAGTAGATTCTTCGATTCTAATATGCTCCCTATTATTTTGCCTGGGTAGTAATTTTTTTTCAGGATGAATATTTTGTTAACATATTTATTTTCCTCCAAAATAATTTTTTATTATATTGACAAAAATTGTGTCAAATGGCAGTCCAAAAAGTTGTCTATATTTAAATCAAAATTTGCATCATTTTTAAAGAAATTCTTGTTGTCTGGATTCATCATCTTTCAAATTAATTGTTGGGTTAATTCCAAAAAACACCTCCAGAAAATTTAATCTTCAAAAATCTCCCCAAAAATGACCCCAATAAAAAATTCAACGCTTCGTCAAATAATTTATGCTTACTAGATTTATTGTCAGATACGTTTTTTGAACAGTAAAACTTCCATTCAAAGATTAAAAGTGAACTTTCTACTTACATAGAACCTTAGATGGAAAAAAACTTACGCGATTCTAGGTTCTTACAAATCTTCGCTAACCCTAAAGAAGATCTATATTATTTTTCTTAAGATCGAAATAGGGAAATTAGAAGAGTTGTTAATTACAACGAACTCCAATATTCTTGTAGTTTTTTAAGTTGGAAGTTTCCCCTGAAAAGTATGTCACAAATGAATACAAATTTATCTTCTTGAAAGCAGCTTACTCGGAGATTATCATGCTCTGTGATGCCGAAAATCTGAAGAAGTCGGAACTTGAAGGTTACAAAAAAAACGTGGAGGACCATGTAAAAGCCGTAAAAATCAAGAGCTGAAATAAAGTTTAATGAAATTTAGTGTTGAATAAAATAATTTTCTTTAAGAGTTTCTTTTGAAAATTTTTGGGGTGATTATTGGAAAAAAATTCCTTTGAGGTGATTTTTGGAATTAACCCTTAATTTTTTTGGGAAATTTTTTCAAGTTCTCGTTAGAGTCTGAGGTCTAGTAATAATCTCACTCAATTTATCAAATGAAACTCTGATCTGTGATATTGAATCTAAATTTTCAGTCACTGACAGGATTGAAGTTCTTAATTTAAGAAATTAGATAACTCTTCTAAGAAATACAAGATTGATAGAGAATTTGATTTATAAATTGAAATCTTATCAAAAGTTTTTTCTTTTCCAAGAGATGAACTAGTGAAAATGATCCTTTTTCAACATTTACCCGTGTAATAAACATGAAATTTGAGTCGTTATCTTATTAGTTACTTTATTGCAAGCAAATCAAAAGATTGCTATATTCTATGTTGATCAAAATCTCGAAAATTAGGTAAATTCAAAGTTAAGAAACCTATTTAAAATTCCTGAATAATAGCCTAGACTATTTAGAATTCTTCAAAATTTATTTAAATGAAAAAATAGGCCTCGAAATGATGTAACTTTGAATTGTTAGTTATAAATCGATGGAGTATAGATTTGTAATTAAACATGTTCTTCTCAAGATTATCGAGTAGGAGATAAAATTAACATGTTGTTGTATCTATAACATAAAATGTGAGTATAATTCATCTGGGACATTCATATGGTTAGAGTATAGCAGAAATGTAATTAAAAATTTTATCCAGCAGACACAGAAAATTTGGCCAAATAATTTTAATTGAATTAAATAAATGAATAGGAAATGCGTAAATATGATTACATTTCTAATAACATAATGCCCCTTGGAGAGAGAATCCACGAAAAAAATGTATAGATTAGGAACGTTGACAAATTTTAATGATCATCACTAAGAATTCATCAATACTACACATGAATTATTCCCCTCATCATTATAGAGCTTAACATGCTAAATAAGGATAACATTCTTGAAACGTTGTTTATCGCTCAGATGAATCTCATAATGGAATATAGAAATAGTTTTTTAGAAATAGATAATATGCTGGAAATTAGATTGAATTTTGCAAAATACTGAATAGAAAAAGAATTTTAAAAAAGCGTTTGATATTCAACCAACTACGTAGATTTTCGAGGAGCTGAAATTTTAGCTTCAAAATGAGATTCTGACTTTCCCTAATGAACAGTAAGGATCAATCTAAAAATTTGATTGGATCACTACCCTTTAGTTTGAATTGTATGGAAATTGAAAATTAAATTTTTCGATAGACTTGATACAATAGATATTGAGGGAAAGTAACTCAACTGGGTAAAATTAATAAATAAATTGGGTGTATTCGTTACAAAATTGATGTTGTTATATTACAGAGTGTGCTTATTAACAATAAATTATCTGTCTATATTTTTCAGTTTGATGAGCGAAAAAACCGTAATGAACCGTTGAAACTTGACGAATTGAACTTTGATAAATTCAATATTTTCATTCTCGAAAAAAATTCTCTATCAATTTCGTATTTCTTGATTGAACTCTTTAGTTTCACTCAATTTTAAGCCAAAACTAAATTCAGAAATCCTAAATTTCTATCTGCACTGAATGTAGGCTAGAAAGATTAGCTCGTGGGTTAGAATTTCTTCCTACCTTACTACGTGGCACGTATAAGACGGAAAGTTAATAATTTGTCACGTAGTTCTCTAGAGAAAGAGAGTAGTAGCTATAGAATCTGAATGCTCTGTAGCATTAGAGACACTGAAAAGGTGTTTAAAGAGACCATGGCAACAATTAAAATTTTCTAAAGTGATAATTATCAACTGGGAACTTACTGTAATGCCGAAATTTATTACTCGATTGAGCTTATTTGTCTGACATTGATTCAGTTTCGGAGAATACTTTAAATTAAAACGAGTATTCAGTATGGCTCTTGATGTTTGCAAGGACAGTAATTTATCTTCAAAACGAAAAAAAGTTGATAGTGTATTAGAGCAGGTGTTAATCACTATTTTATTGAGAATAACCTCAATATCAGTGGAGATTTGCAAAACTACTCACCATTGCGTAATATTTCTTTTGCGGTATTATTCAGAGTAGAATTTTCTTCGATGAATAATCTATTCTTCTCTTCGACCTCTCTGTAGATTTCCATTTGTTTATCTTTTTCTTCGATAACCTCTTTGAAGTCATGCGGGGGAATACCAGTTATAGTCTAAAATTAAAAATAAAATGAATGAATTTATATTTGAAAAATTTGAATTAAATTTAATCGTCATTTAAGTGATTAAACTGTAATGCATATTTAGAGTTTTAACTAAAAAAATAAAAATCCAATGTACAAATAAATGAGTGAAATAGGAAAATTATTTTAGAACCCTTTTCAAGTGTTTATTTTAAGCAGTTTGTTCTCATGACATTGGGTAATAAAATAGGGAACACGATTATTTATAAAAATACACGAAAGCCATAAAATGGATTACAAAGTATTTCTACCAATGTTTTCCATGAATCTCAAGTATAAATTTTATTTCCTAAATACCACAGGAATAAAAATAACAAGTATCATAGAGTATTTTATTGATAGAACAAAAATTACTAATTGATTCTAAAATCGATTCTACTACTAATTCAGACTAGCAGCAGGAGTTGTATGAAATTACTCAAAGTAATACCAAAATTATCTTGATAAATATTCATTCATTCATAGTCTGATAAGATATACTACTAGTCATCATTAGCTGTTTATATATTCAGTAAAATATTCACATAGTTTTTTTATGTTGGTCCTAACTGGATCTTGAAGCAAAATATTTTGTATATGATTCATTCGCGTTATTTTTATCTTTTCTTAATTTTGTGAATTGAAATAAGGGTAATTTATAAGAGAGAATATATATTTAAATTGGATTTTGGGTGAGAAATTCTGAACACGAAAAAGGACAGCAAATTAATAAAAAATCAAGAATTAACAAACATGAGAATACAGACTTACACTTTCTTCTTTCATAAGATCCAAAATTTTTAGGTAAAGTATAACAAGAGTTTGTAGTTTATTTATTCTCTTGAATCTTAAGATATTGATAATATCCTTATTAGCAGTTAGGAATTTTCCAGCGCCTAATAATAAATCCGAATTGTTTTCTAACGAATCATCCATGTTGATGCTTTAATAATTTTCAATCAAAATGATAATATGAACTCAATCATTCTGATAGAGTTAAGACTTGACTATGATTTAATTAATACATGCCCCAGTAGGCTAATTTTTAGAATTTTCAAAATATTTCAATCGATTACATTCAAACAATCAAACCCCAAAACTGGTTTTGTTTTTATATTCTCAAAAATCTGCAATTTTATGAAATGAACCTTTAAAGTTTTTACTCATTAATGCCAACTCTATCTCCATTAGCTATACTAATTGAAGCAAAGAATCCTCAAGAATCAAAATCAATTAAATTCAATAGTATTCTTTTATTTTTATTACTTTAAGGTATTGATTTAAACCATCCATTTGTAAAAATACCACAATCAAGATCTTCTGTTTTTGAACATCGAGGATCGAGAAAATTTAAAAAACTCATTATTCAATCGATTGAATGCGATAGAATGGAATCTAAAGATAACGTTAAGTTTTCTTTTGGAAATCCAACTGTCGAGACTATTGAAGGAATTGTTCATTTTTACAAATACGAGTAAGTCTTGCTAATTAAGAAGCTGCTAAGATTTTCCATTAAAGTATGTCTAATCTTTCTAGCAAGAAATTCAATACTGAAGATAAATTTCTCACAAAAATGCTGTGTATGCTTGGGATTCCATCCCACATGCACATCAAAGATTTGATTAACTTCATAGAACCTCTGCGGCAAATTGTCAAAGAAATCAAAATCGTTCGTGAAGAGTCCCCCCAGAGTTATTTCGCTTTTTTCAAATTTGAAACTCCCGATAAAGCATGTGAATTTTTCAATGCTTTCAATGAAAGTAAATTCAATGATATTGAATCTGATGTATGCCAGATTGCTTGCATTTCTCATATCGATACAAAGTCGCCAAATGAAGGTCCTATTTTTCCCATTAACGAATTGACTGAACTTCCATCATGTCCGGTCTGTTTGGAGCATTTGGATGAGCCCTTACAGGGAGTTATTACAACAATATTGTGTAATCATTCATTTCATGATCGTTGTCTCATTCAAATGTCTGAGCTAAACTGTCCTGTCTGTCGCTATATTTCCACTCCACAAGATGTCGGTGAAAACGTTTGTTCAGATTGTGATCTCAGAGAAAATCTTTGGATTTGTTTAATTTGTGGAAATGTTGGTTGTGGTCGGTACGGTAAAAAACATGCTCACAAACACTTTGACAATACAGGACACATGTTTGCTTTGGAGATCGGTAAAAATCTTGTCTGGGACTATGTGGATGATGCATATGTTCATCGAATTGCAGTTAATCAATCTGATGGAAAACTAATTCAAGTTGGTGACTCAACAGACCCTTCTGAGAAGAAAATGGAATTAATCAATACTGAATTCAGCGATATTCTTATGACTCAATTGGAATCTCAACGGCGTTACTTTGAACATCAGATCGATTCTCTCAAGTCAAATCTCGAATTATCTCTTGAGCGATCTATGGCAAATGAAACTTCCCTCAAAGAGTCAAATGATAAATTAACAGAGAGACTCAAAGTTATCGAAAAAGATAATGAAACATGCAAAAGGAAACTTGAGCAAGTGAGACAAATTTTTTAGTTATGCCTACTAATTCACAATTTTCACAAAAAATTAAGAATAAAACTGACCATGTATAGTAAGAATGAAAAAGGCCAATTTCTCTATATTAAATGCTGATAGATGAATTATAATAATTAATAACCATTAATTTATTCTTATTGAAATTAATTTTTGATAGAAAATACAATTTTAAGGCTTTTATTTCGGGGATATTCATCAGTGTAACCAGATTTTCAGCACAACATCAATTATAATTTTATTATAATTATCAATTACTGAAAAATTAACTTTTTTGTTTTCATGATTTAGCTAACATCTTTGAGTAGGAGATTAAAGAAAGAACTGGAAGACGAAAAGGCATTAAATGAAAGCCTTCAAAAGAGTCAAGAAGTTTGGCAGTCAAGAGCTGAAAAGGCTGAGGTATCGTATGAACAATGTTCTCAAGACCTTAAAGAGCTGATGCTGAATCTAGAATTTAGAGATAAACTTGTCTCTATTCAAAAGGAAGAAGAGGTTAGTATTTTCCAGAATTTTTCTTTTTAAATTGATGATTACCTTGTTATTAAAAAATTGGTTAAATCCTTTTTTCATCTAAGCGGTTCAGACTAAGCCTCAGAATATATTTCGTTTACCAACCATTCGATATTATTAATATCTTGGAATAAAACATACTTATATAAAAAGATAAGTTATTTTTTACTTTAATTTATTCATAAACAAAACAAACCATGTCTACTTTTAAGTAGATATGAAAATAAAAAAGATGATAAAACAACTTGAATTAATTTTCCTGCAGATTAATTAACCACTCCATCTCAAAGGTTGGATACGACCTCTTAATCAATTTTTTCAGGTAACCTCTGTTCTCTTATGGGTTCGAAGGGGTTAATAGCAATCCTAAATTAGCCTGGCGAAATATATATTTCTCTAATTAAAAAATTCTTTTTTATACTGACAATGATGAATTGCATATAAATTCCTAAAAGATAACAAGAAGAGTTTGTAAAGGATTACAGCTAGACCTGTGACTTGTGAACCAAAAATTACCCTCTTCCCCTTGCCCCTTCAGTTTTTTAAGGAAAAATTTTCATTCAAAATAGCTTTTTGGCTGATGAATTCTCTTTGCTTGGTTGATCGACCATATATTCGGATCAAAAGATATTAAAACTTATATTATTTCACTGAAATTGATTTTATGGAAAAATAGCTTTTTCCTAACTTTCTTTTTTCACCTCCAAAACAAAAAAATAACAAGCCTAGTGACCATCTGGGTGTACTTACTTACATCACTCTTCTGCCAACATCAAACTGTTCTATTTCCACACAAATTTTTCCTCAGAAAATTAAAGATTTATACAAGAACCCTACTCATAAGTATGATTGTTTCGGAAAATAAATTTGAAACGGGCAAAGAGAAGAGGCTAATTTTTGGTTCACAAGTCACAGGTCTAACTGTATTATAGATAAGGGAAATAGTCCAGTGCTCACGAGCCTGGTTCAATTCTCAGCTACGTTATACTCAAGAGTCTCAATAAAGACGAAACGCATCTATGCCTGCCATACATGTATGGATTGTTTCTTTACTAGCTTATGAATTAGATATACAGTACGACCTGAGATTTATCGGTCAAAAATTACCCTCTCCTCTCTGCCCCTTTTTAAAAACTGAAATATATATGCAAGATTACTAACAAGTAACAACATTTAACACAAGAACATCTTAAAATTAAATTTATAAAATAAATAATAATACACATGTTTTCTATTCTTTTTTTTGAGAAAGGTTCAATCGCATTATGTTGCATTGTATGTTATCAGAAGGTACAAATGTGTTAAATTGTACTGTGGAATTGTATCACATGAAAAGGTATGGTCACCCTACACATAGTGTGTGCTTTCCTATAACGTAAACCTTAGAAGGTCTTTGAGGGTTTTTCCCTATGTTTTAATGTAAAATGGTTATTTTAACCTGATTGAACGTTTTTTTCTCAATTTCATATATAACGTGGATTTTTTAATTTTTCGACAATTGTGTAACATAATGCAGGGCTCCTACAGTAAATAGAATAAATATACCATATGATAGAGATTTTTCTCCTGATTTAAACAGTCTAATTTATTTTAGGTTTATCAATACCAAAACGGTCTAAATTATAGAAATAAAATAATCTAAAAATTTAATTTATTCTGGAAAAGTTCTAAAAAAAAGTCTCAGGTCGTACTGTATGTTCTGAAGCAAGACCGATGACATCGATTTAGAGATAATAAAAGACTACAGCATTTATCCCTAGTCAACCGAAATAAAATTAGTAGCTGCTCTTTAAATATAATTCTTTTGTAATGTTTTAATTAATAAAATTTCTTTTCACCTAATTGTAAAACTAAACATTTAAAAAAACTATTTCAGATTGACGATGACCAGTTAGCTTCAAGTCAAGTCACTATTTCAGAGCCAAAGACTAAAGTAAGGTCTAAACGCAAAAAGAAATGAACAGAATCTAATTGTATAATTTTCATAATTATGACTTAAGATTTAATAAAGTATTTTAATTTTCTTGGTCGTTAAAATTCATAGCTAGCTCATAGTTCCAATCGCAACTGTAATTTAGCGGAGTTCTTATGAAATTTTGACGATCATATACGATTTCCTTGATTGATAGTGATTTAAGGAAAACATCTTTTAAACACTCCTTCACTCTAAGATCTAAGTCAACACCGGTTTGAGAAACAAAGTGATCTCGAATAATGTAAATTATTTATATTTATAGACATGTATTTTAAAACAAAGTTAGATTTATGTACACTATTATTGTTTTAAATGATAACTCATGATAAAATAGATATTCTTGTGTCACGTGAAACTTGTGTCTTGTAAATGATAGTGAACTATGAGTGATTACTAGGGCCTCAAGAAATATGCAATAAAAATTAAGTTATATGCGCATATAATATGCGCAAGTGATTTTTTCAAATCACTTATACTACTTGTAAGTATTTTTTTTTAAAATAAAAAATTTCCATGATAGAATATTTATTCAGATAAATACAAAAATAAATAACTTTCAAAGTTCTCTTCATTAAAATGGCGTTTGTCATTTAAAAAATGGTTCATTTTTGAAAATGAACGCTCTACATCACAGGAAGTTGGCTGAGCGGATCGTAAAAGACAAAATTCATAAGGAGTTAATCTGGTATTGTTAGGTTGGCAAATATCATTGATTTCATTCTTGGAGAGGCGCTTCTCCAAATAACTTTTTAGCATAATAGGATCATTTTTAAAATCTAGATTCTTGAGAACATTAAAACCATCAGAAATCGTAAAGGACTTCGATTCAAACTTCGAAATAAGAGGTAAGATTACACTATAATTTTCTTGTATCTGACTAAGATCTTCAAAAAGAGAAGGTCGGGAAATCACAATCTTTGCTTTCGATACTGTCTCTGTTTTATCTGAGAGGCTAAGCACAATATCTTTAACTAAAGGTAAATTAGCAGAGTAGTATTTGGCTGCCTCTAGCCAAGTGCCCCATCTTGTCGGAGTCGGAGGCTGGCCAATTTTATCAAACATAATCTGATGGTGCTTGTTTTTCACGACAAGGGCTTTGAAAGTAGATATCAGGTCGTTAACATCTGAATATGAGTCTTTGATTTCCATTGCCAAGTTATGAAGAAGATGTGATAGGCAAGTTATATGAAATACTGACGGATAATTTATTTTAAGATGTTTAGTCGCGGATGTATTATACTTGGCAGCATCAGTTATAATTAGTTTGAGATTTTCAGGTTTAATTTCCATTTCTCTTGTGGCTTTGTTAATGTTCACTGATTACTTAAACATGGCGACGAGGATCGAGGTTTTGCCTAATGATTCATGTGGTTTTACAAGTTTTTTCGAGAGGTTGTCAATCAGAGCATCGGGGCTGACAAATCCTAAGAAGATAAAGATGTTGGTCGATATGATAGATTTCGAGAGTTTCGATAGAATCAAGGACATCATGCAGACTCATGTATCTGAGTGGAAATTGGAAGATGTAGAGGAGAAAGTTGTTAAGTATTATGAAAGAAACGACATTCCGATGGTGTATATGACGAAACTGGAAGAGTTAAAGCAAGGCTCAAAGACCCTGGAGGAATTGTTCAGGATCGTGACAAGATTGGTCAACAAGACAGACACGACTGACCCGGAACTACTAACGGTGACGTATTTCACAAAGATTATGAATAGTGAGACAGCCAGGAAAAAGCTGAGGGCTGATCCAGCTACAAAGAGGGAAAATCTGTTGAAGAGGGCAGAAATCTTTGCAGCAGGAACCGAGGTTCCACCCCCAGTAATCCCAGAGGTGTCGGCGGCATACAGTGATCGGTTTAAAGTCGAATGCTACTGTTGTGGAGGCCCTCATTACAAGTCGGACTGCAAACTGAAGGATGCCGAGTGCAGAAGGTGCGGGATAGTGGGTCATGTCGAGAAGAAGTGTCGCAGACCGCCGGGTTTCAAACCCAGACCAAGAGTTTATGAAGTCGTTAATAATTTTGAAAATAAAAGCCTATCACCATGTGTTTTCTCCATCAATGCCCATGGCGTTTTGAAATTTGTCAGTGTTGAGATTTTTGGTCAGCCCATCCGGGTGTTAGTGGACTCAGGAGCCATGGTCACGGCGGTACCCAGATCGGTTTTGAGTGAAGAAAATAAAAAGAGAATTGTTTCCAAGAATGGTATGCTAAGAAGTTTTTGCGGTGGTACAGTGAAGGTGGCCGGGATCATTCCGGAGGCATTGGTACGATACAACTCCAGACAGGCAAAGACAGATGTGTTAGTTATCGACGGCCCGGTAGACGCGGTTCTGGGCGTGAGAATGTGTGAGGAGTTAGAGCTGATCAAGTTTGTTGACGGTATTAGCCAGGTCAAATCAGAGGAAGCTGGTATGGTGTCGTCGTTTAGACTGAAGAGTGGTGTGTCAAAGTCGGGTTTGGTGTATGCAGCCAGGTCGGTGGGTTTCTCCATGAAGCAGTTGGTGGAGGATGAATTAGAGTACCTGAGCAGTCAAGGATTGATATATCGAGTTAATAATCCAGAGATGGCAGCTCCGGTGGTGCCAGTGATCAAGAAGGCGGGTAGCTCCAGGCCCATAAGACTTAGTGGTGACTACTCTTTGATTTGATAAACAAGTTGATTGATCGGGGATCGTACAAAATGCCAGCAGCAAAATGAGGTACTTCACGAGTTAGGAGATGCCAATATTTATTCAGTGCTTGACTTAAAAGACGCGTACTTGCAAGTGAAGCTTGACGAGGCCAGTCAGGCGTTGACAACGATCGTTACCCACAAGGGATATTTTGCTTACAAGACGTCACAGTTTGGAATCTCGGTGGCACCGCTTATATTTCAAGAGATCATGGACCGATTGTTAGATGGCCTCAAAGGAGTGGTCGCCTACCAAGATGATGTGATTATCGGAGCAAAGTCAGAGCAGCAGCACAGGTACCTACTGGATGAAGTAAGAAACAGGCTAAAGTCACATGGTTTCGTGGAGAATGAGTTGAAGTCACAAATCGGAAAGTCTAGGGTGGTGTATTTGGGTTTCGTGTGGAGCAGAGGCAGGCTTCTCCCGGATCCCGAAAAAGTAAAGAGGTTTAAAGCCCTCAAGGTTCCAACTAATGTCGATGAGTTAAATTCGGTTTTGGCCATGTTGAGGCATTATGATAGATTCTGTCCAAACTTCTCGGCTATTGCTAAACCCTTATATCAGTTAACGCGCAAGGAGGAGGTGTGGAAATGGAGTGAGGATCATACGAGACGGTTCAGGAGGTTAATTGATACAATGAAGGATAAAGTGTTGACCCCCTATGATGTTGCAAGGCCGCTGTATCTTACTTGTGATGCGTCGGAGGCCGGTTTTGGATATATACTCAGTCATGATCCAGAGATGATGCAGATAATGGATGTCGGTAGCAGAGTGGCGTCTAAGGCTGAGGAGTCGTTCTCGGTTCCAGAAAGAGAGGCCCTGGCCATAGTAGAAGGATTGAAATATTTCCACAACTACATCATTGGCAGGAAAATCACAATCAGAACTGATCATTGAATTCTAAAGGATGTGTTCACGGCGAAGAACTAGAAAAAGGTGGTCAGCATGAGGTTAACGAGCTGGAAGCTAATTTTAATCAGCTATGATTACGAGATTTTGTATGTTGAAGGGAAACTCAACGTAGTCGCCGATGCTTTCTCACGGTTGGCAGTGAACCAGACGGTGGACAGAAAAGAAGTTGATTTCGCTGCAGTGCATCAAGTGATACAAATTCCAAAGTATGACGAGCTGCTAAAGGAGTTGAAGGAGGTGAAAGACACAGACATCGAAAAGGTCAAAAAGCTGGTGATAAAAGGGTGGCCAACAAAGTGCCCTGAGGAGTTGCAAAAGTTCAAGGCAGTTTCTGAAAATCTTATGGTTCAAGATGGTTTACTCTACTACGCACATAGATTGGTGTTTCCCAGATCGCTCAGCAGGAGGGTTTTGCAGGCGGTGCACGAGGTGGGTCACCCGGGCAGAGACAAGATGATACGAATGATTAGGCAGTTCGTATGGTGGCCAGGTCTTGATCGTGAAGTTGCAACGTTTGTCAGTTCGTGCGAGGTCTGCATCAAGCAGGGTGTAAAGAGAAGGGAGTTTGCTTCAATCTCCCGTGCAGAGGCTGAAAGCCAGTTGGAAAGAGTGCACTGTGACGTGGCGCATTTTAAAGGCCACAATTTCCTGATCACAGTGGACGCGTATTCAAATTTTATTTGGATCGATATGTTAAAAAGTATGGAGTTAAGTGAGGTGATCAGAGCCCTAAAAATTTTCATGTTGAGGTATGGAAACCCGTTAAAGGTCGTGACGGATAATGGTACAAATTTTGCCAGTGCGGCTTGTAGAGAGTTCTTGGCCGAGAGAAAGATAGTGCATGAGAGAAGCCCGCCTGGGCACCACGAATCAAATGGGCAAGCTGTTATCGGAGGAGAGTGTTCCAACGTCCAGAGCGGTTGAAGCCTTCATCGGTTATCATAACTGGACCCCGGGCAGCCAGGGTGCGGTGCCAGCAAATATGTTCATGGGACGCGAATTGGAACTACCTGGAGACCGAGCTCGGTTTGATGATCAAGTGAAAAATGTTCTGGTACGCAGAGAGAATGGCACGGTGACAGAGGAATTGGTGACGAGAGAAGGAAGAAACACTTGGAGAGACGAGGCGGGCAGATTGGCTCATACAAATGATGTGTATCTCAGAGGCAAAAAATATTCTGGAAGTGAGACGTTCGCAGATAAAAAGGAAGAGGAGAAAGACGATCCTCCCCTAGGCAAGAGAGTTATCAAAAAGCCAGCAAGATACAGCTAGAAGGAATCTCAAGGGGGAGATGATCTCGGATAATGTAAATTATTTATATTTATAGACATGTATTTTAAAACAAAGTTAGATTTAGTACACTATTATTGTTTTAAATGATAACTCATGATAAAATAGATATTCTTGTGTCACGTGAAACTTGTGTCTTGTGAATGATAGTGAACTATGAGTGATTACTTAAACACATAGAAAGGCCTTATTTTAATCTAAAACCCGATATTGATATTTTCTCTCTCGCGTTGATAAAAAATCTGAAATTTAGATTTTCTACTCCGTGAAAATATCTCATTATTACAGTGCTTTAGATGGAAAAAATAGATTATAAATTCTCATCTTTGCATCAAATAGGCATTAAAATCCAAGAATGTAGCTTTATTATTTTTTATAAAAAATCTAATCAATTTATAAAAAGCCTTATTCAATCTGCTGAAAACCATTAAATTAAACCTATTAATGCGTACAATATTATTATATTGATTAAAAAGACAATGGAGAGCAAGATTACTATCTTCCATGAAATTCTTCATGCATAACTTGTTTTAAAACTCTACGCATTGATGACAACATTGGAAATCAATTACTGTATCTATTTTATTTAAAGTGGGAGCAAGATTCTAAAAATTAAAACTAACTTTCTGTAAGTTACTATCACAACAGCAATATCCTGGCCATCAATATGAGAAAAATCTATTTCTGCATACTCTTCAACCTTTGCAAAAACCAATTTTTCAATACATCATCTAATAAATTTTCGATTCCCAAAAAAGCGATAGATGAATTATTATTCATTTTTTAATTGCAGCATGCTA
This sequence comes from Gyrodactylus bullatarudis, assembly GCA_012064415.1. Lineage (NCBI taxonomy): Eukaryota > Metazoa > Platyhelminthes > Monogenea > Gyrodactylidea > Gyrodactylidae > Gyrodactylus > Gyrodactylus bullatarudis. The sequence continues at coordinate 544,865 of SSNU01000095.1, forward strand.
TGGATTTTTGAATTTTTTTGTTCATACTAACTGTAGCATTGGATGAAATTTAGAGAATGGGCATAAATTCTTCTGTCAAAATAAAAGTGTTTTTTCATGAATTTCCCAAGGGGACATTGTAAAATAAAGTTTCGTACTCGTCTAGGCTCTACCAATTGCAACTTGCAAGTTGATGAAATTTTCAAATAAAACATTAAAACGCAAAAATTATCTTTGCGAGCAATACTTTGATAGAATTATATAAAATGAAACAAACAAAGGTCAATAATAATTGAATTCACAAATATCAAATTTCATGATGAACTCAGTTTTGAGGTGAAAAGATATTTACAAGAACAAAATTTCTGAAAAAATGTCCGAGTATAAAATGAAAAAAAAAGTTTTTCAAATAGTCAGTCAGAAAAATTCACTGATGAAAATTATCTTGTTTATCTTCTTCTTTAAGCTCTATTCAGGAAATTACATTTTAAAAACTCAGACAGGTAGTTTGAGCTTGGAAACTGAATATCAAATACAAAAGAGAGGCCATTGTAATCTTTCCCCTGGGTGTCAGTATTATCAGAATTTGACAATTTCTGTCAAGTAATTGTTGCCATTTAAATTGGATTGTAGCGGAAATGTACTCGGAAAAAAGTTTACTGATGCAACAAGTAGACTTGTCAAAACAAATATTTCCATATTTTCTTGGCCTTTTGTGAGTATATTTGAAAGAAAAATATTTGCCAGAATATGTTTTCTTTATAGGCAATATACAGAATTAAAATTTAGTGTTCTGCCTTTGACCCTTTTATAGTCGACAGCTCAGCAAATATTAATTTTGATGAGCTCATCGACTCTTTTGATAATTAACAAAATTATGTTTTGAAGCTAATAATTTGGGGGTTAACCCAGCTGCTTATGCTAAACTTTGTATCGATTACGGTTAATCTCTGGAATTTATCAATGACTGCTTACAGTGTCAAGATTTGTTTTGCAAGAAAAAAAAGCCTCATAGATTTTTGGTCGGGAGGAATTGCAATAATTTTACACTACATTTTGTATTTAATCTGATATTAACAAACGAAAAGTATAATTTCTCGAAATGAGTCGAAATCAAATTCAATCAGGTTGAAAGGTATATTGATTATAACTATAGGCTTTTTACTTCACTTCTATCGAATGAGGGATGCTTACACGAGCAGACGCATTGTAAACTCATCTTGAGATTAAAGTATTTTCAAATGCATTGTAAACTTAATTTTTTCCATCTACACCTAGTTAATGTGAAGATGGGACTTTATGATTCTTACTAAATTCTCAATTTTTTCATCAAGAATTTTGAATTCGAACAAGATTTTCCGGAATCTAGATCATGAGGCCCACTTTCACGATAAGAATAGAAAAGATTGAAAAAAATCAACTTTTAAGGAAATTATGGCATATTTCAATTCACGAAGCAGCGCCAAATTCCAATTTTTTGAACTTTGAGTTGGAAAATTTTGAAATGAGAATTTTGTAAAAATCATCGATTCCTATTTTCATATTAACTAGCTTTATATGGCTTCCAGGTCAGATTAGATCAAAATAATAAAGTAACATACTAGGGAACTATCAATATAAAAAATCAGAAATAATGCACTATAAAGAAAAACTGGTTGAGTTTTTCGTTTATAGGGAATCTAAAAACATTCAGTTTTGTTTATTTTAGGGCAATTACATAATCAACTGAATTCAAAAATATAATTCATTTATTTCCTTAGAGTTGTATCATACTTGAGTTGTAGACTTCAATAGAGTTTTTAAATATTATTCAAGAGATATTCTTAGTATGAAGATGATCCAGATGAATTTTTCGATGTTGAAGTTTCCCTGTACGAATACCATCCGATGATTGGCAAGAGTCTACTATCAGATCTATCTCTGAGAATAATGTTTGAAAGAAACTATACAGAAAAGTTCATGAAATCATCAGATTTTGACATGTAAGCAAACTGAACATTCCTTCCTTTATCAATAAATATTTCATAAAAAGTTTATATTTTACGTTTTTATTTTGAAATAATAATTATTATAATTAATCAAGACGCATAAAAAACTTTATTCCTTGAGTTATTCTGATCCTTTTGATTTAAACTTTGATGAATAATAATTTTGATCAGATAAAGTGCGCGAAAATCAAATTGGTGGGAATTTGAATAGAAAAAATTTATTTTCGTAAATCTTAAAAACAATAAGGCATTTTTGCAATATTTTCACTTTTATAGATTCTTGAGTGAGTAAAAAATTAATTATGATACTGCATTTCTTTTCCCTATAATGAGACGCTTGAAGAAGATGCCAATAGCATATTAGTAATTTTCAACCAACTAGATTTTCATGGAGCAGTAGGTATAACAATTAAAAGTATTATGTTCTAGAAAATTATTGTTTGAATTCTGGTGATAACTAGGGCCTCAAAAAGTCCTAAAAAGTCTATTTTTTCCTAAGGATACTGTGGCTCCGAGGATTAATAAAATGTTAAAAAAATTATTTATCATGATCCAGATCAAAGTTATAAAGTCTTAGATCGGTCTTATTTTCACGATAAAGTCTTAAAAAGTTTAGGATCCAAATTTTTAGGTCTTAAAATGCAATTATCAATTTTGAGACTGAACTTAACAAAATCAATCAATGAGAACAGCGTGCTTGCTTTCCATTGGTAGATTCAAGCATAATTTTATACATGATATGCTTTCACACCATATACAATATATAACATACATGAAACCATATACATGTATTAGCTTTTGTATATGATTTTTTTTTCCAAAAATCTCCCCAAAAATTTCCAAAAATCACCCCAAAGGAGAAAATTTTCCAAATATCTCCCCAAAAATCACCCCTTCATCAATTTCAGCTCTTTTACTTATATCAATTTTAAATTATTCTTAATTTAAAGTTTTCCTCTCTATATTTTTTCATCACAATTATCTCCCTCAATACTATTAATTATAACCAATTAGCTGATAAAATTAGTTTTAATATTTTTTACGACCATAAATTAATATATTCGGGGTATAGTAATTTGTGACTCATTCATAGAGTGATGGAGAGGTAGGAGAAAAATTTATAATTTGATGAGATTATCATTGAGATATTCGTTATTAGTCGAAACATGTCTTCACTAACGGTCGGTCTCAGTTACGAAACCAAAGAACAAGTGAAAAGTTTTGTCATGGACCACTCAATCGCTACTCAGAAGTCATTCAAAGTGAAGAAAAATACAGAGAAAGCTTACATTTGGAAATGCAAAGATTGTGAAGCTTTCATACGTTTTAGTGCAAGAAAAGATGGACGATTCTATTTAACTTCTTTTCAAGGTCATACGTGTACACCTTTGAGCTGTGTAGTCAAAAAGGAAAAAATTTCGCAGATATTAAATCCTTTTCAACAAAATATTGAGCAGTTTCGTCCCAAGGATGGCATGAATATTCTCAAAAATGAATTCAGTATC
>SSNU01000002.1:0-112146 GCA_012064415.1 Gyrodactylus bullatarudis
TTCAATTATTATTTGATAGAAAATTTTCTTGTGCATCTAACAGTGTTAATTTGAAAATAATATTGTTTAAAATAAATCGAGAATTTAGAATATTTGAAGTGGCCCACATATTAATTCGACCACTATACAAACAAAGAAATATACCAAGTAAAATAAGTCGTTAATCAAAATATGAGAGGTGCCTCAGATATTAATTTGACCGCTATATCCTCGTTTCCTTAAACTTACTTTGTGCATACATGAGTTGGGAAACCATCAATAAAATAAACCATGAAAAATTATAATTTTTTTACTCCGTTCTATATATTTTTTAGTTGGATTTGAATGAAGTAAGACAAGTTGTCATATTACACATTAACTAGAGCTTTACTATTATCTGATTATGTTAAATCAAGATTCAAGTGCACATGAAAACTTTTAAGTGCTATCACTTCTCCTTTTGCATTTCGAGAAAAAAATAAAATACACCAGTGAAATATGCGTGAAAATTTACACCAGAATTGTGATTCATAGAAAATTACCAAAAAAGTTGAAATTTGATAAACAGTTTCATATATACATACATGCTTATTTTCATTATGTCTCTCTGTATCTTTCCCTCCCCTACTTTGACACACACGTATGTAAACCTTAGAAGGAAAAGATGTACAATACGATTCATCTTCCAACCATCCCCTTTTAAATATGGTGAATTCTTTAATAATTGTATATAAAATATACCAACTCGATATAAAATAATCGACCTTCTAATATAAAATTCTAATAAAAAACTCCCAGCCTCAACTTTTGATCATAAATTTTCCAGTGTTTTTTCAGTCATATGATTGAAACGAACTCCTATTCAGGTTTGATATGCATTAATCTACCATGAACCAACTTTTGAAAGCAACAAATCCTAAGATTACGATTTTGAGTATTTTTCATAATTCATCGATAAAATTTATACCATTTGATTGAGAATCAAAAATTATGTACCTTTCCACTTTTTGTTTCTAGAAAAAAACTTAACAGAAAACATCTGTAGCTGTCTAAAATCAATTTTGAGTTTTATCCGCAAACATTTCATTATTTTAAAATCATCTGCACCAAAACTCTGCCCCAAGAGAATCAGAGTTTTATCACATCGAAGTTAAGCCCGTCACAAGTAACCTTTGGAGTTCAGATGATTTTTTTATGCATCATTGAAACTTATAAAAAGATCACTTTTGAATGTTCTCGAAACCTTTCCAAAATTTATTTCGGATCACAATATCCGCAGAGATCTTTTTTTCAATTCTTCATATTTTTAAAATGTAATCCGTATTTCAGGAAGAAATTACTAAAGTGAGTTTATTTATTTAATAATTTATTGGAAATGAGACTTAATGCTTCAAAAAATTGAACAGTTAATGTCAGCAAAAGCAACTGAATGAAAGGTAGAAATTTGTTTCCTAACCCTTTCTCTCTTCATTTTGTTGCACATTGTGACCCGAAATTGATGGCGTTTATCTTGAGAATTTTTTAAACGTCACAAAAACCGTGAAGAAATGAAATGAGTTTAAATAACACTGCTCGGAGATTTTTCAAGTTTTTTATAGGGATTTAACCAAATTCACACATGATGTACAGAATTTTGCGCTGATTCCAAATATACTAATTTCAATATATGTTTCCCAAAATATTAAGAGATAATAGCCCTCGAAGTTATTTTAAAATTTTTGTTGTCATGGTATTTTCAATGGGTCCTAATTTTACTAGATATCACAGTAGGAAATATATCATTAGATAGTAGATGAAGAAAACTATAATATATCTAAAATTCAAATCAATAAGAAAAATAGATTTTTTTAAACTAAATTTAGCTTAAAATTCGAATAAAATTTTGTGCAGGCTTATGATTTTCGATTAAAGAATTTGCGTTGAATAAATAATTCCTCAGCTCTCTGTTGAATTTTTAAGTGGTCGATTTGACCCCAAAAACATGACACTTTCGTGTAATTTTTTTCATTTTTGTTTAGTGGTCCCTCTTTTTTCTTGTACACTGAGTCGAACTCCATCGAAAATGGAAAAAAAACTTTTATTAAAAAAATTTGTAAAATAGTCATGGTTATCTGGTACAAAACCCAAAATAAATGATACAATCATAGTTTGATCTTCAAATGCATCTCGGTTAATTTGCAATTTGTGCCTCAGAGGATGAAGTGTGGTGAGAAGAATAGTAAATCCTCTTTAGGAGCTGTGCTTGTGAGAATGGTGATTTTGTTTTGGAGTTCATAACCATTTTTGACTAAGCAGACTATCAATAATCAATAATCTGTATCAATGAAAAATTCCTCATTAGGATGATTTGGTTAAAGCCAAGTTTCAGTGATAAGGAATAGTGCAGGAGAGTAGCAATTGGCAAATTTCTTAACATGGAACATGGATTTTAAGAAAGGCACAGGCATTCCACAAATAATGTTATTAAGACTTCCGAAAAAGCTTATTATCTTGGCTTGGTGATCGGAATAAGTGGCGCTTAGGATTATAGTTTAGGGATTGGCTTTCGCTAAGTGATGTAGAAGGAATCTGAGCTTGAGCTTCTGTTGGTTGAGATTCAAAAACTGGAACTAGTTTGGGATAAGTTGACGCTTTTTATCAGCTAGCTAGGCTAAACGAAATCGATGGTCTGGAGAGCGAAGACAACAAACAACTACAGGTGAAGGACCCGTTTGTGTAATTCTTGTACCATAGCTATAGTTTATTGAGACCCCTCTTTTATTATTCACAATAAGGAATTTCTATGTATAGAATAACAAATGATTATATCAATGATTTGTTCGACCTCATATGAGACCCCTTGAATAGCTATAATCATAATTGTAGGTTGAGAGGTTATAACTTTATCTAGTTCGGATTATTGTAATTAAAGAAAATCATTGATTTGAATAATTTTTATAATCTTTATTTCAGTTATTCGTTAAATTCGTACGCACTAGAATTGTGCAAAGGCATTTCTATTTTAATTTGGAAAAAAACACTTCCAAACTCCATTTTTAACTTTACAGATTTAAACCTCGACCAGACAGACAGAGAACTCCTCATGTTAGGCCCATCATTCTGCATCCTAAAGAGAACAATGATAAACTCGAAATAAAGGTGGCGTTCGAAAGTTTAATCGATCAAGCAGATGAAAAATTCAACACCAACGATGAAATCAGAGAACGATTTCAGTTATCAATGACTACGATTTGCAACGAATATTCATCAGAAGAAGTTAATTTCGAATCAGTGAAAAATGATCTAAAATTAGTTTTATAATAAAATTTATTAAAACTTAGGTCAATATTAGAATTCTCAGCCATGGTCATCCAAACGTTTCGACGGTGATTGTCTTCACACGCCTTCTTCAGTGGTACGACAAGTTTGCCAAAAAAACAAATTACTATTTATATACTTTCATGATCTCATACCTATCAGTTTTGTCCAATCAGATGAGAGAATAGAATAATACAAGAGGCTGAACTATGATAATAAAGTATAGATAATCAGGACAGAAAAGAGTTATAATTTTTTCTATGTTCAAAGAGACGGAGTGGCGATGGGTTCTCCCCTTGGACCCTTACTAGAGGATTTGTTCTTGGCAAAATTAGAAATGACAACTCTAAAAAAGAAAGTGAGAACAGCCTACCATTCTTAGATGTAAAGCTTTCTAGATGCTCGAACGGATCAATAGACATAGGTATCTACATAAAGGCCACATTCACAGGGAAGCTGCTCAATTTCAATTCTTTTGTTCCCATGAAAGTCAAACGAGGCTTGATAACAGCCCTGGCCAAACGAACTCGTAGAATAGTGTCTGAATCTGCATGGGAAAGCGAGCTAGAAGATCTTATCAGAATATTCTTGTCGAACGATTATCCTATCGAACTGATCAACGATCGACTATTGAAACTGTATACACCCAAAGGAAAGCCAGAAGAAAGAGAAGGTGAAACTGTAACCTTCAACATACCTTTTAAAGGGGATAAATTGGCAGCAACATTTCAAAAGAAAATAAGCCAAGTATTCAGTGAAACCTATCCAGAGGGAAACCTGAGAACGATTTTTCAGACCCAGAAATTATTCACAAACAACTCAAAAGATGAATTGGATACCTGGAATAAGAGCAACGTCGTTTACAAATTTCAATATCCATGCAATTCAGTGTACATTGGACGGAGAACAAGACGACTCGAGGACAGGATTGATGAACATCTCTACAAGGGCCAAACCGCGATCAGAGAGCATGTAAAAACATGTAATGCCCAAGTTTCCCCCAAAAACTTTGAAATTATCTACAAACCATCAGGGAAAAACGGTTACATTTTGAAAGCAGCTGAAGCTAACCTTATTAACGAAAAAAAGCCAAATCAATGTGTACAAAAGAATCATGTGAAACCAATGAGCCTACCAAAACCGAGGGAGAAAAAACCAACAGGATCACAACTTTTAAAAGAAAATTAAACTTTTAAAAGGCTAATTCAAATTAACTTCTTTTCACAAATCAGTTTATTTTTGAGAATTTTGGAAACCTTGGCTAACTTCTAACATCATTTTAATGCGTTCCTTACCTTCATACTACCTTCCTTTATTCACCTATTGACTTATTTCATTAGATGGGTATTATATTAAAAAAAATTTGATTGTCGAGATGATCTGCATAAAATATTTTTGAATATGCTTGGAACATTTTCCCGCAATTATTGATAGACTCACAATATTTTTCTACTAATTAGCTTTGGAAAATCGCCACTTGCAATTTTGTGTACAAAGACACCTTCTATTCCATTTAAAAATTGGAAATTGTTTTAAAAATAGTGGTTAAATTTTTTTAAATAGATCGATCGACTCAAAAGAGTGAGTCATTTGCCTAAAATATCACGCTAAAAATTTGCTTTCAAAAGTCTCATCAAAAAAAATCTAAAAATGTCAATGCATATTCTGAGTACAAAATCAAGAATATAAATTTCAAATAAAATTCATCCTGGATATTTACAGGGAAATTCAATCTTCGAATAGAAGCTTGAAAATTTCTAATATCTTTCAAAATTGTATAGTGAATACACTGGATCTAAATTTAAGTCTAAATAATACAATAGCGCAACACCCAAAAAATGCAACTTATGCCTTACAAGTAGTTAGTCTATATAAAAAATGGTTACAGTGAAGTTCACTGGACACCGAGCCGATGGGTTGACCCGCATATACCGGTCTGTACGTGGGTGTATACATTACATAATATTGCGCGTACACTGTAATGTAAATTAAAAGAGGGTCAGGGTAAATTACACATTATTATTTATCCTACAGTTAAATATGTTACAAATTGCTCAATATCTCAGGTTATACAAAAGATAATCCAAAAATTCAAAATACTATTTGAACGATAATATTGCCGAACTTCGTTAGGATCTAAACTCATGAGGAAGGTTTAGAGAAAACAAGCGTATATTATAGTGATAAACGTTATATTTTGCCGGGTCTCTTCAGACTCTACCCCGGTAACGTTTATATACTTGTTTGAGTAGATTTTTCAATTTTGCTCTCTCTAATACCAATAGGACTTCCCATCGCTACACCATCGATTTGCTATTAGTATAGGCCTCCAAATTTGAAATCAATGTTCATAACTGTCATAAATATGAGTTCCTTCACTGTTACCGGCGGAATACTACATAGAGAAGGATAATTTGATAATTGATTCATTATAAAAGTTACCGTTTCTTTGACAGGCACGTTCGTGAAGAGTGAGACTACATCAAATTGAACCATTCTCCCATCTTCGAAATTTGTCTCTCTGAGTTTACTAACGACTTCTCTCGAATTTGATACAGAGTGCTTACAAACTTGGTTTTTCAGAGGCATAAGTTTAGCGCTTAACCATTTTACAAGCCTTTTATTCATTTCTCCGCTTCATTGGCATCAACTGGACGGAATCTACTGCGGTCTGATAATAGAAGTTTTCCTTTTAAAAGATAATCTGCTTTTTCAACTAAGGCAATACCCGTTCCTTTATCGAGATGACATAATAAAACTTTTGGATTTTCACTCGGTCTTGTTAGGGCTTGATAATGACACTTGTTCAATTTTTGGGCGTCCAGATTTCTTTGCTTGAACTAAATCCATGCATCCTTTACAACTGAATTGAACCTTTCTCTGTCCTGACTCGACGTCGCTGTCAATTTCTCCGTCAAGGTGATGAAACATTCAAAACTAATATCTGTCTCGACATCTTGTTTTGTTAAATTAGGCATACAGAATTTTGGACCAAGGCTTAATACTTGCATAGTTGCTTTATCTAAAACTAAATCAGTAAAATTAAAAACATTCGATTCGAGATTGTCAATTATCAATATAAGAATCAATCACAGATTTTTCCTTTTCAAGAATCTTTTGGCCACCTTGGAATTTTGAAATTTGATTTAGTTTGATCAGGAGCCGTTCTGAAACTTCTTTTGGCAGTAAGTCGATTTCCACGAGTAGTTTTGACTTGCGGACTTCATCTTCTTCAACATCCTTTCGTAATATGACAATCCAATCGGAGGTAATTTTAACTGGATTTTCATTAGATTCAATGATTTTGATTGTTTTGATCTTATCCCATATAGTAAGGCTGAACTTTTGAGTATCTATGTAGGAATTGTAGAATCTGATCAAATTTAAATTGCAGCAGAGATTCGACATGACCTTGAGTAATTTGTTGTGAGGCATTGATGAGTTCGAAATCAATCCATTTGAATGATAATATTGCCGAACTTCATCAATACTATCGTGTATAAAATTTTACGCTTAACAAGATGGTATAATTTTCAAATCTGTAGCTACAATAACAAAAAAATTACAATATGAAGTATTAATATTCGTAAGTTATAAGTTATAAATTTATTTTGTATTCATAAACTTTATCAAATTTGAAGTGAATTTATTAAGGCATTCGCCCGAGCATTTGCAGTTGTACAACGTCTATTAAAGCTATCTTGGAAAAGACGCAGGCGCTGGTGCACTTTTTCCACTCTTGTATTTCTTCGAATTGAAGCCTTGAGAGTACGCCACAATCTTTCAATTGTGTTTGTATGGGCACCTGTCACAGGATCGACAAAATTTCGTTTGTGATTGACTGTCTGATGCTGGTAGCCAAGTTGGTTCAAGCCAATGTATCCTGGCTATTTGTCAAATATAATTAATGTTCCAGGTCTGACCATTTCTGTTATAAAAACATGTAAATTAACTTGCATTCTCCTATGCATGCATTTCAACCGGATCAGACGAGTTTCTCGACAAAACATTCCAACTATCCAAAAGCGCTCATGACGAAGTAGTCGACCTCTATGATATTTCCGCTTAAAGAGATGCGTTTCATCGACTTCTACTATAGAACCTGGGCCTCCTATTCTTCCTTGACCATCGCCAAGATATGCTGTTACCTTCTCTTCGAATATGGCTATATATTTAATCACAGAGTGGTTGCTTATCCCAGTTTAAAGAACTGTCTCTTCGATTGTGGTTTTATTGATATAATAGAACATCAATCGAAATATCATGTGCATGGGGATTTTTGTCTCTATTGAATGAAAGAAATTAACTTGTTACCATCATAAATATTCTTATCGAACTTACTATAGGACTTTAGGACACCGAACTGGGCAATATTTAATCAACGAGTATCTCATGCAGATCTCCATAGCTTCTTCTAGGTTACTAGGTATTGATATAGGGATTGATAAAATCAAATGATATTTATCATTGAAAGGCTTGTCTTGAATTTATATAGAAACACTAGGATCCCTATTGTTGCTTGAAAGACTATAGCTATCAGAGCATTTAAATCAGAGGAGTAAAAAGTAGGCCTGTTATCAAGAATATGTTTTTTAAATCAACGGGGAGGAAAACAAGTCAATGCACTAATGTTATTTCTAGTAATTTTATAATCCTTTCGCTTAAGTAACTAGGTGTATTGACGAAGGATTGTTTTAACCAATAAGTCAAGAAATTTGATGATTCCCTGCAACTATTCGAAGACAACTTCAATAGACTTGGCCCAACTGCAAATGCTCCACTTATAACTTACGAATATTAATATTTCATATTTTAATTTTGTTTTTATTGTAGCTACAGATTTGAAAATTATACCATCTTGTTAAGTGTAAAATTTTATACACGATAGTATTTTGAATTTTTGGATCATCTTTCGTAGAACCTGAGATATTGAGCAATTTGTAATATATTTATCTGTACGATAAATAATAATGTGTAATTTACCCTGACCCCCTTTTAATTTACATTACAGTGTACACGCACGGTGTCTAGTGAACTTCACTGTTGTATTACTACGTGAATTACATGATTATTTAATTTAAAGACATAGGAAAGACTGTATTTTTCTACTCCCCATGTGAAAGGTATGTTTAATATGCATTACAAATACACATTCAAATGCACACTACAATGTAGTGTCACTACATTGTTGGTTTTTTATTTTTGTATGAAATTTTTCTATTTCTACATAAAAATGAAAGTTACCCCCTGAAAGTGATGAAAATGATGTAGAAATGAACCTTATCAAAACAGAAATAAGGAGAAATAAGGAAAAGAGATCAAGTAGCTTATTGAGAACAAAAAAGTTTGTTTTTTCATATCTAAACTGCTTTATTTTTTAATAGATAACAACTTATGAAATTTTAATCAAAATTTATTTAATCTAAATCTACAAAATTCAATGAAGATACTCTCTCTTCAAGTTTAATAAAATAAAATTTTCATTTTCGCCTCTCTCTTCGAAAAAGCGCATACAGAGCTTAAAAGCTCTTAAAACTCTTTCTTCTTCATCTTCAATCTTCGGAATACAGTCGATTGGATAGATAACGCCTCGAAATAAATGTACAAGCAAGTAAATAATTATCTATAGAGTTTTGAGAAATTGTGAAGATATGGATCCTTAAAGTTGAGAGTGAATCGAAGGGTTAATGATAATTCAACCTTTAATTTCATTGGTCAAAATTATGCTCGAATATCATTGGTCAATGAAAATGGGGCAGAGAAGTAACAGATTTACTTGCTTGTACATTTATTTCGAGGCGTTATCTATCCAATCGACTGTAGGTTTTCTTTGGCTCCTATTTGATGCTTCTGCTGTATCCTGACAGTTAATGCTATTCCAACTGTCACACAAGTATTTAACATCATCGGATATTGAATTTGTCTCAAATTTTGCTAACTGTTCAAGGGCCTTGAATTTTTCAGCCTTAAGATTTTTGTGTCTCAGCTTCAACTTCTCAACTAAATTGCAATTTTTCGTCACTTCTCAGTCGAGGTCTATCTTCTCTTTGTAGCATAATCCAATTGTTCTTTGACCAACAAGACAATCTCTTATACGAATACTTCCTTTTTCTAGACTAAAGTGTTAAATTCGTAATCTAAAATTTCGATTCCACTGTAATCCTTTCGATTTTAAATCTTTTCTAAAAATCATAAATAATTGTATATATATTCAGCTTCTTGCCATTGATATTGTGAGTCTAAACCGGAATAGATAAATCTTCAATAATTACAGACAATAGTTTAAAATTGTTACACAACTTAAATATAGGAAAGAGGAAATAAATATATTCAAAGAAGTGTTATATCGTGATTCATGATTTACATAAACCTCCTTTTGGTGTCTAAAAAGCCACTTCAATGCAGGTAATATCTTAGCATAAAAAAGAAACTTTAAAAATGCATGTAAATTTATTTTCTCTATAATTCAAAAAATTTTAAAAGAAATTTTTTAAAAAATATATAAATTACGACAGCCAAAATAAAGAGTTATATTAAATCGTTTGAGAAAAAACAAACCTTTTAAACCACTGAAAATTTTTCCTCTATGATTATGTACACTACAGTAATAATTAGAGCTTTAAAAAATAATAGGAATGAATTGGGCTTTTTTACTAAAAAATTTAAAAGTATTATTTTTCGATTTTAATTAGCAAGGATTGCTCTGCTGAATCATACTGAAAGGGCAGAGGGGAATACATCGCATAAACCAAGTGTATTAGCAGAGCAATCCCTTATAAATCGTACTGAGAATATTAAAACTCATATCTTTTATTCTTTTCAACCTTCAAGTTTCTTGACTCGATGCGTTTTCATTTATAATTTTTAGTTTATTTTTCCGACCTCATACAAATAGAGAATTTCACTTTTATCTCACTTTTTATCTTTAAATAAATATTAAAATACTGGAAAATTATAAATTTCTTAATTGTATGAGGTGGGTAAATATGTTTAAAAATTGCAAATGAAAACTAACCGATTTAAAAAACTTAGAGGTTGAAAAGAATAAAAGATATGAGTATTGATATTTTCAGTACAGATTAACAAGGCTTGCTCAGCCAATTGATGCTGAAATTAGTTAGAACACACTTGATCTATGTATTCCCCTCTGCCCTTTTAGTATGATCTAGCAAAGCAATCCCTGCTAATTTATATCGATAAATTTAAATTATTATAATTCTCTTAGAATGATCTTGGTGAAGTAAGATGAGAAAATTCGTTGAAATTTGTTTAATTATTTTTAAATAATTCAGCCAATATTACACATAAAGACTAAGAGACATTTGGAGGCAGGTGAGAGTAATAACGTTCCTGTATCTATAGACTCATCATTTTTATAACTCGAGTATTCCGAGGATTCTCAAGAATACATCTTTATTCATTTGGAGATGAAGAAGTTGAAATAAAAAAATTGATGAGATAGAGAATATATTCAGGTTAAAGTCCTGTAAAGAGATAAGAGATGAATTAAAAGAGGTCGCTTCTCGTTTATATTGGGCAAATTTGGGGTCTCATCAGACTCTACACTGGTAACGTTTATATCCTTTTACAATGCCAGTATTTTGAGGCCTTTCTTTGGCCATTTACCAATTTTAATTTACTATTGTTATCTGAATGCAACACTGGTGACATTACCTCCTTTCAATGATAATGAATGAAACTAGAACTCTGAAGAAATTAGATAAAGTATCTTGATTTCCCTAAGTTATTTTTCTATTGTGACTGAAAAAATACTTGAAGAATCGTTACTGATAACTATATATATTTTATTTCAAAGAATGGATTCAGATTTGCAAAGATTTTTTCTAAACTATTTTGATTATTACTGTTTTTATATATATCTTCATTATTTATTTTTATAAACCCTTACTTATAATTGTACATAACAACTATTTTTAATATGAAAATGATAATTGTAAAGCAGAACACATGAATTGTTCATTAAATTTTCATATCATTAATTTATCTTTGAATTGTGAGAGTGGGTGTCAATAGAAACAATCTGATCATTAGTTACAAAGCGATCAATTTTTGGTGGCCTACTGTTTCTTTTTGCTTTTACTCAACTATTCTTTTCAATGATTACAGGTTTGGACATAATTCGATTATCAACTATCGCTGACTTATTTGATTTAATTATTTTCAATATTTTGTACCCAATTTAGGAAGTTGCACAATTCTGAAAGATTTCACTCTCTTCCTATTTTAGTCGACCAATTTAGAAAGATTATTTCTTGTATATGCTAGTTTGACCTTTGCAATACATTAACAAACATTGTGCACACATACATACTATACTTTCAAACACACACACATGTAAACCTTAGAATGAACAAATGTATAATACAGTCAATTTCACACATAACGGCTCGAGATATCATCTCTGCCCTTTCTCGTTTGTTTTTTATACCAAAACTGTTAGCCAATCGTATTGCGTTATCACAATAACCAATTAGAATATACTGAGAAAATGGTTCTAGTTTTTTAATCTTGAATCATTTCATCTCAATTTACTTATTTAAATTCAGGGAAATTTAAACTTGCAGTATCATTTTTTTCGTTTATTTCAGCTACGGTATAATAGACCAGTGTTTTTTTACACTTACAGTATCATTATTTTTTTTATTTTCACTCTCAGTATCAATAGATGAAATAATTTCAGTAACAGTATAATATACCAATATATCTTTACACTTAAAATATCATTATTATTTTAATTTTCTAATTCAGTATCATTTTTGTTTATCTAAACTCAATTTTTTTTCAATATTAACATAACCTACGAATCAAAATAATAATACATGTAATCACTATATCTGCAGTTAATTACACAGATGATGACACGCTAGTTGAATATTTCTTTTCATATCAGAATTATATTTATACCTCTCTGCCCTGACCTCGATGACCAATAGATATCGAGAATCTCAACAACCAATCAAAATCGAGTTTTTTCACTCTCACATCTTCTCTTCATTTTTTTCAAATCCTACTGAATTAGATAACTAAGAATGTTGGACTTTTTTAAAATGATAGAAATGTATGGTAAAAAATTAATTCATTGAAATTGAAAACATCATTAAGTTTCTTGTTCTCAATTTTTTTCAAATAGGTGATCTTTCTAACAGACGCATAAGACCGTATTTCTTTTTAAACTTGAGAAAATTGTAGATAAGATTAATCTCTTCTTCAATTTTCAAATCATCGACTTCTTCTGTGATATTAATAAATTTCACACTTTTAAAACAATTGATCATTGTTTTCACATCTACATTATCCCACGCCTCCTTAGCAATGTAGAGACAATCTTTTAGATTAAGGTGCCTCTTTATCTCATGTAATTTGATTTTTCAGACAACAACAAGGATCCAAAACCATGGCTAGAAAAGAAAGGAGTCATCTACATGTTCAAAAGCAGATGCGAATCCACATACATTGACCAAACCATTAGACCCCTCAAAGCTAGAATCTAAGAACACTTAAGAAATGGCAACAAAAGCTCAGCAGTCCAGGAACACCTGATGACAACAAATCACACTGCTGATGTGAGCAACTTTAGCATCATCTGCCAAGCCGATCCAAAAACCCACAGAAGTATCAAGGAACAAGCTCTCACGCACGCTGAAGCCCACTTCATTAACAAACTCCAGCCCAACCTTTGTAAACAAAAAATCCTGGCAAACCAACTAGGGATCAAAGGCAAACAAAAATTCACCAACAGAAAATTCTCGCCAAAATAGCAGAAGTGCTAGAGGGGAATCCCCAATTTACATCAACCCAAAATCCCCCATCCGATGCCACAGCAACCCAAAGTGAAACCAACGAGAAAGTAGTGGAAACTACTAATCAGCTAATTGGCATCAGCATCACAACACCAATAATTTATGTGGATGAGAAATCAAGTGACAAAAACGAGAAATCAACGTAAGTTGATAATCAAATCAAATCTCAACCCATAATTAGCACATCTAAAAGAGTATCCAATGCAATCTGCAAAACAAGCAGAAAGAGGAGAAGAGAAAGTGGACAGTTACCAATTGATCCCTACATTAAAAGAAGACCGAACACGTAATTGCTCACAACAACAAGAGAAACCTCACTCCCTCCCCAATCGCATTCTCAAACCAACCAATAAGAGGATACACTTTTGTTAATTAATTTAATATAAAATCAAGCCGGTGTAAGACTCTGATGAGATCCGGCGAAATAAAAGCTTTATCACTAATTACTCGTCTTATCTTCAAATCCTCAAAATGAGTTCCGACTCACCAACAAATTCAAATGTTTTCGAAGAAGCTCGGCCTACTCCAGCAAAATTGATCACTGTTTTCATTTCTACATTATTTCATGAAAGTTTGAATCATCGGCTATCAAATGAAAAATATTCATTTTTTATCTGAATTAGTAGAATGGTAAGATTCATTTCTTAGAGGATTTTGAAGACGAGTGAATAATGAGTAATAAAGATTTTATTTTACCGGTTCTCATCAGACTCTTACACTGGCTAGATATTTATACATACAATAATGAAAAATTAAAAATCCTCTGATTGGAAAAATGGGAATTGAAAGAAAATCGCAGGGAGGAGGGGTAAGGTTTCACTGGGTTCATTGTCTTTTCTTGAGAAAGGGATCTAGTTGTAACTGCATTCATTTTTTAATCTGACTCTAGTTATAGACCCCCGTTTTTTCTTACCGATTACTCAATCCAAAGATACCACAATGTAGGGAGACCCGTTGATTCACACTAGTGAATAGAAAATTATGAAAGGATATTAGTCATTTAGATCCATCAACATTATTACACAGGGAAACCAAAGCCCTATCATTAATTTTATGTTTCCTCTGTATTTTGAAATGTTTAAATAATGATGATAGGGGTCTTGAGATGAGATTGACAGATATTATTTCAAGACCCCTTCTATCCATAAATGAAAATTCGTGTATACATTGATACACACACACATTGTGGTACTCAGCATGAAAAATCAACGCAGATTAGCCAGAGACCCCCTTATAGCTAGCATAAGAAAACGATGTAGACATCTGAACACATTTTCGCTTCTAACCATGAAAAAACAACTCACCCTAGAGCAAAGAAATGAATTAAAAAACAACAGGGAACAACATCGATTCGACATTTAGCTAAGATGTTTAAAGTCACACCACTCACAATAAAGAGGATAGTTGAAAATGAAGTTAAAGTCCCAGGTGAATCTCAGTATCAAACATCAGATTAACACATGTCTTGTATAGAACGCGTAGACAACCAATGGAAAATAGTGCATCGTAATAATATTTAAATGTTAACCGTGATAGAGTCTGAAGAGATCCGGCGAAATATAACGTTCATCACTAAAATATACGCTCGTTTTCTTGAACCTTCCTTATGAGTTTAGAGACCAACAATAATATTCTTGATGAAGTTCGACAATATTATCGTTCAAATGAAACCAAACTATATGGAAATTACAGTGTTTTTAGACAATTAACCTACTAGCGTGTTAAGTGTGGTCACTGGTAATTATTATATCCATGTGAACTCTAACTTGATGGAGATTGTCTTCTCACACCTAGATGCTAGAAATTCGGATAAGCAAGTGTCAATTCCATAAGAGAGTCGAATAATATTCAACTCACGGTGGCAGATGTAGACGCGTTTCGTCCTTATTAGGACTCGTCAGTACAGGATTCGAACCCAGGTCTTCAACGTTGTGAGGCAACGCTTCTAACCACTAGGCCAGAACCCCCGTTCATCTCCTATTACTCCACACTCCCATAGTATTGACACCACCTACACACTGGTTTTTTGTAAATAAGAATCCTGGCTATGGTGTACTGACGAGTCCTAATAAGGACGAAACGCGTCTACATCTGCCACCATGAGTTGAATATTATTCGACTCTCTTATGGAATTGACACTTGCTTATCCGAATTTCTAACATCTAGGTGTGAGAAGACAATCTCCATCAAGTTAGAGTTCACATGGATATAGTAATTACCAGTGACCACACTTTGCTAGTAGGTTAATTGTCTAAAAACCAAACTATATTTCAGGAGCCATCCCTCTTTAATTTATCTCTTCTTGCTTTACAGGACTTTTAACTATTATATTTTTATCCTTTTATTGAGATCTGGGAATATAGATATAAAAGCTGGTATTTAGTTGATAATTGAAAAAAAGCTCGAAAATGTAAAATTATTATAAGTCCGACCTTTATTAAAATCAACAAGAAAAAGTAGAGATAATTGCATGCAGAAATAGAAAAGGTAATGAATTCGAAATACACCTCCCTACTTCCTTAGAATTATTTATATTTTTAGCCACACCCTGATTGTAAAATATATCAGGAAACTCACCCACTACCATATATATATTTTTTATAATTTTATATTTTTCTACCATAACATTTTCATCGTTTACGACTGTATCAAAATGAAGATTATTTTTAGCGTGAGAAAAATATAGTAAGGATGAATAAATAAATAAATCTCCATATGAGTTAATTAAGTGACATTCTGAATGAGTGCATCACCGTAAGAAAATTTGTTTGTGGTTGAGTATAGGCAAGAATCTAAAAGTTGATCTTATTTTCTTTAAATTCGAATCAAATCAAGCGACTTGAATTAAATTCGATGCTCAGAATACTTATTGATGGAAGAAGAACTAAACCTTTTATTTCTAAAAAACAAATAACACCGTTCTAACTTTCTAGGTATCAAATATTTTTTTGTGTTAATAATTCTTGACTTTTACATTACGTTTTTCTATGATTATGTGTATTACATACTAGAAATTAGACCTGTTCATCTCTACTCGATACTATATAGGTTGTAGCTCGATATCTGCTCTATAAATATCGGTATTTTATATCGTCTATACTCTAATATCGGATATTATTGGGGGAAATAACAGGGTAGTCATATTACTCGGATTAACATGTTAAAAATATAGCCAATCAAACTGCAGTTTTCCAAAACGGTGTTATTTCATGAAACATTCCCACTATTTCTATTATTTGAAAATTTGAATTCCAAATGTCTTGTAATTCATTTTTGAATATTAATACAACAAATACTTTGATTTAATTGAAGGCGGTAAGGTGCACTTTTAAACAGTTACAATAACATATCGACAAATCTGTTATAAAAAAAAACTGTGGAATAATCGTGAAAACAAAAAATCAAAGTACCACAAACATCAGATCACAAGAATCAGCTTGAAATATGCTGCTGACCTTGAGTACATAAAGAGGGTGACTCTTCATTTACTAGCTTGGCTTCAGCTATTTCCAGAACTTTGTGGTTACGTTGCTTACTAAATCTCGGGTCAGCAGAGTATCTAATTCTATAATTTTCA
The DNA here is from genome assembly GCA_012064415.1 of Gyrodactylus bullatarudis. Taxonomy (NCBI): domain Eukaryota; kingdom Metazoa; phylum Platyhelminthes; class Monogenea; order Gyrodactylidea; family Gyrodactylidae; genus Gyrodactylus; species Gyrodactylus bullatarudis. Next base: position 16,675 of record SSNU01000002.1, read on the forward strand.
ATCTCCGCTGAGTGATTCGTGGTTCGGAAGTGTTCTTGTATTGAGGAGCTTACATTACTTGAGCTAAGGTTTTCTTTGATCCTTACTGATACAGGCCTCATTGGCATCCTAATACAGGACTGGTCACAGGAACATTTGAATTCGTAGACGACTCCTTTCCTATTCAGCCAGTCAACCGGATCCTTGTTGCGGTCGTTTAGCCACTTAGTTGTCTTAGATATGAAATGTACTTTCTGTTGTAATATTGCCGAATTAGGGACGCCACCTTCAAATGGGTATTGGAGGTTAAGGTATTTTACTCTAGCATGAAATCCTTGGGATAGCCACTTGTTTCAAATTTGCAAAAAAATTTTTTCCGTTCTTCTTCTTGGAATTGCGTTGAAACTAATCGGTGGATTTTCAGGATTTCACTCTTCACCAGACTTCTTTTCGTTTATACTTGCTTATACCAGGCTTTTGTATATTTAGAGGTGAGGTTACCAGTGCTTGAGTATCTTACAATGGAGGTTTCGAGGAAGTTGAGTGAGTTCTTCGTTTCATTTTCCATTGAGAATTTCAATCTGCGATGCATTTGGTTCAGTTTCACAAGTATTGGATCGGGATTATAGTCATTTTTCAAAAAAGAAGGAATGTATTTTCTACGTAGCATAGATACAAGTTGGCACCACTAATGATGTTGGCCATCTTTGTCGATTCTAAGGAAGCTAGGAGTGGTCTTAGAGGCGTTCTCATTGCAACATCATCTATCTGTTGGAGATAGGAACCATTGAATCTAAAATCAATATTCTAAACCGTCATGTAGATAAGTAAGCAGACGTCATCAGCTGTCATTGAGGTGGTAGTTGGGCCTTCGCATTCGATCAGCTCAGGATTTTCCGTGAGTTTCTTTTGTGTGTAGCCCTCTGTTTCTTTCAAGGGCAAATTTGTAAAATGTGAGGAAACATCAAAGGAAACCTTTCGGGTTTTTGCTATCTTTATTTTGTTAATCTGTAAATAAAATCATTTTGGGAGAAGATTTTGGACACCGCCTACAAACAGGTTGTTTTGTATTATAATAATGAAAAGATTACAGTGTTATTCGACATTTAACCTAACAGCAAAGTGTGGTCTCAGTTAATTTCTATATCCATATAATCTAACTTGAACGAGATTATCTTCTCACAACTAGATGTTAGAAACATTGATTTACAACGTTGAAGACCCGGTCTATGGTGTATTAACGAGTCCTAATAAGGACGAAACTTCACTACATCTGCCACCGTAATTTATATATTATTTGACTCTCTTATGCAACTAACACTTGCTTAACATCTACGTGTAAGAAGAAAATCTCCATCAAGTTAGATTTTATATGGATTGAATTACCAGTGACAACACTTAGCTAGTAGGTTTTATTATATGATATGAGTAAAATCTTATATAATTAAAATTAAAAAACTGTACATTTTTATCTGCTATTTGTAAAGCCTTTGTAATACAAAAAAACTATATTTTGAGTATCTAAAATCGAGCTAAATCTAATAATCCTGAATAACTTGTATCTGAGAGCTGCTTCAACTATTTTGCAACATCCTCTCCCTTATATGACAGAAAGATGGTTAGATCGAAAATTAATCAAAAATTGATGCTGAGTTTCTTTAGCATGGAACACATTATAATGTAAACATTTTTTAAATCAACCTTATTTCTAATAAATTTCAAATGATCTTTTACAGAATCTTAAAGTCAGGTCATATTTTACTTTCAAAATGAGTGGGTAAACAAGCTGTGACTATTGGTTGTGAAAATTAAGGTATCAGCTTTAATCCTTGATTAAATATTTGAGTTAGAAAGAACTGATTCAAATCTCTTAAAATTAAATAACTATTTTATTTGATAGAAAAATAATATATATATGTCACCGTAAATATGCTTACTCACGTAAGTAAGCATACATACGGTTAGTATGCATACTTACGTTTTTTTACGTAAAAGTGCTTACTGGGTAAGGACTTTTTCGAATATTTCTGTCCCCAGTAAGCATATTTACAGTAGGTAAGCATACTTACGTTTTTTTAAATTTAAGCCCTCAATAGTCTTATCATAAAATCATCTAGCATAAATAAGAATTACTGGGTGTTTTAAAAAATATAATTTTTTTTATTTATTTCGACAAGAAAGACTATTATGGCACCTCGAATTGCATTTTACATTATTTTTCAAACAGCGACATCTATTCAATTGACACTGGCCAGCACAATTGCATTTAACAAACCCTTATCCGTCGGACGAAAATTGGTTTCTGACAGCAGTTCTTAGGGAGAATTCCTTATCTGGTACAACATCCGGGGTCAGAACATTATTTGATAGGACTTGGAACTGGTTTGAACTATATTTTCCAGCAAGTTTTCCATCGTTGACTCCTATCTCATACATGTTATTCTCATCACGTTTCAATATCACGCCAATAAGATTTGAATGGTCCAATGGGCCTTTATCAAATTCAGGGATTTTAATTGTGACATTTGTTCCAACTTCAAATGATTTGGTAGATCGCTCAGTCATTTTATCGGCAGCCTTGACCATATTTTCATGAATCTGAGTCTCTGCCTTGCTACGATCTAATATTTCAACTAAAACAGAAGTTTATACTTACGTGAGTAAGCATATTTACGGTGACATATATATTGTCGACATGAAGACGAGAATTTACTATTCTTACAGAATTCTTAAATTTTCCAAATACTCATTCTCAGGAGCAAAAATATTCTTTTTGATGCAATTATAATACAAGCCAACAAGTTGTTAAAATAATTTTCTAAATTTCAACAAATCATTTTATATTGGAATTCGAAAATGAATTTTTTTCCTGACTTCCAGAAGTTTTATATGAAACTAGTGAATTATCTGCCAAACAGTTATAAAAATATTGGTTGGGATTTATTTAGATTTTTAAACTTAACTCAATGTTATATATATGTTACAGTGAATCCGTGACCTCGAGGGATTCCACGGATTAACCGTTATTCTACGGAATCACTAAAAGGCTAGTTATTCCGTAAACTCGGTTTTCGAATTCACTAGTTATTCCGAGGAATCCCTGATAAGCACTAGTAATTCTGAGGAATCCCTAATAAGCACTGGTAATTCCGCGATTAACAGATGAAATATTGAAAATTTTTAAATTCATTATTTGAATAATAAAAAAAACAGGGAAATGTTTTTCTGATAGACCTTTGATGACAAGCTCATTTTAATTAACGTAATGTATCTGTTCTTATTCCTTCAGAAATATGCCTTGAATTATTTTCAATTCAATTTTCAAGGAATTTAGATAAATGTATGCTGAGTCCTATTCCAATCTATGTCAAAAATATAAATAAATAGTTGGTATCAATTTCATAAACCCAAACAGATGAAAACTCGATTTTTTTGAGCTTATCAATATTGATAACCCTACTTATTTCTCCAAGTTTTACAGTCAAGAACGGTTTGATCAGTTACTTAAAGATATAAAGGAGTCCCAAAATAGTAATTTATCTGATAAAAAGTACTATCGAATTAGGACCCGGTATGACTACCAGATGATGACCAGGAAAGAAAACTAGATAAGAATACAAATAGACGCGAGTTCATTCCTCTCAACAAGATTTTTAGCATAGTACACAGTCGTGATATCAGTCTTGGTCACTGTGGATGAGATTTTATCTCAATAATTCATGATCAAAAAATAAAATTAACTCAAAATTCTACGGAATTATCTTTGCTCATTAGGGATTCCTCAGAATTACTAGTGCTTATCAGGGATTCCTCGGAATAACTAGTGAATTCGAAAACCGAGTTTACGGAATAACTAGCCTTTTAGTGATTCCGTAGAATAACGGTTAATCCGTGGAATCCCTCGAGGTCACGGATTCACTGTAACATATATATATATACCGAACCCTCCTTAAAATTTATTACAGCTTAAAAAAATTTTCGACGTGAGAAATTACTTTTACAATAATAATTTATAATAATGTTTACAAGATTGTTGTTTTTAATCTCACAAAATTTTTGGCTACCTTTTTCTACATGCCGAATTCTGGAATATTATTACCATTATCTACCATTAGGATTCAATACTGCTGAATAATATTCTGTAACTGGTCTGGCCTAAAATTTGAACAGAAGTTTTTTCATTTCGTCAGTATTTGTGGAAATGAATGATTTGACCAATGAATTTTTTTATAATTTCCTTATAGTAATCAGTGAAGTCAAGTCTATGAGTATAAGTCAATCAGTTTAGTTTATTGCCGAGATATGTTCCATAATTGGGTGAAATGACTTTCTATTTCACCTCTAGCTGCTATATCCATTTTGAATTTTATCTTGATAGTTTTAACTAAGTTGTTGTTGTTGTCTAAGACAGAAAGAATGTAGAAATTTTGGCATCAATGGAAATTTTTGCGGTCATTCATGGTCATTCGGAAATATTTTTGGCAATTTTGGAATTAACCCTTCAATGAAATAAAATAAAATATAAATAAATTTTTACTGTTTTATCCTAAATTTTTATATTTCAAGATTATATTTATTTCGAAGGCTATACTTGTAAGAAATTTCTAAACAATATTTTATTCAAACTTAAAATGTAATGAATTTAGGATAATCATTGTATCATTAGTCAAATAATAAGAAGTGAAAAGTTGTTTTGTCGTTCTCAGTAGGGTTTTTAGAAACATCTATTTATAATAGTGATTGCTAAATTGACCTATTATATCATTCGTTAGTTGGGCAAACGTTGAGAGCATTTTAAGAAATAACAAGGATGCTGAAAATAAGAGGAATAAGCGCTATATTTCAGGCATACTCATCAGCCTCTTACATGCCGAATATATAATAAAATACAAAGAGTTTTAAAATGAATCTGATTGGCTCTTTCTGGTTATAGGGGGTGAGAAAATTCTGATAGCACATTATTATAAGATATGACGTGTAGTGTGTCTAGTCTTGATGTTTTGTTGTAAAAACTGATAAATCTGGGTGTTACATTAGTTTAAAATATGTTTTCCTCTTTTCTTAATGTTCATTTCTGAAGTTTACGGATCCAACACTACGGATGATACACTCCTCTTCATCAAGAAAGACATGGGTGAGAATTCATTATTGGATACTTACAATAATGATCACAATAATATAAATTTCACCATAGAAAAAGAGTTGGAAAATGAATCACCCTTCCTGGACTCCACATGAGTAGAACTAGTCATGGTGAAATAAAGAGATCAATTCACAGAAAAAGGACGTTTACAGGCAAATTAATGAGTTTCAACTCATTTGCGCCATTAAAGTACTAAAAAGGCTTAGTGAAATCGCTATTTTCTAGAATTAAAAAAATTGGCTTCAGAAAGTGTGTGGAAAGAAGAGAGAGAAAGAGATTAATTAACCTTAATGGATATTTTTTGAAAGTTTTTTGAACCAAACTCGATGAAAAATTCGAACATTTCCAAATTAATTTAGCAGCCCTATGTTCAGATTATATTAAGGAAAAAGTTGAATTCTTCTATTTCAGAGACGACATAAAACAGCTATCAATCGCCTCAAAAGAAGAAATGATTTTGTCATCACCAAGCTAGACAAAGGAACGGGTCTTGCCCTAATAAAGAAGTGTGACTATCTACATGGAATGGAAAATATACTATCGGACAGAACTAAATTCAAAAGAACATCACAGAAGAAACCAAAAGAGGTTTGATAATTTCACTATTCAAAAGACTAAAGAAAATCGTTTCGGAAGAATTTTGGGAAGAGGAAAAAGAAAAACTGACAAAAATCTTCGAAGAAAACAATTATCCGAGGATATTCGATGACTCCAGAAAATGTGTAGAAATGATCGAGATCGAACAAAACAGAGAACGAGAGGAAGAAAAGGCCAAAACGTGTTTGTATCTACCATTTAAAGGAGACCAAAAATGCCAAATATACAAGAAAAGAAGTTTTCAAATCTCCTTTTCCGAACGAAGAAGCGAAAATATTCTTCAAAACCAACAAAATATTCCCTAATCAGTTAAAAGAAAAATTAGACCCACTAAAACAAACTCTGTTGTCTACAAATTAAGATGTTTCTCTCAAGCTGAATATATCGGACACACTTATAGGAGACTAGAAGAGAGAATCAACGAACATCTTTATACAGGGACAACAGCCATAAGGGAACATACGATAACCTGTCCAGAAAAAGTTTTCCCATTAAACTTTGAAATTATTTACAAACAACCAGGGAAAAACGTGGCAGCTCTCAAAACCGCTGAAACATTATACATAGAGAAACAAAAGCCAAATCTATGTATCCAAAAGAAATTCGTAAAACCACTGGTACTACCAAGACCAACACTGACGAATTCGCAACCAACATTGGTATCAACCCCAAGAAAAAGAAACAGATCAGACGATGACATAGGACATAATAAGATCACAAAATATTTTTCACAGATGTAACCATTATACAGGTAAAAGGTCTGTAAAGTGACGAGAGTTGTGTGAATGTGCAAGTATACCTTACTTATATACCATTTCTACCCCAAATCTCATGAATAATATACCAATAGAAATTGAGTATTTGTCGGCCAATCAGAATCGAGCAACATTCCTCCTACAATTTTCCCAAGGTCCCAAATATATTTTGCTACCAAAATCTCAAATTTTTTCAATGGGTTGATGAAATTTTGTAGATGTTCTCAATCTTTTATTCTGATTAATTTCCACTTCGAATTTTTTTTCTATCTTATCAGGAAGAGGCCGTAGCAAAAAGAGCTAAAGCAGCAGTCAGTCAGACTTAAATTTAGTACCATTATATTCAGCATGAAATTTAGAGTAGAATTGGAAATTTTTAAGCTTCTATTCGAAAAATATGGCTAAAATTCGATTTTGAAATCAGTCTCAAATTTTGAATGATTTTAGATGAAAAATCAAAAAAAGTCATTTTTCGTTTTCCCAATCCCATACCCCTCCCCATGATTAGTCATGGGGTTGACCATTTGTACATACATAGGTGTGAATACAAACATGTCAATCAAAGCTGTCACACTGTTCTCTTCCTTTTACATAGAATAGGGGCTTCTACTCACACATACGCATCACTATCACAATGAACATAGAGTGGGTCACACACACACTTTCTATAGAATGTAATGTAAAATCCTACCACGCCATATTTGGATATGAATGTATGATAGATAATATTATTATTCTTATACCTGGCATCAACCCTTTTTACTCATGGAATTATGGGGAATAATTATCCGAGACAATTCATCCTCAACAATATGGAATCTATTGAAAGCAGCCATACAGTAGAGGAAGATTAGAAGCCTTTGTATCAGAACATTTACAGACAGGCTCCACAGCGGTGAGAGATCATCTCAAGGTATGTGAAAAGAATGCTACCCACTCAAACTTTAAAATCCTTTATAGACAAAATGGGAAAAACGTCACCACCTTGAAAACTGCCGAAGCCTTCTCTATTAAGAAGGAAAAACCAATATTATGTAAATAGAAGCAAATAGTGAAACCTCTAGCATTGACATAGCCCAATGTTAGAAAAACAGGAGTAGAAAGAAACGCGCCAAAAATAACCAATAGCCAACTAGAGGAATCCAGAAAAAGAAACAGAACATCTGATGTGACATCAGGTACGAACAAAATTACAAAATATTTAAGCGCCAGTCAATGAACACCTATATAACATTTTCATGATTTTGATTTTCAATTATTAATTATTTCAAATACCTTAAATTAGGTTAAATGAACACTAAGAAAAGAGGAAAACATATTTTAAACTAATGTAACACCTGATAGATCCTGATCAACATGGATTCTGTAGAGGCAAATCCTGTGAGACCAATATTTTTAATTTTTTGAATCATCTATTAATCTATTGGAACGATAATGTTCCCGAACATCATCAAGTATATTATTATTACTGGAGTCGACACTCATAAGGAAGATGGGAGAACGAACGAATAATAAGTGATAAACGTTTTATTTCGCCGGGTCTCTTCAGACTTAATCCCGGGCTCTGATTATATACTATTACATTGCAAATTTTTTCTGCTCTTCCATTGGATAAAAAGGAACTCAAGGAGGGGGAGGTGTTCATTTTTTGATAATCCTGTTTCCAGGTTGCTTCATTTTTGTCGCTTTAGAAATCCATCCATTAGTAACTGACCCCTGTGTCTTTTTCGCTTACGTTTAATTGATGGATTATTTTTCACCTCGTTATTAAAAGAAATCTATCGTAATTTATATTGACTTGTCTAAAGCCTTTGACAAAATCTATTCACAAAATTATAGAAATCTGTCATCACATCTCCTAGAAATGCTAAAAATATATCTAACGGAACATAAACAATATGTTTTCTTTAAAAATAAAGACTCATTACTGGAATTAATTACTTCAGGTGTACCACAAGGCTCCAAAGTAGGTCCTCTACTATTCAATATTGTTTTTTCTCAAAAAATGTCACTGGAGCTAAGATCTTCAAATATGCTGATGATATGAGGATTGTCTGTAGTTTTGATGACTTTATCGACATTGATTTCATTAACACGTCTCTAAAAATTCTTTCAAATGATTTAAACACCTTAGGCTTAAGCATCAATGAAAGTAAACTTTCTTCATAACACCTTTTACAACGATCCCATTACAAGGAAATTTACTTTTGAATGAAGAAAAAATCGATCCCAAATTCCCAATTCGTGACTTCATAAATGCATAAAAAACGACTTGAAAGTTTTTCTCCTCAAAATGATGGCAAGATCCGTTGTTGAATTCTGTGCAGGATGCTGGAATCCTGAGAAGCCCGAATGGTCCATGAAGCTTCAGAAAGTTGACAACATTTTCCGACGTAAACTGTCTGAACCATACAGGAAAAAACTCAGTCTACCTTCCGAATCAATAATGGTTCGAGGAGATATCAAAAGCATTCTACTCATCAAAAAGTGCCTCACTCCTCAAAGTCTTCCTGGACTCCGTGATCGATACAGAATACAAGGAAAAATCAAAAATCTGGCAATCTTATTATTATTTGAAAAAAAATTATTTGAAAAGTTACCAAACATCATAAAAAGAATGAGTTTATTTGAATTGAAGAATGAAATTAACTCGAGATTCCTTAAGTAAAATCAAAAAAAAGAGTATTACTTATTTCCTTAACTATGAAAGATGTATATATATCTAGAAGTAATGAGTTAAACAAGTATATTAAATCACAATTTATCTATGCCTTTTGAAATTTTGAGAATTTACTAACTTGTTCATATTCTATATATATCTAGATCACTTAAAGCCTGTTGACCCATATTAGAAAATATGTCTCCTTTGTAGATAAAAAATAAAATCTCAAGTCTAAGCTCCCCTGTTTGATCTAATTCATCACAGCAGGAAGTGTAATCAATAATGATCACTGATCACATAATTACTCTTTTAAATTTCAACAAAAGATTTTACCGAATAAATATTGTATTCTAAGCTAGAAAATAGTTAGAAACTGTATCCCTGTGAGGATTTGGTCCTATTATAATTATCTGAATATGCAAAATTGGTGACAGAAGCTTTTCTTTTCTTTTTTTGATACTAATGGAAAAATCTAGAATTCTGAAGAAATTAGACAAAGAATCTTAATTTCCAAAAGTAATAATTCTATTGTGATTGAAAAATACTTGAAGAATCAATACTGATTACTATATATTTTTTTTCATAGAAAAGATTTAGATTATAACAGATTTTTGCAAAATATTTTAATTATTATTGTACACACATAAAAATATTTTTCTTCTTTTTTTATATTTTCCTTTAAGTTATTATTATCATTTTTGTACATGATAACTATTTTTATATGCAAATAATGAATGTAAATCAGAGCCTATGAATTGTTCAAGAGTTATTGCCAAAAGTGTATATATTTTATGATATACACAATGTATTTCCAATAATCATATATATTTTTCCTAAAAATATACTAATGTATTCGATAATTACCAAAACATAAATAGCATTTACGAAAATTGTATATGTTTATAAGAATAATTACCAAATGTGTATAATTTTTTGTGATAATTATCAACACATAACACAAAACTATGTAAAAATATGATATTTGTATGTAAATTTATATAATTGAGTATGTGCAATACACAGGGATTGTATGACTGAAGGGATTTTCGATATGAAATAATTTGACCAATAACAGAATTGTATTTACGGTACTTATTTCACTTTTATTAAACTCGAAAAGATTTTTCGCTGAAACATGAATCTGAATACCTTCTCAACAAAAAAAGATATTCTGCAATTCTTGATTTCTTCTTCAGAAGTTAACAAACGGTCTTTCCGAATAGCTACTTCAACTAGTATCTATTATAAAGCCGTTTGTCTTGATGCAAATTGTTCTTATAAAATCAGTTTCTCTAAGCGAGAAGATGAGTTCTTCCATATAATGCAAAATTTTTACAAGATCACTCTTTACACCCGTTCAAATTTATATTCAACTTCGTCGAAAGGACATATTTACCCCTACCTTACACAATGTAAAAAAAAATTTGACTTTCACCCCTTTCACTAATTCTTATTTTAATTTCCTCAGTTAAATGATAGATCCCTATTTTGCTATCAAATTTATTCAAAATATGGTTGACAACCATATTTTGAATAAATTTGATAGCAAAATAGGGATCTATCATTTAACTGAGGAAATTAAAATAAGAATTAGTGAAAGGGGTGAAAGTCAAATTTTTTTTTACATTGTGTAAGGTAGGGGTAAACTACACTGTAGAGGGATGGGTGGGTAGCATTGCAATCTCTTAGAGAATTGTTAAAAGATTGCATGGACGAATTATTCCAATGACATTGCATTGAAATAGAAGAATATTGTAATAAAAGGCGTATTTCAGGCATCCCAATGTATTTCATTTAAAAATACACGTAGACATAGGAAAACCATAATGTAAACAAATATCAAAGGTCACGATTCCACTGGATAGAATGCCCAAAAATATATGCTACCTTAAAAATAATTTTAACTGTATTATTTTCAATTCTTTAATTGCATAAATTTATACACGTTTGTTGATCAATTAGTGTTTTAAAAGTATACACTTTTTGAAAATTATCACAAAAATTATACTCATTTGTTAATTAGTCTTACGAACGTATAGAATTTTCGTAAATGCAATTTATGTTTTGAAAATTATCGAATACACTAGTAAATTTTAAGGAAGAAAATGTATTTTAATTGAAAAATTTGAATTTTTCATTTATGTCCAGCTCTTGATTACCAGAATGATTTGATTAATCGAGACGCCTAGACTGGGTCGAAGGAAGAATAAGAGAGAACTTTAATTGGGAATGAAATCATATCTCTTAAAACAACAGAGTTCATTGTTTTTATCCAAACTTATTGAATTTAACACCATTCGATGCAGAATCAAATGTTGAGTCAGCTGGGTAATTTCCATTCCAAAATATTGCCTTCGAGCAGTTGTGATCGTACCTGAAACCAGATTTGGATTTTTTCAATTTGTTTGGAAAATCAATATGAAAAGTCTTTTCACAGTTGAGAGACCCCTCTATTTACCAAACCGAACAACTACGTCATAATCTTTCTCATTGAAAACATTTTACTACTATAATTTAATATATTTTTTTTCAAAAATAATTTTTTCTTAAATTCACATAATTCTTTTAAAAATAATTTCTCATATTTTGACTCGGAATACTCATCCATGCCCTAGTTGACATGTTAATAACTCTAGATAGGTCAGGTTTAGCACCATATGCTATCAAAAGTTGCTGGATCTAAATATAGTGGTCGCAAAATTTAGATTTTCACTTTAATTTTTCATTTAACTTCCTTATTTTACATCCAATAAAACATATACCAATAGAATTGTTACAGCCCATAAAAAATTTTGATAATGTTAATTTTACAAATTCATTCAACGGTATTTGAAAAATTCAAAAATACTATACTTCATTAAAAGATACAAAACGCAATATTTATTTTTTCACTTTTTTATTTCAAGAAATCCCCTTTATTTTCAATGACATCAATACATCTTTGATACATGGACATAAGATAGGGATCAAGATCATATTTTCTAAAAGAATCTCACTCTTTAGTGATGGCATCTTTCTGTTCTTGTATATTTCTGTATTGCTTCCCATTTTTGTAAGCTTTCTGAGATAGAGTCCCATATGTTCTCAATCGGGTTGAGATCAGGACTTCTAGGTGGCCAGTCCATGATATTTATACCAGCTTAGTCTGAAAACTGTTCAGTAGATTTTGAATGATGCCAAGGTGCGTTATTATGCTGAAAAATCAATAAATTTTCTAATATCTCTTCTTTAAATGTTATTAGGGACTTTTCAAGAACTTTTTGATAGGTTTCTGAATTCATCTTGAATTCTAGCCTCAGAGTCCCTCCATAACTGATGCCTCCCCAAACCATTACTGGGCACCACCAAAATTTCTTTTCACTGTTTGCTATATTGAACGATATTTTGGTTGCCAACGATAACTAAGGCCATCAGGGCCATCTAAATTGAATTTCTTCTCATCTGAAAATATGGCTATTTTCCAATCAAAGTTCTCTCTTATTTTTCCTTCGACCCAGTCTAGGCGTCTCGATTTATCAAATTCAGATACGAAACAAACTCGTTTTGCCGTCCTCCAACGACATTCAAGGTTTTTTGTAAATAAGCAACATGTAGAAATTACAGTTTTTTAGACTCATAAAGGTTTTTCTTGACAGTATTTTGGAGTGTTCGTAAACTAATGTTGAGATTCAGTTCATTTCTCATCTGTGAACAATTCTTCCCATCTTTTTCAATCATTCTTTTGATCTTGCCTAACATCAAGTTAGTAATTAAGACCTCGCTTAAATAATTTTTTCTTGTACCCCTTTCTTTTTAGAAGGTTGTTGATGGTTGTAAACGAACAACCAAGCAATTTGGCTATTGCTCGGTTGCTTAAATATCAGTTTTTGAGCTCAAAAAGCTCATTCAAACGATCTTTTGTGAATAGCCGATTTCGATTAGGCATCAGAAATTTTTTCAGTAGTTGAGCTAGAGAAATTTCATGAAAATGAATTAATCATACTTGAGAAAATGTGATGCTTACACACTGATAGAATCAATTATGAAAAAGTGAAAACATAAATATTGCGTTTTGTATCTTAGTGAATTATAGTATTTTTGAATTTTTCAAATACCATTGAATGAATTTGTAAAAATAACATTATCAGAATTTTTTATGGGCTGTAAAAATTTTTTTGGTATATGTTTTATTAGAATTGGATGTAATATAAGGAAGTTGAAGAAAAAATTAAAGTGAAAACCCAAATTTTGCGACCACTTTATTTCTTATAACAATGTGATATCAGAACTTCCCACCCTCTATAACCAGAGAGAGCCAATCAGATTCATTTTAAAAAATCTTTGCATTTTTATTATATATTTGGCATGTAAGAGGCTGATGAGTATGCCTGAAATATAGCGCTTATTCCTCTTATTTTTGGCATCCTTTTTTAATATTTATAATACGTTATCATTCATAAATACACCAAACGAAAGATAATCGATATCTTGAATAAATCTCTTATTTCATGATAAAACATATTATTAGTTTACCCTAACTTACAAGTTAAATCCGTTTTTTCATGAATAAACTAAAGTTTATTAATTTGAAGGAATGTGTAAGTAACGAGTAATTCAAGCTATATAAGTTGATTTATCTTTGAAAACAATTAACTTTTTCATTTCGAGTAAAAAAATTAAAGAAAAATAATCTAATGAGGATTGTATTTTTTCGCAAGATAATTCCCAATGTCCTCGTTCTCAATGGAATAGACTGAGAGTAGTTTGAACTTATTATCTTGGTCAGTGATAAGTCCAGATTTGAATCCTATAGAAAATCTCGGAGGAATTCTATAGCAAAAACTATAAGCGAAAGATTTTCGAAAAACAGGGACTGTTTACAAAGCTGTTTTTTATTTTAGTTTTTATAGTATGCTTCATAAAGTTCCTTCTCGAAGATAGTTGAGTTCGGTCAGATTGAGTTTTCGGTGACTGTCAATAAACTATCCTAAACTTGCCCAAACTTCTTGAAGATGTGAAATGTTTTTAAGTAATTGGGTTTCAGCACTCTTTTCACATTTTTAATTTAATATATCCAGCCTGGAGTGAGTGTCTTTGTTCTAAATTTATAATTCGTATCAAAATATGTAAGTTTTCGTACTGAATATTATTGAATTAATTTATAAACTTATATTTCTAAATGTAAAAGAACGATTCAACTACAGATAATAGCTCTGTAAAGTGACTGTGTAAATTTCATCGCTACCCCAAAACTCATGAATAATAGACCAATAGAATTTGAGCATCTGTGTGTCAATCAAACGACATTCCTACTACAAATTTCCATATATATTTTGGTACGAGAATTTCAAATTTTTCAGAAGGTTGATGAAATTTTGTATATTAACTTATAATTTTTTTCTGGTTAATTTCCACTTCGAATTTGCTCTCTATCATATCAGGAAGAGGCTGTGGCAAGTCAACCCACATTGAGAGCTCAATTTTGGTGAAAATTTGAATTTTTCATTTATGTCCAGCTCTCGTTTACCAGAGTAATTTTCTAAATCATATCTCTTAAAACAACAGAGTTCATTGTTTTTATACAAACTTATTGAATTTAACACCATTCGATGCAAAAGATACAAAACGCAATATTTATTTTTTCACTTTTTTATTTCAAGAAATCCCCTTTATTTTCAATGACATCAATACATCTTTGATACATGGACATAAGATAGGGATCAAGATCATATTTTCTAAAAGAATCTCACTCTTTAGTGATGGCATCTTTCTGTTCTTGTATATTTCTGTATTGCTTCCCATTTTTGTAAGCTTTCTGAGATAGAGTCCCATATGTTCTCAATCGGGTTGAGATCAGGACTTCTAGGTGGCCAGTCCATGATATTTATACCAGCTTAGTCTGAAAACTGTTCAGTAGATTTTGAATGATGCCAAGGTGCGTTATTATGCTGAAAAATCAATAAATTTTCTAATATCTCTTCTTTAAATGTTATTAGGGACTTTTCAAGAACTTTTTGATAGGTTTCTGAATTCATCTTGAATTCTAGCCTCAGAGTCCCTCCATAACTGATGCCTCCCCAAACCATTACTGGGCACCACCAAAATTTCTTTTCACTGTTTGCTATATTGAACGATATTTTGGTTGCCAACGATAACTAAGGCCATCAGGGCCATCTAAATTGAATTTCTTCTCATCTGAAAATATGGCTATTTTCCAATCAAAGTTCTCTCTTATTTTTCCTTCGACCCAGTCTAGGCGTCTCGATTTATCAAATTCAGATACGAAACAAACTCGTTTTGCCGTCCTCCAACGACATTCAAGGTTTTTTGTAAATAAGCAACATGTAGAAATTACAGTTTTTTAGACTCATAAAGGTTTTTCTTGACAGTATTTTGGAGTGTTCGTAAACTAATGTTGAGATTCAGTTCATTTCTCATCTGTGAACAATTCTTCCCATCTTTTTCAATCATTCTTTTGATCTTGCCTAACATCAAGTTAGTAATTAAGACCTCGCTTAAATAATTTTTTCTTGTACCCCTTTCTTTTTAGAAGGTTGTTGATGGTTGTAAACGAACAACCAAGCAATTTGGCTATTGCTCGGTTGCTTAAATATCAGTTTTTGAGCTCAAAAAGCTCATTCAAACGATCTTTTGTGAATAGCCGATTTCGATTAGGCATCAGAAATTTTTTCAGTAGTTGAGCTAGAGAAATTTCATGAAAATGAATTAATCATACTTGAGAAAATGTGATGCTTACACACTGATAGAATCAATTATGAAAAAGTGAAAACATAAATATTGGTAACAAAGTCGAATGAAACTGGTCAGAGAAGAATCTATAGGAAGAAATCAGTGCCAAGGCAGTTTATGCCTATTCTAAGTTTCAGTCCAGTGTGTCAGAAGAAGAGTCTTGTGAGAAATGAGTACATGAAAATAGAAAGTTTAACCTCAGAAGTTTACAAGAAAGAAGATAAATAGGTACTGAGAGAATTATTAATAAAAGACGGCTATCCAGAAGCATTTATTAATAAACACTCAAATCTGAAAGCGAAAGCAGATAAAGAGATTGAGGAGCTCACCCCGATTTACTTAAGAGTTCCCTTCAAAGGGGATGCAGCTCACCAAATATTAAACAACAAGCTCTTTAAAATAACTAAGAGAGCATTCCCAGGCCACAAACTACAGATACTGCCGAGAACAACTTAACTTATACCTGATCTCAACAAGGATCCTGTCCCATGGCTTGAGAAGAAAGGCGTTATATATTTGTTCGACGTATGTGGGCCAAACAGTGAGACCAGTAAAGGAAAGAATCAAAGAACACTTGAGCCCAGGTAACAAAGGTTCTGCTATCCAAGAACACCTTCGTGATACAAATCACATGGCTGATGTGACCAACTTCAGCATCCTGTTTCAAGTAAACCCTAGTGACCCGCGCAAGATGAAAGTAGATTCCTTGGACAAAGCTGAGGCCCACTTCATTAAGAAATTGAATCCAGTCTTATGCAAACAGAAGATTCTTGCAACCAAGCTAGGACTTACAGGTAAAAGTCGATTTACAAACAAAAGTAAGCTTGTAAGGGCGACAAAGCTACTTAAAGATTTTCCCATTGCTAGTTCAACTCAGAAACAAAATAGAAATGAAGTCGGAGTAATAATTGAATTCAAAGAGCAAGTAGTTGAAACTACGTCTCATCATAATCAACTCCAATCTTCTGCAACAGCAATTATGATTGAGAATGGGAGTGCAAATACAGAAAAGTCGATAATCGAATTAGTTCTCAACCTATAATTAGCAGTATCGGAAATGTGAAAAAGACTACACCTGCAAATGGTAAAAGAGGTAGAAAACGTAAAAGTCTGAGTGAGCAACCAACATTGGACAGATACGTAAAAAGAAAGAAATGATCATGGATACAAGCCATCAACCCTGGCCCCCCTTTCCTTCGATACTTCAAATTGAAAGAGCCAATCAGAGGATTTCGATTTTTCAAACATTTTGCTATATATATGTGACAGTATAACCTTTGAATCAGTATGTTTATAAATAAACTAGTCTAAGTTTTAAGCCTGTACGAAATTAGTTTATCCTTTGAATTCTTTCTCAAAATTTTTAATGAATTTACTCTCAAGATACAATCTGTCTTATATTCTATTCTCTCTAATACTTTTTAAATTATACTTGTGTTTCTGATTTTAAAAAATTAAATCCATTTGTATCAAAATTTGAAAATATTTTCAATCTTTTCGAACATGGCATAGAATGATGACATTTCGATTTATATAGTACACCTTTTTGGTCTGACACGATTTTGTACAGTTGCATTTTTGCATACCCTTGACCAGATCCAAGGGAAGAATCGATTGCTGCGCCTCGAACAGAAATATCTTTTCTCGATACTTCTTCTGGATTAATGAAATTTTCATTCAATACTTCAAATTGTCCTGAAGTGAATCTACGATCAAGAATGCCCCTTCTTATAATAAAATTTATTAAAACTAAGGTCAATATTAGGATTCTCAGCCATGGTCATGCAAACGTTTCGACGGTGATTGTCTTCACACGCCTTCTTCAGTGGTACGACGAGTTTATCAAAAACAAAATACTACTTATATACTTTCATGAATTCATCCCTATCAGTTTTGTCCAATCAGATGAGAGAAAAGAATAATACAAGAGGCTGACCTATGATAATAAAGTATTGATAATCAGAAAGGAATAGGGGTATAATTTTTCATCAGATTTAATTTAACTTCCTTCTTTTGCCAAAAAGCTGAATCCAACACTGCTCAATGTTCACTTCACCAACATTTCCATTAAAAGTATCATTATTACCAATTTCTAGAGCTTCATGAATCAGCCTCTTTCTAAAGTTATTTTGTACACTAAGAATTTTAACCTCCTCAAAATATATATATATAACAATATATGTGTTGTGCTAAAGTGTAATTAATTACACTTTGGACGACTAAAGTTTAACGAAAATATTTTACCTTTCTGCCCCTTTTCAGTTATGCCTGTTACCAAAAAATTTAAAACTATAATTGAAAATTAAATAGTGTTTTATCAAAACTGATTTTGTAGAATTAAGTCTGAGGCCAAAAAAGCTACGTTCAACATTTTTTGGAATGTCTAGAGACAAGTAAAATAAGAAGTTTTTATTTGAGATATGTCAAATATTCAGACAAATAAATTTAAAAGGTGTTGAACTGGCTAATAAAAAAAATTAAGGTTTTCCGAAGACGAGGTCTGTTTATGTTATGTGGAAGATTAATCAGGATTTTACATAAAGATGCTATTGCTGAGCAAAATAGAATTCAAAATATTCAAACTCATTATCTCATTTTAGGCAAGTCACTGGTATATTGAATTGGCATAGACCGTTTATGCTAACAGGCATATACCAAAAAGAGAGGTAAAATATTTTCGTTAAACTTTAATCGTCCAAAGTGTTAATTAATTACACTTTAGGTTTTCGTTACACTTTAGGCACAACATATGTTTTATTAGAATTGGATGTAAAATAAGGAAGTTTAAGGGAAGTTTAAAGTGAAAATCTAAATTTTACGACCACTGTATTGTATCTCGAACTATTCTGGCAGATTTTGTAGTTTTTAGCTGAAATTCTTGGATGGATGCTTGAAATTTCATTCTCAATCGAATGGTGTTACTCTCTCAATGTAAACTGAAATATTGATATATTTTATCTAATGGTTTATGAAAGTTGCAAAATCTTGAACCACACAGGTAAAAAACTCACTCATCTTGCACCTGAATCAATATTGGATCAAAAGCCTTCTACTCATCAAAATGTCCAAATAGGGAAGAAAAGCATCTACATCTGCCACCGTGAGTTGAATATTATTTGACTCTCTTGGAATTGAAACCTGCTTATCCGAGTTCTAACATCTACGTGTGAGAAGACAATCTCCATCAAGTAAGAGTTCATATAGATATAGTAATTACTAGTAACCACATTTATATAGTAGGTTGATTGTCTAAAAACATTGTAAACTTCTACATTGTTATTAGATTCTCTTTGTTCCATGCAATAGACCAATAATATTCAACCAAAATACGAGGAGCTATCCTCTTTTATTTTATCTCTTCTCACTTTACAGAATTTTTTACCTGTAATAAAAACTGATTTCTTCGCTATAAAATGAAAATGAAGATTGAAATTTCATATGAAGCAAATATAACCTTATTAATTAAATACTATTATTAAATTAATATAATAGAAGGATTTGGTAAGTTAAATATATTTAACTTATATGAAGGCCAGTTATTTTCATTAAACTTGAAAACTTACTTTTTCTTTAAAATTCAATATTTCTGAAATTTAAGATAAGGAAATTAACAGGAGAGTTGGCATGTAACAGATATTCATAAACTTAAATGTTAAAAATTACTCTAGATGATAAAATAGAATTAAGAGAGGGTTTTGATTATAAATAGATTTAAAGTTGCTCATTTTTTCACTCATTAGGATAATCTTCACAAAATAGGAATGTTGTTTAAACCTTTGAATTTCAACATTGTGTCATTCTGACAATCCGTATTAATTAGAATTTTATGAGAGTATACGTCAAGTTTTGTATCACTTTTAGGAAGTCTTTGTTGACTTTTTAAAGCAAATTTTGAAATTACAATGCTGTTATTTCGTCTAGCATTTTGATGTAAGAGAAAATTCTAAATAAAATAATATGAAATAATATAATAGAAATTTTATCTGAATAATATTTCGTATTTAAATTTCCGAAATAAATTTACTTCATAATTACATTCTTTAAAATTTAGAGAAATGAGTTCAAAACTTAGAATCTGTTATAGCTTAGTCATTTCTAACAAATCTCCAATCTATCCTCTTTTCGAAATAAGAAATTCTCTCTGCTCGACGTGCTTTCCTATTTTGAAAGAGAGACAATTGGAAATTCACTAATATTATTAGACTAAAAAAACAAGTCTCGAAATTAACCATTTCTCTCCTAAAAAAGGACTTGTTACCTTCCTTCAACTACTGACATTGTGATTTTATCGATCGAACGTATCCAATTATGCACAATCGTCCATATATATTGGTAAACAGTCTATCATCTACTTATCGCCAAATTTCACATTTTTCAATAGTATGTTTTGGCTAGAAATAATAACGATACAAAAAACTATCTTACTACAATGAATTTATGGTAGTTTTCCAGGGCTTTCAAGGGTTTAATCGTTCTCTCTCATCATCTTTATAATAATTTACCTTTTTTGTTTATTTTATTACTACTCGTGGTTTTATGAATTTCTTTTTTATGCATTTTATTTAAAAATGCACACTACACCTGGTTGTTCTTTCAATATGAATATAGGAAGTTGCACAAAAACTCACTTGGATATTTGTTATCCTTCAAATTTTTAATGAAATCCGAGAAATAAAATATATATATTATATTGATATATTTTTAAAATCAAGATTGAAACTAGAGTGAGCTCAAGAAAAATTAAGATCAGTGAACTAAATTTTATTTTCATAGCTGTCTTCTCTATGTAAAAATTAACTCTCGCCATTAATTTTTATCAGATGTTTAATTAACATTGTTTATCTATAATCCACTGGTAGAAGAATAATAGTGTTAAAGATTAGTATCAACCAAAGATAATTTCTTTGATTTAGTCATTCTAAATCTTGTTCACAGATGATGAGAGTGATCTCTCTGAGCTGGGTCTCCAGCGAGGGCAGTGGCGATTTTGTTGTCGAACATCTCTTTCGTATTTGTCATCACTAATGCATAACGGTTAAAAATCTCGTTCATGTTTAGTGTGACAGACTGCAACAAGTTTGCGGTTGTTGTTGTTGTTGAACTATGCCAGCGTTTGGGATTAATCCCATTCTCAAAAAGACATATATGGAATAATGATGACGATCATCAAATCAGCTAAGTCAGTTGATAAGAAGATATGGCAATGCTCACCTTGTCGGGCTGAAATTTCGATTAGGGATGGTTAGTTTTCCTTATTTAATATACTTTAGGAACCTGCTTCAGCAAATCCCATCTCAAGATATGGGAAATTCTTACAATTCTCATCGTTGTATGCTATAAGACCGATGCTCAAGAGGCTCTCATGCGAGACCTATATATATCCAGCTCAGTCGTAGTGGATTGTAGGAATTTCGTTTGAGATGTTTTCAGCCAGTCTACCATAAGAGAAAATGTGGCAAAGATATTAATGTTCAGCACACTTTTTTCGCCGTAAGTATAGACGCGGCCGAAAAATCAGGTGTGAATCAGTGTGGGTGTTTTGAGGTGTTGACAATAGAGGTCAATGCTTCATGCAGACTATGAAAAATCGTTCGAAAGTAACTTTATTCAAGATAAAGTTTAAATTTTCATTGAAACCCATGTCTCAAAAGAATAAGAATAATACTTTTTTGTCTGAAAAAAGACATCGCATTTCCCCTGATGAATCTATTTCTGACAACTCTCATCCAAGAAATATTACCGTTGAAGGATTGCCAGAATTAATGGAGGATCTCAATTACGAAGTGAACATTCTCAGACAGACTAATGCCCACATTAAGGACGAGAATACCTCTATGGAAAATGAAATTGATCAACTCAAGCATCAAATGAAATTTTTTGAGTCCTTTTATAGTTTTTCCTTCGCTAATATGCATGAGATCTCCAAATATTCTCTTAATGATCTTAAAATAGAAGATCAAAAAATAAACTCTATGGTTAATGAAATAAGATTATATGATAAAAAATAAGATAACACAAAATCTGAATTTTTCATGTCTGTATTTAACCAGCTATATCCACTTAATCTTGAACTCTTAATTCATAATGAATCTTGCCTTCATCATCATAATACAACATTTATGAGTTTTGCTGAATTCTGCAAAAATCAAGAAAGAAAAATACTAAATATTTTTACTAAATTAGCATGAATATACCTAATAAGTAGTCATGTGAATTTTATTCATAATATTTATCAACTTTATATTTTTCTTACACCATTCCTGATTATATACTACTAGCAAAAGTTATTCCCATACCCAAGCCCAATAGTAATAAATTTAGACCAATAACATTACAAAATTCTCTTATGAAGATCATTGACTCAATTCTATTTGTAAAGATTCTCAGCATAATTAAGTTAAATAAAATTGTTTTTGTCGAGGAAAATCATGCTAAACAAATATCTTTGATTTTCTAAACTATGCCTCCCTTCTTGATAAAGAAAAAAATTATGTCAATTATATTGATTTATCTAAAGCAGTCGATAGGATATACATTCATAAAATCATTGGCATATGCTCATATCTTCTTGAAATGTTAATACATTACCTTAACAAACGTAGGCAATTTGTTTCTCATGAAAACAAAGATTCAATTCCCCAACTAATTACTTCAGGAGTTTTATCAATCTATCAACTTCGATATGAAAATGATAATTGTAAATCAGAAGATATGTATTTTGCAATACATTTTCATTTCATTTTATTAACAAGAATACAGTCATTTACACACATGATGGCTCGTGAATGTGTTACACATCAAATCAGATTGTTATTTATACCTCTTTGTTAAAGATTAGTATCAACCAATGAAATTTAAGGATCCTGTAAATATTCTTTTCTTTCACTCCATCATTCTATAACATGATGTCTAAGCTCACGAGCAACTTTCATGAATAAATGAAGAGAAAGTAATTGACAGATTGTAACAAAATACTATTTATCTTCATAAGGTAAAATTCCTGACCGTTTTTTACAAATGCTTTGATACTAGTTACCAGCTCTATCGACGAAAGAAAGAAAGAAAAAAACATATTAGCAAGATGCATTTATTTTATTATTCTTATATAAACATAGAGTTATAAATATTAACTTATTATACTTATTTTGTGAGAAGATTAATTTTTATCAACTTTTCCATATGAAAATGAAAATAGTAAAGCAGAACATATGTATTGTTCAATAAATTTTTGATTGATTTTTGAGGTGATTTATCAGGCCATATTTTTTCTGAAGTTTCAAGAAATTATACAAGATAATGATCTCATTTTCAACTTGTGGCGCATTAGTCTCTTAAACTTCATGAATGAATTTCACATTCCTGAAACAATTAACAATGATTCAACTTTTTCCCAAGCTTCCTTAGCAGTTTAAAGACAGCCCTTGAGATTCAGCTCACTCTTAATACGACTTAATTGGATAACTTAATTTGGAGCACTGTATGCTTCTCTTGAAAGCTATTAACATAAGGTTTTAACAATTTTTAAAATTATTTTATCATCATTTTAATTACCTTTCTAAAAGTCAAATTATTTCTTCTACATATTTTCATCAGATGTCCATAAGAACTTTTCGTCATTTCGGCAGTAGCTACTTCATTAGCAAGCTCCTTCATTTCTCTAATTCGAATTGATTCACTGTTATCTAAAAGAATACCTTCAAGCTTATCAATTAGAAGTTCTTCGAAAACAGCAGTTTGATCTTCATTCCTAGTTGAATTTAGATCTATGAAGGATTTGTTGAAATCATTTTCGTTAATTGATAGATATCTATTTATGCTTTGTCTACTTTTTAGGCATGCCTTCGATAGTTTCATTACCCTGTATCCATCTTCAAACCTTCTTTTGACTTCCAGTCTGTACTTCAGTGGGAAATGCTTTGTGCTAATTGATGGGAAGCCAAGATGAATTATTGAACGATCAATTTGTTTAATGAAAAGATGTTTGAGTATAGATTCGATGATATTGGCATCTTGATAATTGGATCTAAATTTCAAAGTATCTATAGCTTTCAAGCATGAATCAATCACGAAACGATTGACTTTATAAAAGTTAATTCTTGTTGTGATTTATTTTTCTGGCAGTTGATGAGATTGTGACTGTATTTAGTTATTTATAGTTAAAAATTGAATCATTCCTGATAAAAACCAAGTATTTCTGTTTAATTTCAGCGTCAAAATTTTTGATAAACTGAAAAATTTGAAGACTTATTGAATCTTTCTGTTGAACTCTGATTGACATCTGAAGAAAGGTTTCGCAGATTTTTACTTTTAATAATCAGAGACTTTGTTCTTCCTTCAAAAAAATTTTGTAGTTTAAGGCAGGATACAAAACTTTTCTTATACGAGAGAGTGTATTCCAAAATGTAACACTGGGAAGAATCATGAATACTGTCATCAATGTTATAATGTAAATTGATAGTGGAATCTAGTTTTAAATAATAATAACATCTTACGTTTCGTTCCATGACTTTTTCAGTTTTGTAGATATCGCTAACATAAGTATGGCTGATTTTTAAATAATATCATTTCTGCAAACATTAATTATTTCCACAAGATCAGCCCTATTTATCTCTATTCCATTTAACTGCTTAACGTCAATGGACTCTGAAATCTTTTTCCTAAGTACTTGGTATCGGGATAATTTTGGAGTTGTAAGATCATTGCTCTCAATAATCCTTTTTATTGTTGAAGGAGCTACTTTGAAAGTTTTTGCCAAACATCGAGTGGTGGTTGTTTTGGAAAGCTTTTTTATACTTATTCTTTCTTCAGTAGGGATTTGCTTCTTCATGTTGTAATAATGAATAAGAACACTCAATAATTCGTCAAATGCCTGTTATTGGCCAGTCTTACTTTTCCCACTCATACATGCTGGAAAACGTCTATCATGTTATTATTCATAACTATATGTAACAGCAATGTTACAATCATCAAATATTTATATTATTATTTATAATACTACTAACCAATAATAACATCAATTCAATAATCCATTTTGTATACATTTATTATTAACCAATCAGAGTACAGAACCTTCCTAAACCAATTGAAAAAAAGGAGGTTAATTTGTTTTATCACGTGGGTACACAGTTGATATTTCTCTGTGTACACCTCGTGGTAAGTCATCGGTTGTTGTTGATTTGGCTATCTTTCCTGTTTTATTGTCTCTGATAGAACGGCTCTTAGGATCAATGGATATATCGAAGTGAGTTAAGAAGTCAATCCCTATTATGTTGACGTTTGTATCTGCTATTATGAATTTCCAAGACATCTTTGTATCAAGACTGAGTTCTATTGAGGCAAGGGTTAGTCCGTAAGTCTTTATAGTCTGGTTATTGGCGGGCATAAATTTCGGAATTGAAATCTTGTATGATATTGAATTTGGTCTTAAGTCACTTTGATAATATGGATATTTCAGAACCTGAGTCAATGAGGAACGTTGTATTGAAGATGGTATTGTATACATTTATTAGTGATGATGAAAGTTTGATGGTTTTATTGCCTGCATGGTTAACCGTCTTTACCATACAGGATTTTAGTTTTTTGGCTTGTCAAAGTTGCATGGGAGGTTGCATTTTCTAGCTTCTGTCCCGAACTTCTCGTGATAGTAGCATATGCCGTTGTTGTTATGTGTCGATCTTCTTCTGCTAAGACTTCGTTTTTTTGGTGGACTTCTTGATCTGGATCTCATCCAATTCACTTGGTTTCGATTGGTGTCTAGTTCTCTGATCTTCTCTTCGTGTAAAGTGAGCTTCTGGAGTATTAATGCTAGTTGTGCCGAGATTTGAGCTTCCAAGTTGTTGTTGGTGTGCTGAATTGGAGAAGGTATTGTGTAACTTGGTGTTGTTGGTTTTATTTTATCTAATATCGTTATGAGTTTGTCCATTGGCGTTTCTAGTATCTTATGCTCGATGTATATGCGGTTTCAGTGTTTCAGGAAGGGCTTGTTCAAATGTATAGTTGACTGCCTCTGGGCTTGATGCGTATATGTTCTTTAGCTTTGTGTATACTTCCGACGGTTTGAGGATACCACTCTTGGCTTGTGCTTGTGTTTTCTGTATTTTTTCGAATTTAGCTTCTATGGTGATCTGCGACGGTGCTGTATAGTTCTATCTCAGTCTTACACGTTTCGAATCTGTCTGGATAGAATTTGATATGCTTTGAGAGATCGAAAAATAGCATTTTAACGTTTGAATCATTATGTTGCATGCTTTGACTGGTAAACTGCGTGGGATGTTGAAAGTCGAAAACGTCGGGCTGACTAGACGTGTTTGTATTGGTGTTGCTATCCGTTTTTGTGATGGTGTTTCTAGCTGACCTCGTGATCACGCTGTAAGATGATGCGTCTGCTATTGTTGTTGGGTCTGCCGTTACGTGTTGACTAGCCTCACTGGACCAAATTGTGGTGGTTGGTATGAAGGAAGAAGAGGTTGTAGTTGGAGGAACCATGTATTGATATTAAGGACTGTATGCTTGATTGATGATTACAGTAAAGGCTAATAAAATTACATTATAGAGGATGACAAGAGAGAGTTATGATTTTGATGACTTACCACGAGGTATACACAGAGAAATATCAACTGTGCACCCACGTGATAAAACAAATTAACCTCCTTTTTTTCAATTGGTTTAGTAAGGTTCTGTACTCTGATTGATTAATAATAAATGTATACAAAATGGATTATTGAATTGATGTTATTATTGGTTATTAGTATTCTAAATAATAATATAAATATTTGATGATTGCTGTTACATATAGAAAGATGAAAAAATAACATGTTTGTGATAACTGTCCCAGCTTGGCGATCCTCATTGAGACCCCCTTTTTCAAATTTCATAGAGGGGATAACCTATGAATGTATTAAAGGATAAATCAGTGTGATCCTCACTAAAGCATGAGAGACCCCCATTATGTTAAAAATATGTCTGACTACTTGTGTTTGAATATTGAGATGAAAAAATCGTCATGCTTTTAAAATAAACAAATGGAGTTATCTGATGAAAAAACACGGGGGTCTGTTAAAAGATTGGAAATAATATTTCATTTCAACCCTAAAAATCAACTCGTCTGATTTTCTAAGCTCCATCCAGTTTGAAATGTTGACACGATTCGAATGTTTTTGAGAAGAAATATTAGGAAATTAGTCTTAAGAGTGGAATTCAATTTCAACGAATAATTAATTTCATTAATTAAATTCTTTTCAAACAAATTTTGCCATTTTCACAACCTCAAAAAAGGAAGATAGCGTAAAGGATCTTAATGTAAAATTTAGTAAAATTTATAAGTTGAGAAATTCACTAAGGAAATTTATTCTTAAAAGTAATTCGTGAGCTTAGACATCATGTTATAGAATGATGGAGTGAAAGAAAAGAATATTTACAGGTTCACGAGCCATCATGTGTGTAAATGACTGCACTATTTTTTATTTTATTATCAACGGTAGTCTCTAGGGAATTAAAGTTGAATGTCGCCTTTCTCAAGATGGACATAGACATGAAAATGTATGTCACAAGTACGAATTTGTCAACCTATCAGGTTTTCACACAAACCGAGCAGAGTCAATATAGAGTGCAGCTAAAAGAGAATGTTATGCTGTTTGAAACAAGAGAGAGGCATTGATTGACTCTTATCTAAACCAATACCTTTCCAGAAGAATGAATAAAAAGAGGATCCTATCTGCAACTTTATTATTCAGTTTAATCCAAAAGGATTTACTCGACCCTCAAGAAAAAACTCTATTGATCTACAAATTTCAGTGTGACTGTGGTGCTACGTATATAGGACGTACAATTACATCAAGAGAAATACTCTCCATTGCTTTGAATGGTTTTTTCCCATCTATCTTGTAGTTTATTTATTCCTCTAGCCCAGAAACTATTGTTTTTTGAGCCGATATACTCTTCAATTGCTCTTTTTACATCCTCATCATTTCTAAAGATTCTTCTGGATATGGAATGCTGCAAGGATCTGAACAAATGATAATCTGATGGTGCTAAATCTGGAGAATAAGGTGGATGTTCTAAAACGTCAAGACCAATTTCAGAAATTTTTCGTTTCGTTTCTCTGGAAACATGAGGTCTTGCATGTTGCAAAACGAGATTTCTTTGTCTTCTGAATTTTTGCCTATATGCAGTCACTGCGCGGTCCACTGACTCACAATAAGTTTGAGAATTGATAGTAGAACCCTGTGGCAACAACTCATAGTGTACAACTCCTCTTGATGTCCAAAAAATGGTCAGCATAACCTTCTTTGCAAACTGATTTTTATGAGGAAGACTATTGCGTTCATTGGCTTTAGTCCACGATCTACGTCTTGATCTATCAACATAAAATATCCACTTTTCATCTGTTGTAATAATGCGGGGAAGGAAATTGTCATATCTTAGTCTGTTAAGCAGACGTTTGCATACATCTACTCTATTCCGTTTGTGTGCATTAGTCAGCTCATGGGGTATCTATTTGTCAAAGTGATTCTTATATCCACCTTTGATGAGAGTACGTTGAATGGTGGCCCTTGAATAACCACTAAGTCTAGCCATCTCTCGCAATGAATAATGACTGTTTTCGTTTAACATCTCTTCTATTCTTGCGAGTGGAAGAACAGGAGGAGGAGGGATTCTCTTTTTACGGGTAAAGGTCATGTTTCCTTCTTTGAAGCGAGAATACATATTGTAAACAGTTACGTGAGATACAATTATCGCCGAAAGCTTCTATGGCGAGTAGATATGCCTTGTTCGCGGATTCTTTCTTTATGAATGATGACCGTATAAATTCTTGTAAAATTGTCATAATTGTAAAAGATGAATATTTCTTTATAACAGTATGAAATTATCAAGTGATGTATTATTTTGTTTATTTCATCGTTGAATTACTGAATAAGAGGACTTTTAAATTTGTAAATCGAAATGCGTAAATTGAGATAAGAAATCCTAATATTTCCATTCATGACTCTAATATTCTTTAACTTACATTTATTGTTGATTATTTTAAATAAAAATTATATATATAATATAATAATATTTAGATCAGTGTGATACATGCCATATAAACACTAATTTTACAAGACCCACATTTACATTTGAAAAAAAAATTACTCCTTTCTTTTCCAACCAGGGCAGGAATCAATTTTTTCGGTAAAATATGGAGTATGTGACCAGGGAACATTGTTTTTATAATCTCGAACAGTTTGTTATTCAAGATTTGATGTGCCGCATTACTTTTGAAAGGCAACTTCAAATAAATCGGAATAAATTCTTCTTCTCGGCTTTTGATCTCATGTTCGAGTGCTTATCGATAAAAGCTACAGGATAACCATATGATATTAGAAGTTCTTTCAAAATTAATCTGTCTTTACTTTTGTAGGATTTCGAAGATAATCTTTCGATTTTCAAAAATTTATTTCTAGACTTTTCTTTTGGCTAGCTGGACTGAAACTCAGGAAGGGCATTGAATTAGAAGGAACTGCCTTTTTCCTATATATACTCGTCTGAGCAATTTCGCTGCTTTTAATCATTAAAACTCCTAATAATGAATGAAGGAGCTAGAACAGATTTCATCAGAAAAAATGCTCTTTCTAGTTAGCATTAAATCTTTAAAAGAAAGATTACAATTTACTATACTTTGAAAAAAGGAAGAGAAAATGAGAGAGTGAGGTCAGGGCAGAGAGGTACAAATATAATTCTGGTCTGTAATTCTTTTGAACATATAGGTCGGATTTACGAATTTATGAAGAATTTCTCCTTCCCCCAAACGTCTGTACTGTATAAGAAGATTCAGATTATTTATTTTCATAAGGTATAGAGCAAAAAAAAATTCACAAAGATGCATTTTTTAAAATATTCTCATATACACTTAGAGCTATTGATAATAACTTATCATTAGAGCCTCAAAAATAGTAGCTTAAAATCGACAGAATAAATGACTATTTTTAGTTTATTATATGATCTACTCAAAAGTAATGGGATTTGAAAATTAATAATTAATCATTTTATTGAAATTTTTTATTAAAAATCTTCATCATATTAAATCTATCGGTTTTGAAATTTCTACGAGGTGATACATGCGATCGCATATTACAGTGAATTCATAATGGTATTGCTTTTTGAACTTTTGAAACGAGGTAAGATAATCGAAAAATTATTCATTACGCTCAATTTTCGATTGTATCGATAAATTTAGCATAATCTGATTAGTCGAGATTTCAAGGACCAATCAGAATTAGGGATTATAACTAAACACGGCATGGGAATTTAAGTTACTAAAAATAGTTATTCAAAAGTTGAAATAGTATAAGAATAAAAAGTAGTTCAAAAATAGTTAATTTTAGTAGGTTATAACTTCGGAACCCAGGGTACTATGCAACTTTAGAACCTTTTATTATCATTTTTAAAGCCATACAACTTCCTGTGCAATTTAGTGAAAAATGGACATTTTTGAGGTTCTGCTTATCATACAAATTTTGTAAGAAGATTTTTTTCTATCAACTATTTTATATGAAAAGGAAAATTGTAAAGCAGAACATATGTATTGTTCATTTTTTATTTCATTTCAACTCTTTGTGAATCAAATTGAACAATTTCTGAGTTTCAAATATAATTTTCAATAGAATGTTGTTATAATTTTGATCGATGAGATTTGTCAACTTTCTACTAAAACCATCTCTATTGAATGATAAGTTGATAAATTTGTCTAAAAAACTATTAGGATACCCTTTTCCATTAAAGAAAACTTCAAATTCTTTATTTCGTTAGGAATTTCCTCTGTAGTCACTATTCTTCTTATCCTCTTACTCAGTCCAATGACAAGACCAACTTCATGATAAATGGGACTAAAACTAGAAAAATGCAGATATTTGCCATTGTCCGCCTTTTCTTGAAGATTTTTCTTTGAATTGAGTCGTCATCTTTTCTAGCTAGTCTAAAAAAACTCAGAAAATCATTCAATTCTTTTTCATAGTATATTTAATATTAGGATGAAATGAAAAAATCTGTAAGAAACAGCTGCCTCAACTATGTGTTTTGTGATGTAAGTATAATCTACACATCCTAGTATCTCGTCATATCTGGTCATAAGCTGCCGTATTTCTTGGAAAATGATTGCTTGTTGCTGACTGCTAGTCATGCTGGTTAGTAGAACGACGAGTTTAAGGTGAACAAAAGCTTTTATTTTCGTAAGACCTTACACCGACAGTAATATTTATACATAATTTTTAATGAATAAAGTACACTGCTCCATTCTGACCAATCGCTTTCATTCACCTTCGATTTGCCAATGGGATTGAAATGTGTTCCTCATGTATTCGGCTTGAAGTAATCATGTATGGTCTTGTTGTTGCTCGGGGATCTTTTTCCTTTTTGTTGCTGGGGCGATATTGATGCGTTTCATTTCCTTGATGGGGTGGATGTTTCTGGTTGTGAAAAGAAACGAGTTCTAGGCATTCCTGCGTTTGTGTGCTGGTTGTCATTCTGGGGGACCATGGTTGCTTGGATGAGTACGTCGTCACAACTGTTTTGGGATTGTTTATCAACTAATGTTGAGGTTGGAGTTTTTGCTACGTGTTACAGCAATCAGTCGAAAGTCAAACTTTTCCAAAATCCATCTGGCTTAATGTCAAAAAATCAAAAATGAAGAAATCAGTACAAAATGCAACTCATCTTTCCCTCGACAATATCCACGAAGTAGAAGAACGAATCAGAGGAATGAACAAATACTTATAACGCATGCACGCCTCGGTTGACGACCTACCACGCAATTTGAGGGACTCCTTCATGGACTAGCTTGAAACTGTCAGTAAAGCACGGGTCAATTCTAAATCAATAACGGTCAATCAAGAAATCGTTCAAACTGCCGATGATATCTCTTTCCCAACTTGTCCTCAACATTTCGTATACAATTTAAACGACATTTCCCTATCCAAAAAAGCCATAAAGTTCTGAGCCTAGGTCCAAAATTCTATGCCAAAAAAACTCGACTCAGACATTGAAACAGACATGGGCTTCGAGCTCTTTCACGATCAATTGAAGGGTGTTCAGGCGTCGTCGAAGGAGTTGAAAGAAAGATTCGACGTTGTTCTGAATGACACTATAATTCAATTCAAACAACAAAAGATAGATTTTCCATACCTCTCAATCAAACACTATCAAGCTCTCTCAGCAATCAGAAAAAAACCAGAATGTCCTCCTGTCCGAACTTGACAAAGGGACGGGAAAAGCAGTTATCAACTCAGAAGAATATTACAGTAAAGGAAGACGTCTCATAAGTGATCCACGCACTTTCAGACAAGTCAGCAAAGCTGAAAACGACATCTGAGCAAAGAACTTTCTAACTTCGGTCAATAATGAAATGAAAAATTTATTGAACAACACATATGTTCTGCTTTACAGTTTTCATTTTCATATAAATAAGTTGATAGTAATCAATTTTCTCACAAAATATGTATACTGATTTAATATTTATAACTCTATGTTTTTATATAAGAATAATAAAATAAATGCATCTTGTTAATATGTTTGTTTTTTTTTCTTTCGTTGATAAAGAGTTGGAACATATATGATAACTAGTATCAAAGCATTTGTAATTTACGGTCAGGCATCATACCTTATGAAGATAATTATTATTTTGTAACAATCTGTTCATTACTTTCTCTTCATTTATAGTGTTTCTCTTCCATAAACAATCACTTTATATCAGTTAATAGTTCATTATGAATTACATTTAATCTACATGTCCCTTTTTTAATTTTTTGATAATAACAATAACTTCAGTTTGTTTTTATTTTAGAAATATTTTCCCAAGCTGATAGAGAAGATTCCCACAGCAATAGACAGCCTTTTATTCTGTGTATTTAATTTTTTTTTGTAATTAATAATGGGCTGAAAAATATCATGAGGAGAGCAGTTTATTATTACAGTTGTACCTCTATAAAAAATGTAACAAACCTATCCCTCTCCTCCTTGCCCCTTTTAAGTTGAGTAAAATAATGTATAGCTACTATAAAGTAGGTTTATGAGTGTCAAACTTTCCAAAAATATGAAATTCAGTTAAGTTTGATTCATTTGATAGATAATTTTCTGTTGATTCTTTCTAACTAATAAAAATACCAGATTCGTTAATTTCTTGTCTCATAAAATACTATCAAACATTGGAGCACTCTTGATTTTGGATTAAAAAAATATTTTTTCTCCTTTTCGTCTTTTCACACTTTTGACCTATATCCCTTCCCCTTATTAACACCCACAATTGGGGAACAACTGTAATTATAGCTTACATCACTCTTTTCCCTATAATCACACTGAGTTATTCAACGATTAACTCGAAATATTAATGAGTGATCAATCCATCTTATACAACTACAAATTTCAACGTGCAAAGAATCGGCATTTGGTATTTTATTCTCCTGAACGGGTCCCATTTTATATCCTCTGGATCATTAATTCCCAATGTTCATCAAAAGGAATCGGTCTTTCAAATTCAATTAAAAATAGTCCGATTTCATCATAAAATCTTTGATATGCTGACTTGATCACTTTTGTTCTTCGAAAATATTTTACTCGTGCCAGACTAATTCCCAATTGAGAGGAAATTTCTTTGAAAGTTTTGCCTTCCGCAACAATTAATATCGGTCCTCAGATCATGTTTCATGGTTGATGACAGTGAAAATGAAATTTTAATTGAATTGTTGATCAAATTGAAATTAAGAGTGTTCTCATTGGAAAAAAAAATAATTGAAAGGTGTAGAGGATATGGAATGGGACCCTTTCAGGAGAATAAAATACCAAATGCCGATTCTTTGCACGTTGAAATTTGTAGTTGTATAAGATGGATTGATCACTCATTAATATTTCGAGTTAATCGTTGAATAACTCAGTGTGATTATAGGGAAAAGAGTGATGTAAGCTATAATTACAGTTGTTCCCCAATTGTGGGTGTTAATAAGGGGAGAGGGTATAGGTCAAAAGTGTGAAAAGACGAAAAGGAGAAAAATTGCTAATGGTTCAGATGGGAATAGTCAAATATTTCCGAATGTTTTTTCATTAGCTCCAACAGAATTAGAATATGCGGAAAGTAGTGCCGGACTTCTTCAAAGATATTTGGTGGCGATGAAGGAATCATCTAGAGGAATTTGAAGTCAAGTGAATAGTTAGTGATAAAGCTTATATTTCATCGGATCTCGTCAGACTATTACACCGGCTCGATATTTATAGAGAAAATAAAGAAATTTTACAAGTTCCTCTGATTGGTTATAATCTCATTGGATTTGAATTAGAATTGTATTGAAAATTTTTTTTCAAAAATTTGAACACTGCCTTGGCGTTACAAGCTCGAACAGATGTTGTTATCCTTCCAGATCGAAAAAAAGGACTCATCAGTGCTCTAAAAATTGTAATACCGATAAGCTCTCATTCTTAATAGATGCGAAATTTAATTTTCTTACCAATGAGTGGCTGCTTCAACTATATTTAGACTGTTTAAAATTAAAAATTTCGAGTTGCCTTATTAGTGAAGAACTGAGAAGATGATCTTAGTGATATATGTGACATTTAGGAGATCAACGTATATTGTATAAAAATTTTATTTACAGTTCATCAATTAAAAAAACATAACAACTTTATATTCCATTTAAAGGCTTTTGAAGTGAGTATTTAAAATTATGGATACTTATAGAATTATTTTATAGAAGAACTCTTTCTGTTGAAGTTTTTATATATTCAGATGACAAGTCTTCTTTCAGGCCTTGGCACCACAGATAGATGAAATTTCATTGTTCTTTGAATTCAATCGTAGGAATTGAGGAGTGTTGATCGATTCTGATTTGCTGACAAATACACAATTGCTATTGGCCTATTTTTCATGAGTTTTGGGTTAGAAATGGAATATAAATAACGTATACTTGAATATTCAGATAATTTTCTCCACTTTCTTTTTAGGAATTAGCAGTATTAGATAGACTTTGTTTACTAAAACGTTGGGTGGAATATTTACTATCTCAAGATGGAAAAAAAATTCGAAAAAATGATTCTCAATTGAATATAAAAAATCAAATTCAAAATTACATCATAAAAATCATTAGAGTAAACAATCATTCAAGTTCGTAATGATAAATGAATACACTGTTCTGCAATTCACTTCATACATAAATTATGAAGTTTGCTACTAAATCAATTCTAAACAGTAGAACTTTTGTTAATAGATCTGTATTCATGAATACAGTGGTTGCAAAAACAATGCGTTTAATTATAAAATATAAATCTTCCAAGTTATTTTTATGATGAATTTTTAAAACATACATGATTCGACAGATAAAAAATTCTTTATCAGTTAATTGACCAGTAAATTGTTATACGATTTCAGTTACATTACTATTCTATTACTTTTGATATCTAAAACGACAAAAAATCCGTCAACTTTTGGACTGAGTTGTTTTACAATAGAAGTTAATCCATTTAACTCTGATTACAATTTCATTTCAATAACTCTTCACATCAGATATTATTTTTTAAAAAGTAATTTGAAAAACCCTGGAAATTGATCGTCATTAATGGCTCTTCAAAAATGTGCGATTTAATGAAATAAAATGCTAAAAAATGGAGAAATCTTAAACAGAGAAATTTCAAGTTTATTCAGTTCTGTTAAAGAAACTAAGAAAGATATGCTTTTGAAATGAAATGAAAAATCTATTGAACAACACATATGTTCTGCTTTACAATTTTCATTTTCATATAAAAAAGTTGATAGAAATTAATCTTCTCACAAAATATGTATAGTAATTTAATATTTATAACTCTATGTTTTTATATAAGAATAATAAAATAAATGCATCTTGTTAATATGTTTTTTTTTCTTGATATGATTTCTTGAGAAATAACTATTGTGGAAATGACCATGAATAGAATTTGAAAGATCATAAAACTCTTAGTTAAATAGATAGTTGAATACATATTTTGAAATCGTCTTAACAAGCTCAGTACGGTAAAGTAATATTAAGTTTGTTTCTTTTTAGCTCAGCTCAAGCTTGAAAATTATTATTATCAATTATCACCATTCAATTATTTAAAGAACCGTCAACCAAACCAAAAAGTTAAAAAAAATGAGTTATACTTTTTTAATTCGTATCTCTACGACTAAATATTCAGAGAATTTTTTTTTGAAATATGATTGAGGCCTCACCGAAAAAACTGGTTAATATAACAATTTGAAATGTTGAATTATTATATTATGTCCAAAAGATACCTCTAGTAAGTTATTCCAATAATATGAAAAATATAAAAGCATAACGGATTTTGGATCGAAAATATTGAAAAAACATTAGATCACATCGTTCTTTCTAATAATAATGATTAATTACATAATTAAATTATATAATAGGACAGTAAGAGAAAAAACTTATATTTATTTAACTTTACTGTACAAGAATATTTATATCATAATTACAGTCAATTTCAGAAATTTTATTCCTATAGTAAATGACCCCTTAGCAATTTTATACATTATCACATGGATTCCAATTTATTGTAATATGAAGATCTCTTCCAGTATTCTCAAATCTACTTTCATCTGAAAGGAAATCTTTTACCCTGCCTTATAATAATCATTCTTATACGTAATTAATATCCCTTGTCAGATTTGTTAAGAATATGCTCTTATTTGATTTAAGTTCTTTAAGAGCTTCAAAATATTTCTTAGTAAGTAAACTAGATGGTTTACTTACGTTCAGATGATTCACGTAGGTGTCCAATATGTGAAAAAAAAATTTTTATAACCAAATGCGCATTTCTCAAAGGATCATCAGTGGTCTCTCTTTGAAAATGATATAAGTTTAAGTTTGAATGAAAAATAATAATTTACAATTTACAAAGAAATAGGATAAGTTAAAGAATATAAGAATCATAAATGGAAATTAGAATATTATGTAAACTGAAAAAAACACCAAATAGTATATCAAAACCCCCTTTTTCCTATTTCACGTTGTGAGGATTAACACTAGAGCCCCAATCGGTTGTATAGAAGACCCCCTTTTTTCCTTCTTCATGTTGTGAGAAGCTAACACTGGAGAACCGCTCTATAGTTTTTACACTGTTTTCATTGGTTTGTTAAGGCTAAACGTCATCGAATGAACCCATCGATTGGGGCTCTAGTGTTAATCCTCACAACGTGAAATAGGAAAAAAGGGGGTCTGATATACGATGACTCAGTTAGGAAGAGTACGACGTGGTTGTTTGGCTTGGTAAATAGAGGGGTCTCTCTCAATTGTGAAAACGAATTTTCGTATAGATTTTCCAAAAATATAGAAATGAGTTTAAAAAATAAGAAGTGGGGTTTAAGCTCGGTTAAAACTGTCACCAGGCAATATTTTGGAATGGAAATTACGCAGCTGACTCAACTTTTGATTCTGCATAAATGGTGTTCAATTCAATGAGCTAAGATCAAAAATAGTGAACTCTGTTGTTTTAAGAGATATGAATTAGAAAATTATTCTGGTAATAGAAGAATAGACATAGGTGACATATTCAAATTTTCAACACATATGAGCTTGAAATGAGAGAGATAGAAGCACTCAAAGTGGATAGACTTAGGGAGAAAAAATCTTAAATTCATCTCATTACTCAATAGTAAAGAGGTTAAAATATTTTAGTCAGATCCTCTTCTTTATATACTTTTTTAGGAAGTTCACTGTATATTCCTTTATGATATATCATATCTACCTTATAAAGGAGAAACTTGAAAAGGCTTGTCTCTCCATTCTTGTATACTATTCTTGTCCATCAATTATTAATACGAGTATTTTTCTCTTATACGATAGTGTTCTGGCGATAGACCAACACCGGCATGTGGAAACTTGATCTTTTCAAGAAGAGATTGGTATTTCTCCTGAGTTAGTAGACAATTGTTATCGGCTTTGGTCAGTTCCTTTAAACGCTTATAGAATAATTCACGTGTCATCTTGAAAGTAAGAAAACAAAAATCTTCTTACGTACTCCTCAATTGAAAATTTTCAATCATATATTAACCATTCAAGCCCCATTATTATATTCTACTGTATAACTTTTGACCTTAAAGTCCAATTTAAAAAAATAGGATACCATCAAAACAAAAGGTAGGGCAATCTATCAACACCTACACATATATTTACAGAATTTACATGGTCTATTCTTTCTACTAACGATCTTGATTTGACATATGATCAAAACTCTCTGGGAGAATTTGTTATCCGGCTCAAAAGAGTACAAAGCACACATTGAACCGGACGATAGCTTACAACACTCGTGGAGGCACTCAATAGTAGTTAGATAAAACTGCCAGATAAAATATGCTTTTCAAGACATTTTGAGGCCCTAAAAAATAGACAAGTTAAATTTTGAAGTGATATGATTTTTAGCTTTCAAATGAACTTGACAAAATTATTCTGTTTTTAGTGACAAAACCCGTTTATTTTGCTGATGAAGTAATGGAAACATATCTCGTAGGAAGACCTTCTCGTTAATATTTTGAAGTGGAAGATATTTGGCAGAGGGGTAAAGAAAATCAACACCTCAACTGTATTTCTTGAATTATTTTTTCTGAAAATGCACATCGATAAATTTTTTATTCATTAGTAACTCTAAATTCATCATTTGCTGGATCCCAAATAACATTGACTTACTTTTGGATTTTTTTAAAGCTTGAGTCTGTGAGTATTTGAAATTGTTATTTATCTACTATTTCTTTCTCTCTATGTAAAATATGAATTTATTACATTTTTGACTACACTTAATTAGCCTTAGGGACAAATTTTAACTTGTTAACCCAATGAGATTTTAACCAATCAGAGGAACTTTTACATTTTCTTTATTTTCACTATACATAAATATAAAGCAGGTGTAATAGTCTGAGGATATCCGGTGAAATATAAGCTTAGTCACTAATTATTCACTTGACTTCAAATTCCTCTAGATGATTCCTTCATCGCCACAAAATATTTTTAAAGAAGTCCGGCACTATTTTCCGCAAAATAAACTTTTTAATTCATGTCCAGTGTACACATGTTTTCTGATTTTTTTTCCTGCATCTTGTGTTATCTGTATGTTATTTTACACAATTCAATACACACCAGTGAGTTGGGCTTCTTTTTGACAAATAAAGAATTAAAAAAAAACAAGAAATTCAATGAAAAAATAGCTCATTGAAAACAAAAATCACTGTTGTTACTTAGCAAATTCAACAGGGATTTTGGATAATTAGATCATATCAAGTCGATCTCCAACTGGTTTTGTTAGTTTCACGCCTCACACAAAAGCAAGACAGTTGTTACTCCAATCAAACACTTAGATTGTAAGTTTCAAAGTTTCAATAAATACAAATAAACTCTTGCATTTCATAATTTATTAATTTTAACAATCCTAAAGTCAAATCAAATCAATTCTAGTGAAACCATCGAATCTGTAAATAAGCAACATGTAGAAATTACAGTGTTTTTAGACAATTAACCTACTAGCAAAGTGTGGTCACTGGTAATTACTATATCCTTATGAACTCTAACTTGATGGAGATTGTCTTCTCTCACCTAGATGTTAGAAATTCAGATAAGCAAGTGTCAATTCCATAAGAGAGTAAAATAACTCACGTTGGCAGATGTAGACGCGTTTTGTCCTTATTAGGACTCGTCAGTACACCATAGCTAGGATTCGTACCCAGGTCTTCAACGTTGTGAGGCAACGCTTCTAACCACTAGGCCAGAACCCCGTTCGTCTCCTATTACTCAACACTCCCATGGTATTGACACCACTTACACACTGGTTTTTTGTAAATAAGCAACATGTATATCCATATGAACCTGCAATTTTTCAAATCGTCAAGTCTTTTACATGGACGATCAAAATTCCTGATAAGAGATTGTCCAACGAGCAAAGAATCATTGAAAAGAGTTACAAAGAGAAAGTTGAACTAGAATGGGAAGTAGCTAGAAATTTTGATTTAGTAGACAAATTTAAACTTCGTTAAAAAAATAGAAAAACAAGCGAAAAAAGAGGCGATAAAGAAAACTATATTCTAAAGAATTTTTTATTAGTTGAAAAAATCTTTGATTGAACTTCGATTTCATCTTCATCAAAAGTTAAACATGAGTATGAGTTTTCATCTTGAGAGATGATATCGAATATTTTAGAAGAAAACATAGATAGAATTCTGATTTTTTTACTAGACGCTATATAGTATAATTTTTCGAAAAATAAAGAATATTCCATTGGGGGGAGATTTTTTTTGGAAATCCATGAGTACTAGTTTTTCTCCTTCAGAAAATTAAAGAATTTATTCCAATGTGCGGCAATCCTCTTTTTTATTTTTCTTTCCTTGTTTTAATATCATTAAGTTTAAATTTTCATTAAGTTTAAATTTTCATCGAAACTCAATGTCTTCAAAGCCAAAAAGAACTACTCGTTTGCCTGAAAAAAGTCATCGCATTTCTACTGATGGATCCATCTCTGACAATCCATATCCAAAATATATTACTGTTGAAGGATTATTTGAACTAATGAACATACTCAAACAGATCAATACTCGCATTACAGACGAAAACACTTCAATGAAAACAGAAATAAACCAACTCAAGAAACAAATGAATATTTGTGAGTCCTTTTATAGTTTTCCCTTTGCTAATAAACAAGAGGACTCCAATTATTCGCTAAATGATCTTAAAATAGTTGATTAAAAAATAAATTCTATGGTCAATGTGATTAATCAACGGAATGAAAAATCAAAAAACCTCATTATCTATAACCTGCCTGAAACCGAAAATGATATTCCTAATGTTCATGGTTACTTAGATAAACTTGAAAATAAAATTGAGAATATCATAAAAATAACTCGAATTGGCAAACATTCTACATGACTCCTGTCACAACAACTCCTATCAACAATAATATACGTATTAATGATAAAATAATAAACCCCAAATTCACGGTTCGTGATTTAGGAGTTAAATCAGTAATTTTCTTGATTTTACAGAACATTATAAGGAAATCTATAGGTCTTTTGTCAGTAGATGTATACAAATACACAAATGTATCAAAAATAACTTTATGAAGGTATTCTTATACAAAATGGTGGCCCGAACTGTTGTCGAGTTCTGCTCTGGATGTTGGAAGCCAGAAAAAATTGAATGGTCCAAGAAGTTTTTAGAGAGTCACCAGAACTTTTCGAAACAAACTATCTGCCCAGTACAGAAAACAACTTGGTTAACCCTCAGAGTCTATCAAAATTCGAAGAGATATAAAAAGTCTCATACTTATTAGAAAATCCCTGAGGCCCCAGAGAATCTCTAGACTTAGAGAACGCTACAGAATTGAAGGTCATGTAAAAAATCTAGCTATTTTAAATCGATGTAAAAAACACTTTGATAAACTACCTAACTCTTTAAAGAGAAAAAACTTGGAAGAGTTCTCTCAAGAAATTAAAACCAGATTATAAACTAAAAAAAACGAAAAGAAGTTATTATTATTAAATGTATATACAATACCAGGTTTTTCTTGAAGTATATTTTAAAGACCAAGATATATATATATACTAGTGTCAAAATATTTAGTAAATCAACATCAAATTACTCAAAATATTTCTTGTGAAGATATTTATTGTTTTGCTAATCATTTTTCATATTTATTCATTTTTATTCTTCTCAACTGACTCTTCATAAATATCAAAGTCTTCACTGATCATTAGAATTAAAAAGTTAAAATTTACCAGTCTAAAACTAATTTGTTGAAAGTAGCTTGAAATACCATGTATCTAGAGCCATTGCAAAGACAAAAAAATAATACAGTTGTACCTCTATAAAAAATGTAACAAACCTATCCCTCTCCTCCTTGCCCCTTTTAAGTTGAGTAAAATAATGTATAGCTACTATAAAGTAGGTTTATGAGTGTCAAACTTTCCAAAAATATAAAATTCAGTTAAAAAATATTTTTCCTCCTTTTCGTCTTTTCACACTTTTGACCTATACCCTCTCCCCTTATTAACACCCACAATTGGGGAACAACTGTAATTATAGCTTACATCACTCTTTTCCCTATAATCACACTGAGTTATTCAACGATTAACTCGAAATATTAATGAGTGATCAATCCATCTTATACAACTACAAATTTCAACGTTCAAAGAATCGGCATTTGGTATTTTATTCTCCTGAAAGGGTCATGTATCGGCTTGGTACAAGAAACTGAAATTGGTCACATCAGCAGTGTGACTTATATTGCAAAGGTGCTCCGCTGAACCGACGTTGACTACTCGCAGATGTTCCTTAATTCTTACTTTCACTGGTTTGACAGTCTGTTCCACATACTTCGAGCCACAAGAACAGTTGAATAGGTACAGTTGTATCATAAAGTAAAGTCTCGTTATCATATTCATCATCTCATGGAATATCATAACTATACTTTTATGTATATGGGTTTATTAATTTATAAATATAAGCTATTAATATTAACTAAACATCTAAACTTTAATTTGATCACATCCTAAGCAAGTAAAAATCACGTATTTTTTAACACTTTCAAATCTCACTTAATAAATAGAATAAGAATTAAAAGTTGTTCTATATGAAGTTGATAATTGCTAAATGTTTCATTTTTCGTTTGAAAAACTTGAATTATTATTCATTAGGAGAGGATATACGAGTTGGAGTCATTGGCTAAAGTTAAGATCAGTTCCCCGCTCATAAATTCTTTATTACTCAAAAGTAATCACTGAGACTTTAAAATATTAAATATATGGATAAATTATTATGATTGACTCACTTCTTAACAATTTTGATCCATCTCTTCAATTCCAGGTCTCCACATGTGAAAAAGGCTAAAAGTTTAGTATATCCATTTATATTCCCGCGAAATTCAAAAAATTCATCATTAAAAACAAAATCTGTCTTCTTACTATGCATTGTTTGAATACATCAATTCAAAACACAAGTATTTTACAAATATTCAACATGACTCTAACTATTGATGGCATAACTATCCTCAATTTGGAGAAACTCTCATGCAATTTAATTGTATCAAACATGAATAATACCATTGGTATTATTCGTCTATGCCAAAGAGTTGGTCTTATTGCCAAACTGATCCCTCATTCTTGTTCTGGAGTATCGAGATTTCTTAATCTCCAGAAACTAAACCGTTTCAAAGATGGTTATTGCTTTAAATGTCC
This sequence comes from Gyrodactylus bullatarudis, assembly GCA_012064415.1. Lineage (NCBI taxonomy): Eukaryota > Metazoa > Platyhelminthes > Monogenea > Gyrodactylidea > Gyrodactylidae > Gyrodactylus > Gyrodactylus bullatarudis. Next base: position 59,745 of record SSNU01000002.1, read on the forward strand.
TAAGTGCAAGTACTTAAAATCAATAAGGAAAAGTATGTTTTTTTCTATAAAATAATTTAATTCAGATACATTCTTTGAAGGATCCAAACTCGAGCTATGGAAGATCCTACAAATTATCAGAATGGTTTCAAAGAAAACTGATAATCTAGAAAGTATGATGGAAGAGCTCAATATAGGAAAGCCCACTGCCGTAGACTGGCGTAATTTCATGAGAGATATCTACACTGAGAGTGTGATACTTGAGGATGTAAAGATTGGTGGAGATAAGGTCGTTTGTCAAATTGACGAGTCACACTTTGTTTCGAGGAAATCCCATCGAGGACATACCCCATACTTGTGGGTTTTTGGTGGCGTTGACGAAAAGGGCAATTGCTTCATGACAACTGTTCGAGATCGAAAAAAGGAAACACTCCTAGCTATCATCAAGAAAAGAATATTACCTGGATCGATAATTATTTCTGATGAATTCAAGTCCTACAAATGTCTACAAAATGAAGGATACGAACATCATACAGTTTGTCATAAGTATGAGTTTGTCAGTGACAAGGGCCATCATACCCAGCGTATCGAAGCAATATGGGGAGCAGCAAAAAGATCCTGCTACAAAGTTAGAAATAAAAGGAAAGGCTTGCTAGACTCATACCTTAACCAATATCTATTCGAAAGAAAGAATAGAGAATCCATGTTTAGTGCGAGTATAAAAAAACTCGCAATAATATATCCTTTGTAAATTAACATTTATTATTTTAAATCAAGATTTCTGTTTTATTCATTGAAAAAGAAAGTCTTAAATTATATAAGTTTTATTGAGACATGGTAAATAGATCTGTTGACAAAAGGAAAGATTGTTCAGAATAGTGATGTCATCAATGGTGAGAAGCAATAAGACCAAATCCTTGGCATAGTATAATAGTATCACGAATAGTACCAGCAATGAATATTTGTAAAATACTTGTGTTTTGAATTGTTGTATTCAAACAATGCATAGTAAGAAGACAGATTTTGTTTTTAATGATGAATTTTTTGAATTTTGCGGGAATATAAATGGATATACTAAACTTTTAGCCTTTTTCACATGTGGAGACCTGGAATTGAAGAGATGGATCAAAATTGTTAAGAAGTGAGTCAATCATAATAATTTATCCATATATTTAATATTTTAAAGTCTCAGTGATTACTTTTGAGTAATAAAGAATTTATGAGGGGGGAACTGATCTTAACTTTAGCCGAGTCATTTTACACTAAAATCAAAAATGTGCTAATAATTTTTAAACAACATCAAGGAATACAGTAGTAATTTGTTTAGTCAATGTGTGAAAATCACTATTAAAATCCCCACAAATATGAAAAGATGAAAAACGTGTTATCGAAAACCTCCTCCAATCAAATCTCACTTTGAAAGAGATAGCGAATCATTGTGGGGTATCTCTAAAAACTGTGAGCAGAATTAAAAATGATAAGCACACTCTTCGTGCTCCAGTCTCTGGTCGCCCGAAAAAGTTTTCCCTTCAAGAGGATATACGGCTTAAAACTATTGTGAAGAGAAATCGTACTGAAACCATTCGGTGTATACAAAAGACTTACTATCCTGATTTCAGCTATTCGTAAGTACCTATTTTAATTCAATGAACAGAACTCTTTATACGACAATGACAAGAATAGGAATAAACCAGGTGAATGCAAGACAAGTTCCCAATCTTACTGAACGACATAAAAGAGAGAGGTTGGAATTCGCCTTGAACAACATTGATATTGGCCTCTTGAATATTGGCTCGGAATGTATTTCACTGATGAAGTAACTTTCTCAAACCAAAAGTTCTCAGGATGGGAAAGAGTCCTTTTATGTGATGATCTGACTATTGCAAGAACCAGACCCATCCGAGAAGAAAAGTTTCCAAAAAAGGTTATGTTTTTTGCAAGTATAAAGTATAACAATGGAATACAGTTAACCCCAGCATCTGGTAATATTGATGGAAGTAAATTTATCCAACTCTCCAATCAGAATTTCAGATCATATGATGGATTCCGAAGGGAATGGCTTGATGTGCTTATGGACCATGCCCCAGTTCATGATGCAGGTCATGTCAAAGCTTGTTTAAGAAGAGCTAGGATCAACGTCATTGATTTCCCTGCTAAAAGCCCTGATATTAATGTCATTGAAAATGTTTTTGGGATAATGAAACGATTTTGGTAAGAAAAAGCATATTACTAACATTAACTTTACTCAAGTTTAGTTCTGGTGACGATTCCACCAATGATATCAACAAAAAAGTTCAGAGATTGGCAAATTTCCCTGAAGTGAAGGAAGCCATAAATCAGTGTATTTTATCAATTCCTCGTCGGCTCCAGAAAATAATAGATCTAAGAGGAGAGATGTCAGATTATTAATTATTATTATATATTAATGTACACAGATGTTCAATAAATTTTTACTTTAAATAGATGTTAATAATTAATTACACAATGTTATCACTAGGTGTCAAACCCCTTTCAATATTAGTTATTAGGTAATCCAAGAAGAAAATTGAATATTAAGGCATATTTTTATCAATAGAAACCATAAATACGTGAAATCTGTTGATAGATAAAGTATTGATGGGAATAACCGCACAGTCTGTGTGACCTTGAAATGACCTTGAATCCTATTGGCTAGAATACCACGATAATAGAAAAAATACCAATTCAAATATATTATACTAGAAATTATGTTTTCAGGTGAAAAAATTTAACAGAAATGTAATTTTTAAAAGAAATTTTTATCTATTTGTTTACAGCTTAATAATATCCTTCGAATAGCGAAACCATAATTTGGTTACTACGATTTAAAAAAATGCAATTGTAATTTGCAATTTTGTAAATTTATTCTCCTTCTTTCTAATTTTAATAAAACGTTATTGATGCAAAATAAGGTACTCTAATAATAAACCACTTGCGGCAAATTTATTAATCTTCCAAATACCGAAAAAACTTTACATTTATTGTGTATTTTGAAAAAGTTATTGTGTTATGTTCAGACTCTATATTTTTGATACGACTTTACTTTCTGATACAACTGTATATAACCTCATTTCTTTCCAACCAAGGAATCGGGTCTTTGTTCAGTTCAGGAATCAACTTGGTTGTTTTTTGAATCTTCAAATAAATAGGAGTTAAATCCTCAACTTCTTTTTCAACCTTAGTTCTCAGATTAGAATATTTGTTAATAAATAATTCAGGGTACCCATCTTTCATGAGAAACTCCTTCAACAATTCTTTGTCAGACGCTTTACTTACCTCGGAAGATAGGAGTTCAATTTTGAGAAATTTATTTCTAACCAGACTCTTCTTCTGGCACACCGGACTGAAGCTCAGAAAGGGAATGATTGTGATGAAACCGAAGCTTTCCTGTGCATCCTTGTTTAGGCAACCTGATTATTTTTGGTCACGAGAACATCTAGGAAATTTAACGACTCGTCATTTTCATCTTCCTTTAAGAAACCAATGTTTGGGTGCATTGCATTCAAGTTGGAAAGAATCTCATCAACATCGTTACTACCATCAAGGACCAAAAACGTATCGTCAATATAACGTGTATACAGGCGGCTGCCAGCGATTAGACTGTTCATCTTACCGGATTCAAGAAAGGCAAAAAACAAGTCAGCAAGCAAAGAGCCAATTGGACTTCCCATTGCGACACCATCTATTTGTTTGGAATAGCATCCACCAAATCGAAAATCACCGTCATCATGATAAGTTCCGAGACTAAGTTTGAAGGGATTCTGCAATTAGACGGAAATTCATTAAGTTTCTCACCAATAAACTTAACGGTTTCCCCTAGCGGGACATTAGTAAACAGGGAGTTAACATCGAATGACACCATTTAGGACGATTCAAAATTGATCTCCCGGAGCTTTGATACGAATTCCATCGAATTCTTGACAGAGTGTTTGCATACTTCTTTTCGTAATGGGGTCAAAATTTCAGGTAGCCATTTGACAATCTTGTGCTGGGGTGTAGCAGATATGTCAAGAATTGGTCTATATTGCAAACCTTTTGATAAATCCTTATGAATCTTGGGGAGTAGGTACAATCTGCCAATTTCATTTGATGTTGGTCTCTAGCCGTCGTCTAATTGATGTGCCCTGCCAAAAGTAGGGAATCAACTTTCTTAGTTAAGGCAATTTCAAATCCTTTGTTTCTTGTTTGGGCTTTGGCTGCATCAATAGGTCGAAATCTCTTCATATCAGAGAGATAAAATATGTGTAAAATATGAAAGAAAGTGTAGTCAAAAGTGAGATATTTTTTCAGAATAGTAAAAAGTTAAAGTGTAGTCAAAAATGTAAAAAATGAAATAACTATAGTCGAAATTGTAATTTACTCATAAAATATTGATATATTCAGCTTAAAATATTATTTTTATTCATTCAAATACATGAAACAGCAAAGTAAATATTCAAAATCTGTATTTTAGTTCTAGTAAATCCGATGAAAGTTTACCAGAAAACCAGTTTCCTTCACCCTTGTTTAATGAGTTTTTCACTGTTTCTAGAATGATCTAAACATATAGATTTATCAGTTTCACCAAATATCACTTGATATCAAGCAAAGATAATTATGTGCTCAAAATTCTACAGATTTTTTAAATTTGTTTTATATTTCAGTTCGAATCAAAAGTTAGCAGCTATTGAATATTTTAAAAACAGTTATACTTTTAAAAAATTCATTTTGAAAATTATTTTCAAAAACAAAAAATTAGTCCACTTGATAATTTGTTATCGAAAGTTTATTGAAACTATAATTTTAAGGTTTTAAAGTATAATTTTAAAAAATAATATAATTCTGTGGAACGATAATGTTGCCGAACCTCATCAAGTATATTATTATTACTGAAGTCTACACCCATAAGGAAGATTGGAGAACGAACGAATAATAAGTGATAAACGTTTTATTTCGCCGGGTCTTCTCAGACTTAATTCCGGGCTTTGATTATATACTATTACATTGCAAATTTTTCTACTCTTCCATTGGATAGAAAGGAACTCAGGAAGGGGAGTGAAAATCAAAATGAAAATCCAGAGAAGTTGGCTGTAGCCAATAATCACCAATCACAAGCGCAAAGTTCAGCCCCAGTAACCAATTTAGAGTTGGCAATCAATGAACAATCCGAGAAATCAACTGTTGCTAATAATCAAATTATGAGCCTACAATTAGTACAAATAACGAGATGAAAAAGAATCCATCAACTAAACGTAAGCGAAAAAGACACAGCGGTCAGTTACTAATAGATGGATTTCTAAAGCGAAAAAAATGAAGCAGCCTTTAAACAGGATCATCAAAAAATGAAAACCAATAGAAGAGCAGAAAAATTTGCAATGTAATAGTATATAATCAAAGTCCGGGATTCAGTCTGAAAAGACCCGGCCAAATAAAACGGTTATCACCTATTATTCGTTCGTTCTCCTATCATCCTTATGGGTGTAGACTCCAGTAATAATAATATAATTCTCGGTAAAAAATTTCCAAAAACGAAACTAATATTTTTGAGGGTTGTTATAATTCAAAATTAAAGTATAGCTGTAATAAAAGTTGTATTCGTCAATCTGGTAGAAATTTTAAAACAATTATCAAAAACATAAAATCTGTAGTTTAAGAAATGATAAATCACATGTTTCTCAACAATAGTGGGCATAAAATAAATTTTGAAGAGGTTTAAATTCTTAGTGCACAGAAAAACGTTAGAAAGAGGTTAATTCATGAAACTCTTGAAATTGGCGATAATGGTTCTTTTAATGGAGATGTTGGTTGAGTGGACATTGAGCATTCTTGTCAAAATCATTAGCAATTAACAAAAAATGTGAAAAGAAGTCGTCAAAAATGGATTATATGGAAGATGAAATTTGAGATTTTCAAGTCTGCTACTTTTTGTACCGAAAAAAATACAGAAATGAGTTTTTGTGGTGTAGATCGTAAACTCAACCTACAAACAAAACAAAACCTATTACGAATTGTATCCTTAATCAGCATCGAAAATAAGAAGCTTATCCAGAATTGACACGGTTAAATCTTTTCATTAATTGGAACTAGAAGAAAAATCAATAGAAATGAAGAACAGTTGAACAATACATGGCCTCAATTTTTCAATAAAGGAATATTTAATATGCATTGATGACATTATTATTTCAGATACAGTAGCACTAGTTGAACCTCAAATGACTAACTCAATGAGACTTACAATAAATTTCACACATCCAAGACCAAGCGAGAACTTATACTATAGTTTCACCCTCATTAGGGATCGTCAGTAAGCCTTACGCCTGCTCCGAGAATCGAACCTCAATGTAGCAGACAGTTTATCATGCTAACAAAAATATGAATTTTCATTTATTAACTTTAAATATTTCTTATGTAACTACTCATTAGCAATAACCCAAAAACATTATTGTTCATTTGTACATACCTACTATTAGCCAATCAGAGAACAGAACCTTCATCAACCAATAGAAATGAAGAAGGTTAATTTGTATAATCACGTGGGTACACATTTCATATTTCTCGGTGTAAACCTCGTGGTAAGTCATAAAAACTCAATTCTCATATGTTCAATTTGACTCATGTAAATCTTTATTAGCCTTTATTCTACTATTGTCAATACATGTCTCTGCCACCTACAACATCTTCATTTAATCCTATCACCACAAATTGGTCCGGTGATGGCGACGTCAAATCTTCAACAATGGCATGCTCAAACACAACTACTTCCCTTTGTTGATCAAACACACTACTTCGTTCGGGCCACGATACGAACACATCAACTACAACAAGCACCACAAATTGGATCTCTTCAGCACAAATGACATCGACCAATCCTCCCATGACAGCTACCTGCACGTTTCAACCAATGTTCGCAGCACAAAGCCTTCCTTCGATGTTTTCAATAGGCAATACCACTATGCCACACGCATCATCACCTGCCGCACTTCAAAGCGAATCTAATCTACCAAACAAACAGTCATTCATTGACTTATCCAAACAGATTACCTTCAACCCAGATAACTTCGAATCATGGAAGACGGAAATAGACATATACACAACGTGCTTAAACATACCAACAGAAAAAAAGTTCCTAGCAGCATGGACGACAATACCTCAAAAGTACAAACAGAAACTCACTCCGACTTTAGATTGTCATGGTCCAGAGGCATTCAACAGACTTCACGAAGCACTAAAACAAATTACAATGGAATCCAAATACGAGATGTTTACACAGGTTCAATCACAATCAAAATTGGGTTTACTAAAACCTTCAGAAACATACAATAAACTGCACAATATCTATGCTGGGAGTGAAGAAGCCACAATAAACACATTTGAGCAAGTGTTACCAGACAGACTACGCCCAAGATTTGCGGAACATAGAATACTCTGCACTCCATTGAACAAGATCATCAACATCCTTGACCACGACAATCCTGATCAGTTAGTCAACCAGTCGACAAATCAACCAACGGTAGATTTTCAAACGCAAGTTCTATCATAACTAGCTACCATGATGGAAAAACTCAATGCCCAAGATCAAGAAATTAAACAACTCAAAGGCGCAAAAGAGACAAACTGGGTCAGAACGCGATCCAAAACCCCATCCTACAGAAGAAGCTCCACTCCGTCCAGAAGACCGAATCATAATAAAGATGGTGTATGTTACTACCATGAGAAATATGGAAATCAAGCCAGAAAATGTAATCTACCATGCACATTCGAAAATCAAAAAAACTAAAGTCCTGTATGCAGACGACGGTAAACCATACAGGAAAGAAATCCGTCAAATTCACATCATCCCTTATAAAAATCTTTGATCCTATTTTAAACATTCCTCATCGACAGTGGTTCGGAACTCTCGATCATCTCCAATCGTCTTAGGAGAAAATTTATAAATCTACAAGACTTAAACTCAGAACTCTATGCAGCAAACAACCAAATAATCAAAAAATTTGGAACCACGCTCGCAACTGTATCTCTTGGTCTGTCAAAACCTATGTCATGGAAATTCATTATAGCCGACACAAAAATCAACATCATTGGCTTCCTACAAAACTATGACATAAAAATCGACCCAAAAAACAGAACCATATGTGATTCAACAGGACGCACATCAAAGTCTATCAAATGTGATGATTCTCCTATAATCCACAGTATATCCATTAAGAAAAAAGATGACGAATTACCAGCCGAGATAAACTCAATACTACAGGAGTACGAAAACAACCTCAAAAGCAAATCCAAAGCTCCAAGTTCGGCATGTAAATAAAAAATCAGTCTCAAAAATGAACAACCAATTGTTTGTAAGAAGCCTTTTCCACTAGAACGATCTAAAGAAAGAATGGCAAAACAATTATTCCAAGAACTTGTCAATAATGGAATATGCAGAAGATCCAGTTCAAGGTTCTCCAGCCCGTTAATATGTGTACCAAAGAAAGAAACAAATGAACTGAGACTATGCGGTGACTATCGAAAATTAAATGCTGCAACCATCAAAGATGAATACTGTATTCCCAATCCAGATGAAATAATTCAAGCAGCGTCCAAAGGAAAAATCTTCTCAAAAATTGACCTGGTCAAAGCATTTCATCAGATTGAGCTTGACGAAGAATCAATCCCATTAACCGCAACAAAAACAACATTTGGTCTATTTGAATTCACCAGAATGCCTTATGGATTGAAGAACAGTTCCCCCGCATTTCAACGATATATGGACTCCATACTCCAAGAAAAGGAATATCTAAGATGCTACATCGATGATATCATCATCTTTAGCCAATCCGTACACGAGCACATCCAACATCTCAAAGAGCTATTCATGATCCTTGGTCAAAACAATGTACAAGTAAAGATGACGAAATGCCAATTCATGAAAACTGAAATAACTCTCCTCGGACACAATATCACGCACTCCAAAATTGAACATGATGCATCAAACCTTAAAGCGGTTCAAGAAATTGAAGTCCCAAAGACAGTTAGAAGTCTCAGAAAACTACTAGGCATGTTTTCATTTTACCGACATTACGTGAAGGATTACGCAAAAATAACCTCGTCATTATATGCTTCCTTAGAATCAGAATCGCGGAAGAAGAGGAATTCAAAACCCATCAATCTAACCAAAGAACAACTCGAAGATCTTACAACTCTGAAAGAACGGTTCACAAACATCCCAAAACTACACTCTCCAGACTTTACACGAAAATTTCATATGTTCACAGACACATCGGAGAAAGCCATTGGTACCAGTTTAGAACAATTTTTTGAAGAGAAAAGATTACCAATTCGTTTCTACTCGAGATCACTGAACAAAACAGAAAGAGACTATTGGATTTTTGACAAAGAATTACTCGCAATCATTGAAGCTGTATCCAAAAAGTTCCATCACTACCTCGAACACAACAAATTCACGATTCACACTGAAAATATGGCCTTAGTTCATGCTATTCAAAAACCCTCAGACAAGCACTCTTCTCGAGTAAGGAAACAACTACAAAAACTCTCAGAATATGATTTTGAAATCCAACACATCAAAGGCAACGATAACAAAACTGCTGATATCCTAAGTCGAACAACTTGCTACCTCACATATTTGGGAACCACCTGCATCTCGGAAGAAGAAATCAGCAGAGAGCAAAAGAAAGATGAAAACTTCAACCAGGTAATGATCATGAACCCAGAACGGTACAATTACCAAAAATGGCAGAACGAGTTTATCTATGTAACCAACAAAACACCCGCAACTCCTATCATACCCAAATCGCTGAGAAAAAAATGCTTCCACCAAGTACACGATCTAAATCACCCTGGTCGAAAAGCCTCACTAAGTGCAATCAAGGAACACTACTCCTGGCCAAGAATGAGTTCAGATATACATAAATGGACGAAAGAATGCCAACAGTGTCAAAAATCAAAAGTAATCCGTCACACCAAATCTGCTCCAGTAACAATTCCCGTACCGACAGAAAGATTTAGAGTAATCCACATCGACGTCACAGATCTTCCAGAATCGAGAAAGGTGAAACACCTTCTGACAGCAACCGATAGAATGACTAGATGGACAGAAGTGATACCTCTCCAAGACCTATCCACACAAACAATAATCCTCAACCTCGACCTACATTGGATAGGAAGATTCGGAATCCCAGAAAAGATAATATCGGATAGAGGACCACAATTCACATCTGAGGAATTCAAAAAATACTGTACAAACCTGGGAATCAAACATCAAACCACCACTGCTTACAATCCAAAATGCAATGGCATGGATGAACGTTTTCACAGATCGCTTAAGAACAGCCTCAGAGCAGCTTGCAACGGAGACTGGATGCCACACCTCGGTCTAACTCTACTCGGAATAAGAAACTGCAAACGAGCCAACTCAGACTACTCACCTGCACAAATGGTAAATGGCGAAAGTCTACCTGGCACATTGATCCCAAGATCCAAAGAAGACTAAGACGAAGAGATTCGATGGTACATGGCCAGAATGCTTGAAACAGTTGCACCTGAAGAAACGCGACTAGGAAAGTCAAAAACCTACATACCAGAAAGCCTGGAAAAATTGTGATTATGTATACGTACGCGAAGACAGCTGGTCGAATAGTCTAGTCCCTAAGTACAAAGGCCCATTCAAAGTTATCGAAAGGCACGAGAAACACTTCAGGATCCAGACGGACAAGAGACAAGAACACGTTTCAATCGACAGGATCAAGCCAAGTTTCATCCCCGATGAAGACGAACAAAGACGCCCCGTTGAAATGTAGCAGACAGTTTATCATGCTAACAAAAATATGAATTTTCATTTATTAACTTTAAATATTTCTTATGTAACTACTCATTAGCAATAACCCAAAAACATTATTGTTCATTTGTACATACCTACTATTAGCCAATCAGAGAACAGAACCTTCATCAACCAATAGAAATGAAGAAGGTTAATTTGTATAATCACGTGGGTACACATTTCATATTTCTCGGTGTAAACCTCGTGGTAAGTCATAAAAACTCAATTCTCATATGTTCAATTTGACTCATGTAAATCTTTATTAGCCTTTATTCTACTATTGTCAATACATGTCTCTGCCACCTACAACATCTTCATTTAATCCTATCACCACATCAAGTTTTATGCTCGCTGGGCAAGCACTCAACCATTTAGTCCAACCCAGGTTATTTTTGATTATGTGAGATTTTTTTATCCTAGCTACTTACACTAAGCTTAATTATTCAACATCGAGCTTTGCTAGACTCTAAGGAGTCTTCTGCTTGTTTTCTGTAACATACAATCCTGAATAGTGCTAGAGTATGTCGATAAGAAGAAGAATCCCTATTAGTCCACTATCAGCCTTATCTAGAACTGCCGAGGGGATGCTAGTCTCTAATGAGACTTCTGCTTATATTTCTGATACAGTAGCTCTAGTTGAACCTCAAATGACTAACTCAATGAGACTTACACAGAGACAGAAGATTAACGAATTCGACACCTGAGAGATTTCTTAAGAGTTAATTTAAAATGATAAAATGTAATTTCTTGAAAAATTAAATCACTTTCTTGTGACAAAAAATCGCTGACACACAATAGAATTTATCACTTCAAGAAAAATTAAGATTTAGATTACTCTGATAAAAATAGTTTGAGCTTACACAATATTTCCAGTACATGTCGTATTCTTCTTCTGAAAATGCAGGATGAAAAATAAAATTCTAATATATTCAACAGATACTTCAACACAAATAAAGTCGAATTTTAATGGTAATGTTTTGGATTTAAGATTTTCATCGCTCAGAAGATCAGAAAAACTAATTAAATCATCAGTTCTAATGAATTCTAGAGAAGAAAGAATTTATTTTAGATTATAAAATTATTTTTTGTGTTGAATGATTTTTAATATCACTAGTTAATTGAGCAAACGTTAAGAGGATGCCGAAAGTGGGAGGCTTTATTTTAGGCATACTCATCAGCCCATTACATGCTAGACATATAGTAAAATACAAAGAAAAAATATTAGTTAATCTTATTGGCTCTCTCTTTGTGTTTGGTTACATCTGAAAATTTATCACACTGTCATGTGGTACTTGATATTTCCCACCCTAGGGTGGAATACATTCTGATTACATATATGATATATGTTGTGAATCTTTGCCATAATCAGCTTGATTTATCTTAGAATCGTTATCTCCTTCGAATAACTCTCTAACGAATTCTTCTCCAGCCACTAAGTAATAAAAATAAGTCACATTTTTTAACTTTATTGAATTTTAAGAACTCTGGTATTTATTGATAATTTAAACAATCTCTATCACCTATTTTTAATTGTTCAATCTTAATTTTGTTTAAATATTACACTTTTATAATTCAACCTTATTACTAGGGTCTCAAAAATAGTACAAAATGAAATAAAAATAGAATCTCATAATCTAAAAAAAAATAACAATATTCAATTCATTCATTACTTTAACTAAAAGCTCCCGGTTTATCAAGATTAACTAGGGATTTTTCATATTCCCTAATTCATTACTTTAACTGTAACATATACATTAAAATAAGTTTAACTTTGAAAACATATATTCATCATTAAGTAAATTCTATTATTGAAACCATAGAGAATGAATTACGGTGAAATAATTAGAACAATTCAAAGAAAAAAGACATTCACCGGTAAAATTATGAATCACGATTCTTTTTCTCTGTTTTCCAGAACCAGGAAACTCACATCTGAAAGAATAAGGGAAGATGAAAAAGAGAAACTCATGAGAATCTTCATGACCAACAAATTTATTAAGATACAAAACGCAATATTTATGTTTTCACTTTTTTAATTCGAGAAATCCCTTTTATTTTCAATGACATCAATACATCTTTGATACATTTGACAGAAGATAGGGATAAAGTTCATATTTTTTTAAAGAATCCCACTCTTTAGTGATGGCATCTTTTAGTTCTTGTATATTTCTGTATTGCTTCCCATTTTTTAAACTTTCTGAGATAGAGTCCCCCATATGATCTCAATTGGGTTGAGATCAGGAATTCTAGGGGACCAGTCTATGGTATTTATACCAGCTTGGTCTAAGTACTCTTTAGTAGATTTAGATCGATGACGAGGCGCGTTATCATGCTGAAAAATCAATCCATTTTCTAATTTATTAAATGGCATTATGGATGTGGTGGTCGGTATTAATGAAGAAGAGGTTGTAGTTGGAGGAGCCATATATTGTTATTAAAGGACTGTATAGTTGTGTTGTGTGAATATAATAAAGGCTAATAAAATTATGTTACAGAGAATGACAAGATAAAGTTATGATTTTGATGACTTACCACGAGGTGTACACAGAGAAATATGAACTGTGTACCCACGTGATTAAACAAATTAACCTCCTTCATTTCTATTGGTTAAGGAAGGTTCTGTTCTCTGATTGGTTAATAAAGAATTTGTACAAAATGGATTATTGAATTGATGTTACTATTGGTTAGTAGTATTATAAATAATAATATAAATGTTTCATGATTGTAACATTGCTGTTACATTTCACCCCGTGGGCGAAGAAATTAAACAAGGTTTAAGTCTGTCTAGGGAGATATTGTCCGGGCCTTTGTCAGTCTCGATTGTGTAGTATTTCTCGTGCCTTTGAATTATGGGATATGGGCCTTTGTATTTCGGGATGAGACAGTTTGACCAAACGTCTTGTCTTATGTAAACCTCTTTACATGATTCGAGTTCTTTCGGGATGTAGATTTTGGTGTCATCCTTGATCCTCGTCGGTTGTGGGTCAATATGTTTCAACAATTGTGCCAGATAGAATTTGATTTCCTCTTCATTTTGTTCTCTAGTACTTGGGATCACTGTACCTGGGATTCTCATACTTTCTCCATAGACTAATTGGGCGGGGGAGAATTTTTGGTCTGATCCTTTCGCATTTCTCATGCCTAGTAGTACCATTGGCAGATGTTCAATCCAGTTCATATCTTCTGCTGCTCTCAGTGCATTTTTCAATGTTCTGTGTGCTCTTTCGTCCAGGCCATTGCATTTCGGGTTATATGCTGTGGTTGTTTGATGTTTTATGCCCATTCTTTTGCAAAATATTTTGAATTCATTTGAGGTAAATTGTCTGCCTCTGTCTGTGATGATCTTTTCTGGGGTTCCAAAGCGTGCGATCCATTGAAGTTCTAGCTGTTTGATTACCGTACTCGATGTCATGTTCTCTATAGGAATGGCTTCTGTCCATCTGGTGTATCTATCAGTGATTGTGAAGAGATGCTTGAAACCTTGAGATTCGGGTAGGTCTGTGATGTCAGCGTGGATAACTTTGAACCTTTCGGTGGGCATAGGAATTTGACCTGGTTGAGAAATTGTGTGTCTCGTGACTTTTGCTGTTTGGCATGCGTGACATTCTTTGCACCAGTTTATGATGTCAGCGTTCATCCTAGGCCAATTATACCTTTCTTTGATCATTCTCAGAGTTGCTTTTCTTCCTGGGTGATGTAGACTATGGATCTGAGTGAAGCATTTTTCTCTGAGGGCCTTTGGTAGGACTGGAACAGGAGTTTTTTCTTTGGTTACATAAATCTCTTCGTCTTTCCATTTCTTTCTCTCGAATTTGCCTGAATTGTTGCTCATTATTGACAGGAATTGGGCGTCGTCCTGTTGAGCTTTGAGTATCTCCTTCTCTGTGAGGATTTCCAGGTTTTGATACGTGGCGTTGCAGGTTCTTCGGCTTAGTATATCTGCTGTTTTATTGTCTTCACCTTTTATGTGCAGTATTTCAAAGTCAAATTCTGATAACTTTTGTAGTTGTTTTCTGATTCGACTCGAGTTTTTTTCTGTCGGATTTTTGATCGCTTGAGTCAAAGCCTTGTTGTCAGTATGAATGTGGAATTTGTTGTGTAGGAGGTAGTGCGGGAATTTTTTCGTGACTGCCTCGAATACTGCTAGGAGTTCTTTATCGAAGATCCAATAGTTTAGCTCTGCTTGTTTTAGACATCTGGAGAAAAATTTTATGGGTACTCTTTTTTCTCCTACGTGCTGTTCCAGGCTTGCTCCGATTGCGAGTTCCGATGCGTCGGTGTAGAGATGGAAAGGAATTTCAAAATTAGGTGGAGCTAGTTTCGGGATCTGCTTGAATCGTTCTTTTATTTCTTTGATGTCGTTGAGTTGGTTCTCTTTCAGAGTTATTGGTTTTGATATGCGTTTCTTCTTTGATTCTGGTACAAGTTCGCTGTACAGGGATGATGATATTTTTGCATAGTCTTTGATGTAGCTTCTGTAGAATGAAAACATTCCTAGCATTTTTCTCAGTCCTCTTACAGTCGTTGGAGGTTGTACAGTGTCGATTGCTGCTAGGTTTTGCGGATCTGGTTCGATGGATTTGTGTCGAATCTTATGGCCAAGGAATGTTATTTCGTCTTTCATTAGTTCACATTTAGCTAGCTTTATCTGTATTTTGTTCTCTTTCAAGATGTTGAATAGGTCTTGTAGGTGTGTGATGTGTTCCTCTTTGTCAGCGCTGAAGATGATGATGTCATCGATGTAACAACGTAGGAATGATTTACCTTGCAAGATGGAGTCCATATATCTTTGAAATGCTGGTGAACTGTTTTTGAGACCATAAGGCATTCGCATGTATTCGAACAGTCCGAAAGTTGTTTTTATGGCAGTGTACGGAATGGATTTTTCATCAAGTTCAATCTGGTGAAATGCTTTGACTAGATCAATTTTGGAGAATACTTTGCCATTTGAAGCTGCTTGTGTGATTTCATCTGGATTTGGGATGCAATATTCATCTTTTGTCGTGATTTGGTTCAATTTTCTGTAGTCGCCACACAATCTGAGTTCGTTGGTGTCTTTTTTTGGAACACAAATTAGAGGTGATGCATATGGAGAGTTCGACCGTCTACAAATTCCATTTTCAATGAGTTCTTCAAACATTTGCTTGGCTAGGCTTTCTGTTTTTGGATCTAGAGGAAATGGTTTTTTGCATGATATTGATTGGTTGTGCTCAAGGAGGATTTGGTATTTCGGTGCTGAGTTTGGAAGGCATTTATTGCTGCACATTTGTTTGTTGTAGTCATCCAGTATCTTTTGTAGTCGTTCATCTAAGTTTTGGTTTGGTTTGACAATTTTGATGCTGTGTACTGTGTTTGAGTCATCGGTTGTTGTTGATTTGGCTGTCTTTCCTCTTTTATTGTCTCTGATAGAACGGCTCTTAGGATCAATGGATATGTCGAAGTGAGTTAAGAAGTCAATTCCTATGATATTGACGTTTGTGTCTGCTATTATAAATTTCCAAGACATCTTTGTATCAAGACTGAGTTCTACTGAGGCTAGGGTTAGACCGTAAGTCTTTATAGTCTGGTTATTGGCGGCATAGATTTCGGAGTTGAAATCTTGTATGATATTGAATTTGGTCTTCAGTCGCTTCGATAATATGGATATTTCAGAACCTGAGTCGATGAGGAAAGTTGTATTGAGGATGTTATCATATACATGTATTAGTGATGATGAAAATTTGACGGTTTTATTACCTGCATGGTTAACCGTCTTTACCATACAGGATTTTAGTTTTTTGGCTTGTCAAAGTTGCATGGGAGGTTGCATTTTCTAGCTTCTGTCCCGAACTTCTCGTGATAGTAGCATATGCCGTTGTTGTTATGTGTCGATCTTCTTCTGCTAAGACTTCGTTTTTTTGGTGGACTTCTTGATCTGGATCTCATCCAATTCACTTGGTTTCGATTGGTGTCTAGTTCTCTGATCTTCTCTTCGTGAAAGGTGAGCTTTTGGAGTATTAATGCCAGTTGTGCCGAAATTTGAGCTTCTAAGTTGTTGTTGGTGTGCTGAGTTGGAGAAGGCATTGTGTAACTTGGTGTTGTTGGTTTTATTTGATCTAATATCGTGATGAGTTTGTCCATTGGGGTTTCTAGTATCTTATGCTCAATGTACTGCGGTTTCAGTGTTTCAGGAAGGGCTTGTTCAAATGCATAGTTGACTGCTTCTGGGCTTGATGCGTATATGTTCTTTAGCTTTGTGTATACTTCCGACGGTTTGAGGAGGCCACTCTTGGCTTGTGCTTGTATTTTCTGGATGTTTTCGAATTTAGCTTCTATTGTGATCTGCGACAGTGCTGTACAAAGTTGTTCGAAAGCATTTGGAGCATTGACGTTGAGGGAGTGGGTTACTTTGTCCCTGTATGAGTGTGGAATAGTAGTCCAAGCGGCGAGACATTTCAGGGTGGGAGGAATGCTGAAGCATGAGCTGTATAGTTCTATCTCAGTCTTCCACGTTTCGAATCTGTCTGGATTGAATGTGATGTGCTTTGAGAGATCGAAAAATGGCATTTTTACGTTTGAATCATTATGTTGCATGCTTTGACTGGTAAATGGCGTGGGGTGTTGAAAGTCGAAAACGTTGGGCTGACTAGATGTGTTTGTAGTGGTGTTGTTATCAGTTTTTGTGATGGTGTTTCTACCTGACCTCGTGATCACGCTGAAGGATGATGCGTCTGCTATTGTTGTTGGGTCTGCCGTTACATGTTGACTAGCCTCACTGGACCAAATTGTGGTGGTCGGTATTAATGAAGAAGAGGTTGTAGTTGGAGGAGCCATATATTGTTATTAAAGGACTGTATAGTTGTGTTGTGTGAATATAATAAAGGCTAATAAAATTATGTTACAGAGAATGACAAGATAAAGTTATGATTTTGATGACTTACCACGAGGTGTACACAGAGAAATATGAACTGTGTACCCACGTGATTAAACAAATTAACCTCCTTCATTTCTATTGGTTAAGGAAGGTTCTGTTCTCTGATTGGTTAATAAAGAATTTGTACAAAATGGATTATTGAATTGATGTCACTATTGGTTAGTAGTATTATAAATAATAATATAAATGTTTCATGATTGTAACATTGCTGTTACATGGAGTTTTCAAGAAATTTTTGTTATAATAAATGAATAGTGCAGCAACAATACTTACAAAGGTTACTAGAAATATTTCTTTCTAGGTGCTTATATGTGGGATATATTACCTAAGCACCTAATATAATATTGCTTGGTTGCTTAAATATCGATTTTTGAGCTTAAAAAGCTCATTCAAACGATCTTTTGTGAATAGCCCATTTCAATTAGGCATGAAATTTTTTTTAAGTAGTTGAGCTAGAGAAATTTCATGAAAATTAATTTATCATACTTGAGAAAATGGGACGCTTACTTACCGATAGAATCAATTATGAAAAAGTGAAAACATAAATATTACGTTTTGTATCTTAATAAAATATATATGGTGCATATACAAGCGTGCATATATATATATATTGTGCATTTTATGATATTCTTGAAGAAGATCATGTAGAGTATCAAAATTAATCAACTGAGGATGAATTTGTAATTATTTCCCAGCCAGTTCATCTCCATTCATAAAATGTATCCTGATAGACCACCCTATTTGAATCAAACCCTATACAAAATTTGATCAATCTTACGGAGTGTTAAAAAATTGATTCATTCATTTTTCAATGCAAGTAGGACAGTAACTTGTGATAATTTTTTCACGGAGTATGATTTAGCCCAAAATCTTGTAGCTCATATTGTGGGCACATACAGCCTAAAATCACTGAATATATAGAAATTTTCTAGAAGAGAATTCTTGAAAGTTTTGAGTATGCAGTTGATGAAGAAGCCAGAAAATATCACCAGAGAGAATAGATAATGCAGCACAAACGGATTAGATAGGAAAAAATTAGTCAAAGCTCACTATTATATATGCTCAAGATCAGTTGACAGAAGGACACAAATAAATTGCAATATGATTTGTGAAAATTGTCATCTAAAAACTCTTAATATAATCGACTTATTCGTTCTTTATTTCTTTCAGCAATAAAAACGTGAAGAAATGACGAAAAATATACAGATTCACACTTGGGTTCTAAAAGACCCCATTTGTCAAATATGCAATTTTCGTGATTTGAAATGCAAGGGTTAAATACTTACAAAGACATGAAATTTCTTAAGAATCTTCAATTATCCAATGAATTAAATTTGATTTAAATTGCCTTTTGTAATTATCCCTATTTTATCTTTTTATACTTTCATTCTAGGAATATATATTGAAGACGGTATGTTTTAATTATCAAAAATATTTTTTTAAATTTAACATATTACCATATGGAAAAAAAATTTTTTTAAAGAAGAAATTTTAAAGAATCATCCTCCACAGGCAAGCTCTCAAATTATTAGTTATTCCCTAAAAAATAAACCAAAAGAGAATTAATAACTTAAATGTTTCAATGTGGGAAGAGAAAAAAGTAAAATTTAAATAAATCTTTGACGAAAATAATCATCCGAGGATATTCATTACGAAGAAACTAGAAAAATGTGTAAAAATGAACAAAATCGAACAAAACAGAGAACAAGAGGAAAAAAAGGCCAACACATATCTACCATTTAAAGGGAACCAAAAATGCCAAATATAAAAGAAAATACTTCAAGAAGTTTTCAAATTGAAGAAGTGAAAATATTTTTCAAAACTAAAAAAATACTCACTAACCAATTGAAAGTAAAACTAGTCCCACAAACTCATGTTGTCTACAAATTCTGTAGGAAGACGTATAAACTTTTCTTGAAATCAACATTATAAGAACAAGTAATGCTGAAATCAATAGAAAACATTTTTGTGACTGAAATATTCACGTAAATTTTCAAATACGTCCGAAAATCCTCTTAAAATCATATTTGGAAAATTAAAAAAAAGATATATATTGGGGCCATATGTACATTTTATATATTTATATATTATTGTTAGATTCTAAACTCATGTGGAAGGTTAGAGAACAACAAGCGTAAATTTGAGTGATAAACGTATTTCGCCGGGTCTCTTCAGACTCTACCCCGGTTAATATATAAATACTATTACAATGCTCTATTTGGGACCTTCCATTGGTTCATTTTGGCTTCGCAACTTCTTTCAGCTCTCAACCCTTAGAATCTAACAATAATATTCTTGATGAGTTCGACAATATTATCGTAAAAATATTTATATATATTTAACAATACATATGTTATCTTAATAAGCATAAATAATTCTTCAGATTATAAGATATTATAGCATTTTTTAAGTTCTTTTTTGAATTCGATTAAGTTTGGGTTTTTGACTGAGCGGTTAAGTTTTTTGAAAATTTTTTTGCATCTGTTAAAAATGGCAAGTTTCTTCATCTGACCGAATTCTGGAATATTATTGCGTCGGTTCGAGTAGACTAGCGGGGATGATTTAATAAGAGTGAGCGGGTAATGGTGTAGATTAGCTGACAAAAAAGTCTCCCTGCCCCAAAATTTTTCTAAGTTAAAAAATGCATGTCTGTCACACATTCCCTCTCTGGCCTTCTTTGTTTGATTATGCAATCCTTGTCATTATTTATCCTACGAATTATGGAAGTTTAGTATTTTCAAAGAACGATAACTTCGGTTTAAAATAAGATATTTAATAAATTCAAAATGCAAAAATGCTTAAAATTTTCCGCTTAACAAGATAGTATTAGTTGTAAGATTATATCTTAAGAAACAAAAAAGCTAATTATTCGGAAAATAGTTAAATTAACTTTAGCATATTATTTTTCCCTTTTAAAGCTGATCAAAGAATAATTTTAAAATCTAGATTACTCAGCATCTTCTGTGCAGTAAAACGGTTCGAGCTTTATTTTCTGAAATTACAAAATAAAATTTTTTTTAAATATCTTATTTTAAACCGAAGTTATCGTTCTTTGAAAATACTAAACTTCCATAATTCGTAGGATAAATAATGACAAGGATTGCATAATCAAACAAAGAAGGCCAGAGAGGGAATGTGTGACAGACATGCATTTTTTAACTTAGAAAAATTTTGGGGCAGGGAGACTTTTTTGTCAGCTAATCTACACCATTACCAGTGAGCGATTTTAATTCTTTTCTAAGTCTTAAACAGTTTTTAGATGATTTCAGGTCAGTTTGGAACGGGGCTGAAAGTCTGCTTATGAACCTTTTAAATGCAGTCTGAATTTTCTTTGACCATTTATCACATTCTGGATTACATACTGCAGAGCAGTATTCAATTATTGGTCGAATATATGCTTTGAAGAGAAGAACCTTCATGCTGTCAATTTTAATACATTTATGAATATGAAAAAGTCTCCTAATGAATTTATTGATTACAGTGAACTTTCTAAAAAAGTATATAAAGAAGAGGATCTGACTAAAATATTTTAACCTCTTTACTATTGAGTAATGAGATGAATTTAAGATTTTTTCTTCCTAAGTCTATCCACTTTGAGTGCTTCTATCTCTCTCATTTCAAGCTCATATGTGTTGAAAATTTGAATATGTCACCTATGTCTATCCTTCTATTACCAGAATAATTTTCTAATTCATATCTCTTAAAACAACAGAGTTCACTATTTTTGATCTTAGCTCATTGAATTGAACACCATTTATGCAGAATCAAAAGTTGAGTCAGCTGCGTAATTTCCATTCCAAAATATTGCCTGGTGACAGTTTTAACCGAGCTTAAACCCCACTTCTTATTTTTTAAACTCATTTCAATATTTTTGGAAAATCTATACGAAAATTCGTTTTCACAATTGAGAGAGACCCCTCTATTTACCAAGCCAAACAACCACGTCATACTCTTCCTAACTGAGTCATCGTATATCAGACCCCCTTTTTTCCTATTTCACGTTGTGAGGATTAACACTAGCGCCCCAATCGATGGGTTCATTGTATAGAATGGTGTTCAATTCAATGAGCTAAGATCAAAAATAGTGAACTCTGTTGTTTTAAGAGATATGAATTAGAAAATTATTCTGGTAATAGAAGGATAGACATAGGTGACATATTCAAATTTTCAACACATATGAGCTTGAAATGAGAGAGATAGAAGCACTCAAAGTGGATAGACTTAGGGAGAAAAAATCTTAAATTCATCTCATTACTCAATAGTAAAGAGGTTAAAATATTTTAGTCAGATCCTCTTCTTTATATACTTTTTTAGGAAGTTCACTGTATATTCCTTTATGATATATCATATCTACCTTATAAAGGAGAAACTTGAAAAGGCTTGTCTCTCCATTCTTGTATACTATTCTTGTCCATCAATTATTAATACGAGTATTTTTCTCTTATACGATAGTGTTCTGGCGATAGACCAACACCGGCATGTGGAAACTTGATCTTTTCAAGAAGAGATTGGTATTTCTCCTGAGTTAGTAGACAATTGTTATCGGCTTTGGTCAGTTCCTCTATATTTGTCTATATTTGGCGTTAATCTAATTATGATGGATAGTTCTGAGTTGGTAATACTACCATCATAGGTATTGTTGAAATGAAAGACTATCATGTGAACTATGTCGTCAGCATATTTGAAGATTTTGTATGTTGAGGAATTAATTTCAGCAAAGACTATTGGTTTGTATGTATTAGAAATAATTATTAACATTGTCATATTAACGCCAAAAGAATAGTTTTAAACACGGCCCATAAAGATTGTTGAGACTCGCAGGCAAGATTACGAAAGACAACGTGATGGACAAACCTCAAGTGATCAGAGACAAACAGAAAATGAGTTTGGCCAATAGAATTGGACAACACAAGCATAAGGTCAGAAGAGACCGTAGGCCAAGCAACAAAGGCAGGACTTGTTTCGCATGCGGGTCAAGTCGACATCTGTTGGTAGATTGCCCGGATAAAGGAAAGAAATGCACGATATGTGACAGATTTGGTCACACCAACTGTCGCCGCAGAAAGGTGAAAACAATAAGGAGGCTCCTCTACTGATTCTTCAAATAAATCCACTGATGACCATTGCTTGTGCTCTTTTAAAATATCTAGAAGTAGATTTTAATGGCAGACGAGCCAAATTTTTGATAGATACAGGTTCTCAAGTTACCGTGGTACCGCTTAAGATGTTAAGCGAAGACGAAAAAGATCGACTGATTAGAGGTCAAGTAGTCGAGGTAGAAGGATTCGGAGGCGGTATCCTCAAATCAGAAGGCACATTAAAAGCCAAAATATGCAAGAAGGGCGGACAATGTATAGAGTGTATGGCCACGGTAATCAAGGGTAATTTCACGCCCATACTAGGCCTAGAGGAAAGCGAGAAATTAGAAGTAGTCAAGTTCTGCTCACCAGTCAAGATAGCTGATGGCAAATTCGTAGACTCATTTAGATTGAAGAAAGATATCTCAATGTCAGGCATGATATTTCCTAGCAGACGTCTTGGATACTCAATGAAAGACTTAGTTGAAAAGGAGCTAGACGAATTGATGTCTAAGGGCATAGTCGAGAAGGTAGACGAACCTTTGGTAGCTGCACCAATCGTACCAGTTTTTAAAAAGGAGAACGCCAGAAGACCAATTCGCATTTGCGGAGACTAGAGTCTCACGATCAACAGATTGTTGGATCAAAAGTCATACACAATGCCTACAGTTTCGGAGATACTGCATGAAATGCCAAAGTATACACCGTGAAAATACACGACAATTTTCACCAACATAGGATATTTTAATTACAAGACCCTCCAATTCGGCACTGCTTGCTCGCCATTACTATTCCAAGAAATCATGGATCGCATTCTGGTACGAAAGCTCAGGAAAGAGAGAGTCAAAATAGCAGTGTATCAGGACGACATCATAGTTGGGTCCAGTAGGGAGGAGGAGAACAGGAGTGACGTGGGCAAAGTGTTGGACATTCTGAGGAGATACAACTTCAAACATAATGAAAGCAAGTCTCAAATGTACAAAGAAGAAGTCTCATACCTGGGATTCGTATGGAAGGAAGGGAAGTTGTGGCCCGAAAATGGAAAACTAAAAGCGTTTGATCAGTTGAGATCACCTAAGGACGCTAAAGAGCTGGGAAAATTTTGGCGACCATAAGACATTTTCAGTGTGTTTTGTAAAAATTTCCAAACGAGGTCAGCTGAACTCAACAGACTGATGAAAAAGGACTCAGAGTGGGTCTGGACCGACAGAGAAGAAAAGATCTTCAGAGGGTTGATTGGAAGCATAGCACAGGGCTCCTTAACACACTACGATGAGAAGAAAAAGTTGTACATAATCACGGATGCTTCAGAAAGTGGTATCGAGCACATCTTGTCGCACGACGCAGAGGCCTCTGACGTTCATTTTCAAGCCAGGAACACACCCTAAGATGACAACGAATAGGCTCATCAGATGGAGGTTGAAGTTAATGCCTTTCGATTTCGAAATTGAACACATCAAAGGGGACAACAACTACCTACCCGACTTACTCTCAAGGTTCACCATCAACTGTGCTAAAGCCAAGGTGGCTGACGAGAATTACGACACCATCACGAATCTCTCAGATGCGGGTAAAATGGCTAAGGAGATCAGCAGGGA
The DNA here is from genome assembly GCA_012064415.1 of Gyrodactylus bullatarudis. Classification (NCBI taxonomy): domain Eukaryota; kingdom Metazoa; phylum Platyhelminthes; class Monogenea; order Gyrodactylidea; family Gyrodactylidae; genus Gyrodactylus; species Gyrodactylus bullatarudis. The sequence goes on from SSNU01000002.1 coordinate 84,132, forward strand.
AGTCAAAGACCTCAGACTGGAGAAGGTAAAGCGGTACATAAAAAAGGGTTGGCCAAGGAAGGTGGAACAAGGCCTCCGCAGATTCAAGGCCGTGAAGGACGAGTTGGCAATCTATCAGGGCATTCTATACCGAGGAAAAAGGGTAGTGGTGCCCACAGAGCTCAGAAAAGAATTGCTGAGAAAGTTGCACGAGGGGCATGATGGCATAGTGAAGATAAAGCAGTTAGCTAGAACGGCAGTTTGGTCGCCGCTAATTGATCAAGAAATAGAAACCTTCAGTCAGAACTGTGAAACGTGCATTAAGAAAAGCAGAGTGTTCCATAAGAAGGACTTGATATCATGGCCGGAGACCACGGGACCTCTAGAGAGACTTCATGCAGACGTAGCGCACCTTGGTAGCAAACGTATACTGGTGATTGTCGACGCATATTCGAAGTGGATCTACGCTGAAGAGCTGGCTAATCTGTCTGCGGAAGAGATGAAGAAGAAACTAATGAAGTTCGCTGCACTCTATGGCTATCTAAAGAATCTAGTGACGGATAACGACAGAAATTTCGTGTCCAGAGTGGTCTCGGACATGTTACTGTCTCAAGGCACGAGACTCATAAACTCGCCAGCAGGGCATCACGAGTCCAATGGACCAGCGGAAGCAGCGGTAAGAATTGTCAAGGAATTCTTAGACAAAAGTCAGAAGACGCTTTTGCAGTTTATGGCCCACTACAATCACAGACCCACAACGAAAGGGCATGTTCCGGCGAGACTGTTCATCGGGGAGCATGTGGCCAGTGGCTGGAACGGACTGAGAGATGGCTCAACCCAACTTGAGGCATGGGTGAGGAAGGAGGGAAAGGAACCTCAGAAGTCACAAGTCAGGCCGCACTCAGAAAGCACTGTAAAGGACTCGGATGATCGAACTGTTCACAATCGGACGTCTACCTGGCAAGGCAGGACGCAGATGTGCTGGCAGAATCACCTCAGATGCAGCTCAAACCTAAACGAAGATGCAAGGCACCTAAAAGACTAGTTGAAGAATAGCCTCAAGTTACTATCGAGGGGGAAGTGGTTTGTATGTATTAGAAATTATTATTAACATTGTCATATTAACGCCAAAAGAATAGTTTTAAACACGGCCCATAAAGATTGTTTTATTTTGTAAATAAACATATAATATGAATGTCAACAACCGTGTTATGATTTAGAACAGAAGTAAGCTGGACAGGCATACAGTACAGCAGACCGAGGCTCATAAGGTTACTGGCACGGCTCCGGCAAGACAAATCAACTATATTAAAAAGTTATGGCCCAATTCTTGATCCTTGAGGAACTCCAGAGTAGATCATTTGGTAATCTGACCGTTGCGTATTATACTCCACAGATAGTTCTCTAGATATTTAAGGAGTTTTGAGCAAACTCCTTGCTTGTGGCAGGCTTCAAGAATTGTGTATACTTTATCAAATGCTTTGCTAAGATCAATACAACAACAATTTTTTGATTCTTGCTTTTTAAATATGAGGCATAATTAGGAATTGATAGATATTGGATTCGCATGATCTTCCTCAACAGAAGCCACGTTGATTAGGGTCAATAGCTGCAATATTGATTATTTTGCTTATCTGGAGAAAGAGGAAGGAGTCAATGATTCTCATGAATGTAGATTGCAGTGAAATTGGTCTGAATTCATTGGATTCTTTTCTTGGAAGTGGTATGACTTTTGTGATCAGGAATTCTTTAGGAATAGAGTTGTTGTTAAATGACTTTTTAAATAGATTAAATATATTACTTAAGATTTAAGTGAATGTTCACTTATATTTAACAAAGCATCATCAGTGGCAATACTTTAAAAATAATATAAGTTGAGAATTCATTAAAAATAATATTTTACAAATTATGAAAGAAATAGTAAATGTCAAAGAAAGTAAATGTAAGCTAAAAAAACACCAAAACTCTCCAATAAGTAGAGTTATCCTAAAATATTTGTGGACAAATTTATCAACTTGTCAGATGATAGAGATGCCGTTGAAAACACAGATGAAGTGGAGAAGACCAAAATTTTCATGAAATCTAATTTCAAAGGAGATTGTTTTAGTAAGATTTAAGGAGAAAGTTAACTGATCTTATCAATCAACATTTTAACAACATACAATTGAAAATTGTATTTACAACTCAGAGATTGTTTAACCTAATTCATAAAGATTTACTGAAACCTGAAGAGAAAACTCTATTGATTTATAAATTCCAATGTGACTGTGGAGCTACATATATATGACGTACAATTAGGAAGTTGTCAACTAGAGGGAACGATCATCTTAAGAAAGACACAGCGGTGACCAGGCATCTAAGACAGTAAAGGAATAAAGCTTCAATCTCAAACTTTTCAATTTTATACAAAAATACAGGGGATGACAGTTCAGACGTTTGGGTGAAGGAGAAATTCTTTATAAATAGATATAAACCAAACTTATGTGTTCAAAAAAACTATTCTTATAATCTTGAACTACCTTGACCTATGAGAGTTTTTTCACTCTTCTCTCCACTGTTGCTACTTATTGGAGAGTTTTGGTGTTTTTTTAGCTTACATTACTTTCTTTGACATTTACTATTTCTTTCATAATTTGTAAAATATTATTTTTAATGAATTCTCAACTTATATTATTTTTAAAGTATTGCCACTGATGATGTTTTGTGAAATGTACATATGGCCCAAATATATATCTTTTTTTCAAATTTTCCAAATAGAAAAATTAACAGAATCAATGAATTTCAACTGCTAGTGAGGGTCCAAGGGGAGAGAACCCATCCCAAAATCTTCCTTCTGAATATAAATTTGGTTGTTGAATGAAATTTCTATGTTTTCACAACACTCTGCTGAAGCTTTATTGAACAAACTTAACAAAATATCTTTTCCGGAAGTCGATATGACGAGACTAATAATTGAGAGATTCGCGGAAAATGTATACATATATATAAACCTAGATCACACAGAAAAATAAATACTCTCTTGGGGCCTTTCTCTCTGTATCCCCAACTTAAAGAATATATTGTTAAATTTATAATAAAATTAATTAAAACTTAGGTCAATATTAGAATTCTCACCCATGGTCATCCAAACGTTTCGACGGTGATTGTCTTCGCACGCCTTCTTCAGTTGTACAAAAATTTAATCAAAAACAAAATACTATTTATATACTTTCATGATCTCATCCCTATCAGTTTTGTCCAATCAGATTTTAAAAAAACAAGAGTCTGACCTATGATAATAAGGTATTGATAATCAGAAAAGAATATTTATAATTTTTCATCAGATTTAATTTAACTTCCTTCTTTTGTTGGATTCAGCATTTTAACAAATTTTAAATTAAATCTGATGAAAAATTATAAATATTCTTTTCTGATTATCAATACTTTATTATTAAAGGTCAGACTCTTGTATTATTAAGTAAAAAAGGATGCCGAAAGTGTGAGGAATAAGCGCTTTATTTCAGACATACTCATCAGTCTCTTACATGCCAGATATATACAAATAGGTGTTTGGGGCGGGGTAATCTGTATATTATCACACTGACAATTGTTTTCTGAATGTTATGTATGTTAATTGGTATTCCTACCCAAGGGTGAGAGTACCATTGGAATATACATATTACATAAAAGATATTCATACATCTCTGATGTAGTACAAGATATGCATAGCATATGTTCATGATTACAGATAAATGAGTTCATTTTCATACACTTTGTGAAAAGGTTTGAAAAAAGGAGATAAATTATTTCAAATAATAAATATAAATTAATTCTGAAATAATAGCAATTTCTTTTTGATTATTGGCTTGAATTCAAGTATTTTGTGATTTTATTATTTTTTGTAATAATATCTGAATCTACAGGAAGACTAATGCTCCTCCACAGTTTTTACCCTTTTATAGCTTATCTCGTAAAGAACAATAAATCTCAAACAAACTTAGATAACATAGGTCGGGCTAAATGGTTGAGTGCTTGCCCAGCGAGCATAATACCTGAGGTTCTATTCTCAAATGGATAGACAATGCTGGAACCCCCCCTTTTTTTGTTTCAAGACAGAGATTTTAAAAAAACATTCCCAATGTGGGAAGATTTTCCCACTACATTATGTCATGACTCATAACTAAAATTAAAATCTGTCAATCAATATCACAGTGAGAACCTTCTTTCCCTTCTGTCCTATCATTTACTGTCATCCAACATTAGTATTTTGAGCCTTCTAGACTATGTAAATCCGTCTTTCCATGCCATTAAAAATGATTTATTAGACTTGGAAATAACGAATAATTTTCATCTTACTATTTTAGAGAAAGCTAAATTTGCTACTAGCAACCCAAAATAAATCATTTCTTATTACTCGATTCTAGATTCATAAGGAAGGTTTAATAACCAGCAAATAATAATCATTTTTTATTATTTTGATTTTTTTAATCAGAAAAATAAAACTAACTTCCCTGTCAAACAGCTACCGGTAAGTATTATTCAGTTTTATTTTATTTAATTAATTAAAAAAATGAATTACGTTTTGTCCCTAAAAAACTTCATTAGCATATATTTTTTTCTGTATATTGGTCGACAAAATGAATTTATTCACGTAAAATTGCTTCTAGCTCATTATTAAAAAATACCTTCAAGATGTAAAATATACCATTAAAAAAGAAATCTCTTACTCTTCTAGATATGATTACTTCCGAACTTATTGGTTCATTGATATTCTCAAACATACAAATTTACGATTTTTCATTGAATTAGAAAACGACAAAAAATATTTGTTTCCATTCTCTTGAAACCATGTTTTTGTTGATAAAGAACGATGACACGGTGCATTATCTTGTTGAAAAATTATTTGGGATTTTTCCATTTCTTCTTTAAACGGTAACAATTGATCTTCTAAAAGTTGTTGGTATGTTTTCGAATTAAATCTTTCTTCTATGAAAACAAGGTTACCAGTTCCTTCTTTTGTGATGTACCCCCATACCACGACACTGCCTCCACCAAATCCTCGCTTTATCTTGGTAGGTTTGGGAAGAGATTTGTCTATCCAACAAAACGAGAGTCCATCAGGCCCATCCAAATTGAACTTTTTTTGTCCGAGAATATTGTTTTATTCCAATCATAGTTTTGAACAATTTTTTCATAAGCCCAGCAATACCTTATTTCTTTATCCGTGGTACTCAGATTAGGGACTATTTTAGGTTTACCGCAATAGATGTTAGGATTATTTCTTATGCAGCGTTGAACAGTTCAGACAGAGGTATTCAGATTCAATTCAGCTTTAATTTTGGAAGCTGTCGCTTTCTTCCGAATAGCTAAATAACAATTTTTTTCATGAGACAATTAGGTATTGCTCTCTTTCGGCCGCATTTTTTTCGATTTTTTCTCTTGTTTGTTTTTGGAAAATAAATAATTTATCGCACATCCAACAGTTTTTGCAATTTTTCAATTGCTTGGACCTTCATTTTTAAGTTTATTGACAAAATGTTTGTTATAATCAGTGAGTCTTGAATATTTCGGTTTCTTAGCAAGCATCCTGTAGATTCTAGAAAAGATCAAGTTCAAATTTTAATATGAATACCTACTAGATTATCTGACAAAAATTCTGTAAAAAAAACTATAAAATTAAGTTATAAACTAAAGTTTAAAAGTTAACAAATATTTTTTGTCGTTTTCTAATTCAATGAAAAATCGTAAATTTGTATGTTTGAGAATATCAATGAACCAATAAGTTCGGAAGTAATCATATCTAGAAGAGTAAGAGATTTCTTTTTTAATGGTATATTTTACATCTTGAAGGTATTTTTTAATAATGAGCTAGAAGCAATTTTACGTGAATAAATTCATTTTGTCGACCACTATATATCTCGTGATACTACAGTTAGAACTGTGACTTGTGAAACAAAAATTACCTTCTTCCCTCTGCCCCTTTCAAATTTATTTTATGAATTCATCACCATACATAAGAGTAATTTTTCCACTTGATTTTTTGAGCATCCAATCATAAAAATTAGAAATGCCACAATCCTCAGCAAGAAAGAAAACGAAGATAATGGTCTAAAAAGAAAGAAAGCGAGGGAATTCATACTTCATTTGAAGAAACTTCTACAGATGAAGATGTTAATAAAAAGAAATATATTACTCTTATTCTATTGATTATTTCACGAAAAACTCATTATTAATGAGAAAGTTGTTAGCTTCTTAGTAGTAAAGAGTTCAAATTGTGAACTTTAATGCAAATAAAAACCGTATAACAGATTTTTCTGGTAACATAATTAACATTATTGACACTGTAAAGAATATCGAATTAAAGAGATTGAATGGTTCCCCGGTAAGTGCTGATTTATTGTTTATCAGCAGAAGAAAAATTTGAGAAGCTCACGTACATCTGGGATATTCAGAAGGATAGACTAACAGCCTTATGTATTCTATAACACCTATCACTCACGAGTTAGCAAGGGCGGAGCTAGAAAATCTGTCTGGGTACAAAAGCCACACCACCCTATGTAAGGTTTGTGAAAGCATTTGAAAATAAACTGGGGGATCTGATATCCTTGCATTGTTTATTTAACTCTAGTTTCTCTCACATTTATATGGGGAGGGTGTCTTCCTTTCCATTCATTTTTTTCGATTTGAATCATTATTTATTTTATTTTAAATCTTGGATGATTTTCATTTTCGAATAAAATCTACTGATAAAAAATTATAAACATGAAAAGATACCTAAAATTTTCTCCTCTATCTAACAGGGCTTTTTTATTTGACAACTAGTTCAACTAACGGAGACACAGTATCTTCACTATAAAAAGTGATACGATAATAATTTTTATTGCATCACAAACTAATAGAAAAAAATTAAATCTAATAATGTAAAAATATTATATATATAGTGGTTGACAAAATAAAGGTTTTCACATAAAAATCCATTTTTCTCAGCTATCTAATATGCTAGAAAGATTTAACACACAACAGTCGAAAGAAGAAAAAAATTACTATTAAATCATATGAAAAGTTATATTAACAATGTATTCATAAATTAAAAAATATAAATTTAGGTTTTTCCATTCATACGTAAAACGACAAAATAAAGTTCCCAGATCTATTTTGTGAAATTGCCTTCGCACAAGACAACATTTAAACATCTTTTGAATCATTAAGGAATCTGTATAAGTTTATGATAAAAAGGTGTTTAAATGTTGTTTTGTGCGAAGGCAATTTCACAAAATAGTGAATTTTCTTCTCTTTCGACTGTTGTGTCTTTCTAGCATATTAGATAACTGAGAAAAAAAGGGATTTTTGAGTTAAAACTTTTATTTTGTCGACCACTAGTTGATTTTGGAGGATATATAAAGTCGTGGACAGAGCTAGTGGAGTAGGACATTCCGAGGAATATTATTAAGAACTATATATAAATGATTAATGGATTTTGAGCAAAGTAAGAAGATGCCAGATTGTTTCACAAATCAAGATCTCTATTTCGGGCATACTCATCAGTGTGATACATGCCATATAAAAACAGGTTTAACAAATTTGAAAGAGATGGCCTTATTGGTCCAAATTTTAATAGCTATACAATTGGCTCCTCCCTGTTACCAGGTCAGAGAAATTAATGTAAGAGATCTGAATTATGATTATTCGAAATTTGTACAATGAAAGTAATAATTATTATTGTAGTCAGCATTAAGTGGAAAGAAAATTTAGTTCTGTTAGCGAATCAGGATTATTAGGGTTTGATCATTGTGTTGCTACGATGAACTTGCTTAAATTTCTTATGTCATCGGTAGCTCAGTTCAAAACCAATCTCGAAGAACACTTACCTCAGATTAATGGATGTTCTGAAAGACCCCTGTCAGTAATCATAAGCTTAAAATAAAATTTTTCCAAGTCTCCAAAGTTAAAAAATTGGATCAAACGATGTTAATAATGAGCTGTTAAACAGGTTGATTATGGAAAATACTTGATTTTATGAGTAATAAGGGTTGAAGCCAGTTATAAGAATATAGCGCTTTTATATCGTGGCATACTCATCAGCTTTTACATGCAAGAGTGGTTTATATCCCTATCACATTTGACTCTGTAATATGACTTATAGAAATTATGTACAAGGGGATGGGTAGTGTTATAGTAATTGAAAGTACAAAGTAATTTGAATATAATGGTTACATCTGGGAAAAATATTTGGTGATCTTGTTTTGTCCTATTTCATCGTTTGATCTGTTTCTTTTGGGGATAAAAGTGTTGGTTGCGAATTCATTAGTGTTGGCCTTGGTAATACCAGTGGTTTCATGAATTTCTTTTAGATACATAGATTTGGCTTTTGTTTTTCTGTGTATAATGCCTCAGCGGTTTTAAGAGCTACCACGTTGTTTGTAAATAATTTCAAAGTTTAATGGGGAAACTTTTTCTGGACAGGTTCTCGTATGCTCCCTTATGGCTGTTGTCCCTGTTTAAAGATGTTCGTTGATAAGAGTGTCCGATTCAGCTTGACATAAACATCTGAATTTGTAGATAACATGAGTTTGTTTTAGTGTGTCTGATTTGTCTCTTAACTGATTAGGGAATATTTTCGCTTCTTCGTTCGGAAAAGTAGATTTGAAAACTTCTTGGAGTCTTTTCTTGCATATTTGGCATTTTTGGTCTCCTTTAAATGGTAGATACAAACACTTTTTGGCCTTTTCTCCCTCTCGTTCTCTGTTTTGTTCGATCTCGATCGTTTCTACACATTTTTCTAGAGTCTTCGAATATACTCAGATAATTGTTTTCTTCGAAGATTTTAGTCAGTTTTTCTTTTTCCTCTTCCCAAAATTCTTCCGAAACGATTTTCTTTGAATAATGAGATTATTAATCCTCTTTTGGAGGAAATGAATAATAATTTTAAAGCTTGCCCGTGAAAGATGATTTTCTAAAAATTCTTCTTTTAAGTTTTCCTTCTTGGTTTCTTTCTAGTTGTACTTCTAGAAAAGGTAGTGTCTGGTTAGATTCGTTTTCCATAGTGAATTTTAGATTTCGATGGGCCTTATTGAAGGAATTGAGGATTTCTTCTCGGTCATATGTATCTTTGATCAGAAGAAAGGTGTCATCCGCGTATCTAATATAGTGTTTTGTGTTTTTAATTTTTTACTTCAGGTTTTGGGTTTCCATCTTTTCCATGAAAGCTTCCGCTTATAATGGGCCGAGTGGTGATCCCATTGTTACTCCGTCTTTTTGTACGTATATATATTGAATGAAAAAATTATATTTCTGAAACATTAGTTTATCAGTCTTCTTGTCCGTTTTGATTATTAGAATAGGTAGGTCCACTTTTGTGTGTTGCTGATAGACTCATGTCTACTATTGGTCTGAATTTCATATTTCTTGAATTTTTGCTTCTTTCCTTTTATGAATCTTCGGAAGACCGTACATTATATTCGGTTTGCTGTTTGTAGTTCTTAGTTCCTCAAACTGTCTTTTGTCTATGGAAGAGTAATAGCTTCAATTCTGTTTTACATTTAAGCTCTAAAGATTTCGGGTTGAAGTCAGTGATCTTTAGTGATGCTCTTTTGAATTTAGTTCTGTCAGATATTATATTCCATGTATATAGTCACACTTATTTATTAGGGCAAGACCCGTTCTGTAATTTTAGTTGCTCTATCGAACTTATTCATACTCGAATAACAAGCCTTCTCTAAGTTCTCTTTAATAATATCTGAGCAATCTAATAATTTCCCTGGTAGGCTTGCATTATTATAACTTATATAGAGCTTGAAAATATATAAATATAAAAACACACTAATTAATCTTGGAAGATTCTCCACAACCTGACTCCTATTATTTGACCTGTTTATGGAAGAAAAGAAGAAAAAATTCACAGATTTTTAAAATTTTGAGTTTTACTTTTAACTTAACATGTGTAAATTTTTAAATATAAATTTTCAAAAGGAGAAATTTTTCAATTCCAAACTTTACTAATTTCAATCGATAAAAGATCCCTGTTATCCCCGAAAATGTATATTATAATATTTCCATTTCTTCAATATAACTTTTTCCTATCTTTGATTTATAATATTAATCAAACTAAAGATTTCGTCTTCTCCATTCTCTTTATTTAAGACAAAACTGAGTTTTATTAAGATAAAAATTATTAAAAGAAGCATACTTTATAATGATTATGTATGAAATAACATTGAATATTAATTCATTTATAATTTATCTTGCAATCTAAAATTCACGATTTTTACATAGTGTTCTAAGACTTTTATCGGCTAAACTTTACTTTAGGGGCACCGTGATTTTATATAATAAATTTCCGTTACTACTCATGAGTAAACGTGAAAATTAATAAACTAAATTAACTAAGATGTGATTTATTCCATAAATTTTCGAAATGCTTAACTTCTCAAGGTCAATCAAAGATTTGAAACGAAAGTTCTATTGAGAAATAAATATTTTTATTGAAAAGTATAAATTTCTGAGATTGCATGGAGGGTAGCCTGAAAAATATTAAGTGGACTGTTCCTTCGGAATAGATACATCATCAAATAACTATCTAATAAATTCTTCCTTTTTTTACGGAAATTTCCAGCGTCTCTCTTGGCTGCTCCCCAAATAAACTCAATGCGGTTGATACGGTATCCATCTCTATTCACAAACTCATATTCATGACAAACTGTTTTGTGGTCGTATCCCTCTTGACTGAGTTTCTTATAGGATTTATGTTGATCCGAGACAATGATGGAGCCAGGAACAATTCTTCTTGTTATGAACTTGAGGTTGTATCAATATCAGCTTTGTAGCACACAACTCTAATAATAACCAAGATTTTCCATATTTGAAGATGTGATCTTGCAAAGAATGTTCCTTAAAAATAAATTAATTAGAATTACCATCTCGAATTGATTTTCTTCTTTTGCAAGTCGAGCACCGAAAAACATATCCATCAATAGATGAACTGTATTCTCCGAGATACATTTCACCATCCCAGTCATCGTGGGACATAGTTAGAGGAATGAGTTTAAGTCGTTGACACACTTCGACTATTCCCTTTTTATCTTCATTAGCTCTTGCAAGAGTGATTATATTTAGGCTTTCAACATTATCGAGGGTAATATCGTTTATAGATGACATGTTGTTATAATTAATTTGGTCTTTGCGGTTTTTGAATCAAATTAACAAAATAGTTTTATTTTTCTTTATTTTTGTTAAAATTGACCGGTTTTATAAAAAATATAATCTATTATATACAAGTTTTGGAATTTTACTTGTACATTCTTAAATTGTGAGTATTTGATAAATTTATGAAATAATTATGCTTTCATCATGTTTTATTATGTTTTTCTACTGTTCTACTTTTTCCTATATATATATATACAGCCGGTGCCCCTAAAGTATAGTTTAGCCCTTCCGAAAATTAACGAATCCATATGTTTTTTCTTATCAATATACCGATAATACATCAGGATATATTGAAAATATTCACGCAATTTCTCGCGGAGGTTCACTCCACCAACTTTGTCCACTGTATTACATTCAAAAACATTCAAAATTTTACCATCATTTTACACTTGAATTTGATTGGTTGGACCCTTCTACACCCTCATTGGTTAATATTATTGGGGCAGAGAGGTGTAAAAGACATTTGCTCATGAAATAAATACCTATCTGGCGTCATTATGTGTGTAATTGACTGTACTTAAAAATAGAAATGAGTTAAGATCAATCATGGGAAGTATTCGTCATTACGGCATATTCTGTAAAAAAATTTTGATCAAGACTTAAATTGTGTACGATCTGATCGTAGTTCAGCTCATGATGAAAAAAAATTTTTTAGCTGAAATTTAAGAAGAAATTATTACTCCTCACAATATTGAAAAGGACATTTACCTCAGTACTAAAGCGTAATAATTTTTTCTAGAGTTGAGAACAGAAAAATGGCGATTCGATTTACTTGAATATGATTTTATTATCAAGTACAATTATGGTTATGGATGGCCAAATTATATTCCAGACATGATGCGAGAGTACTCAAAGAACATCAAGGTAAACCAGTAGTTCCATCAGATGTAAGAAAACTAATTCTTGAGAAATCGCATGATCAGCCTCAAGGACAGAGTCTGATGTTGGAATTTACTCGCAGATAGGTTTATTGACCAAATATGCCCAAGAACATAGCTACATACATTGGCAGATGCAGAGTATGTCAAGAGAATAAGAGACATTGAATTGAAAGAGAATTAAAGCCCTGGCAAGAAAAATTGTTTTTTTTGATTGAGTTCATTTGGACATAGCCCAGCAAGATTCCAAAATGTTGTTGTTGATGGTGTATGCGCACACAAACTGGATTCATGTGAGCGAGGTGAAAGATTTATCATCTAATGAGGCGATGAAAGTTTTAAACATGGATTTCAAGAATTTCTAAAACTGAATAAAATTGAAAATAGGCCCACACCTCCAGGTCATCATAATTTAAACGCTCAAGTTTGGAGCAGTTCATGCGAGATTTCAAAGTCTGAAGTTTCAAAACCCAAGGTGGGCTGGTCTCTAAAAAATTTGCAGAATTTTAATAATAGAGAGCCAAGGGCATACGCCAGAAGATATAATACTCATGTGCAGGAGATTTACCCCTTAAGAAACGTAGGTAAATACGGAGAACAAAAAGCCGGTCTACAAATTTGCGGAAGTACAAGGGTATGTGGAAGGTCAGATTACCAAAAAAATATCCAAGCTAGTCGGCATAGATGTGAGAGGTCGAAAGGTACACAGGGCAGATGTTATGGCCAGACCAAAGGGCATTCAGCTGGATTAAAGTGAGTACGAGAAATAGAATATCTTTGAGGCGATAGAAAAATCCTGCGAAGAAGAAAGGCCAACTTAGCGACCAGCAGAGACACAACAGCTGGAACTGAAGAGGTCGGACAGAATCAGAAACGCGCTAGATCGGTTGGATCTATGAATCTTGAAGGGGCTTGATATAGTATTCGATCATAATCAAATTGTACTAAATTGATTATATGAACATTTTGACAATGATAATTTAAAGATTCCTGTTTAATTTGTTCAACCAGATATATGAACATTCTCTCTTGTATTTAATAGAGAATTTACTTATTAAAACACTTATATTAGATAGCTGAGACAACGAGATTCTTATCGACCACCATACATGAGAATTCAGAATGTATTTTTTGCTGCTTTTTTGTTTCACTGATAGCAATCATTTAAAACTATTTTTTTGTCATAAGAATCTTTTTTGAATAGAATTTTAGTTATATAAATTTTAAAAGGTCAACCTTTGTGTAAGTTTAGAAAAAAGTAAATTAATTTGACATTTGATTGTAGTTGATAAAATATATTCATGTTTATAATCCGATTTTTTGATAATCTTGAAAATCTCCTTTATAATCTACATATGGCTTATTAGAAGACCAATTGACATATGAAATTGAAATAAGCATTTTTTTCATACTTTATAATAAAAAAATAGCCGTTTATGTGGATCTCGCTGTCATCATTCACTAACTTGCAATAATAAGTTTGATTGACTTTTATTTGAAAAAAATAACTAATTAATAAATTCCCCTTTCCCTGTATTTATTTATTTGAGCATATATAGTATGTGTATGACATATATGATAGTTTATATTATTTAACCATATTTCTGGAATAGATAATACACTTGATATACGATTTAAGGGAAAACCCAGTGAAAATTAGGGGTCCCCTTAAGAGTTCCCTTCAAAGGGGATGCAGCTCACCAAATATTAAACAACAAGCTCTTTGAAATAACCAAGAGAGCATTCCCAGGCCACAAACTACAGATACTGCCGAGAACAACTTAACTTATACCTGATCTCAACAAGGATCCTGTCCCATGGCTTGAGAAGAAAGGCGTTATATATTTGTTCAAGTGCAAATGTGGATCGACGTATGTGGGCCAAACAGTGAGACCAGTAAAGGCAAGAATCAAAGAACACTTGAGCCCAGGTAACAAAGGTTCTGCTGTCCAAGAACACCTTCGTGATACAAATCACATGGCTGATGTGACTAACTTCAGCATCCTGTTTCAAGTAAACCCTAGTGACACGCGCAAGATGAAAGCAGATCCTTGGACAAAGCTGAGGCCCACTTCATTAAGAAATTAAATCCAGTCTTATGTAAACAGAAGATTCTTGCAACCAAGCAAAGACTTACAGGTAAAAGTCGATTTACAAACAAAAGTAAGCTTGTAAGAGCGGCAAAGCTACTTAAAGATTTTCCCATTGCTAGTTCAACTCAGAAACAAAATGGAAATGAAGTCGGAGTAATAATTGAACCCAAACAGCAAGTAGTTGAAACTACGTCTCATTATAATCAACTCCAATCTTCTGCCCCAACAACAATTATGATTGAGAATGAAAGTGCAAATACAGAAAAGTCAACGGTAGTTGATAGTCGAATTAGTTCTCAACCTATAATTAGCAGTATCGGAAATGTGAAAAAGGCTTCACCTGCAAATGGTAAAAGAGGTAGAAAACGTAAAAGTCTGAGTGGGCAACCAACATTGGACAGATACGTAAAAGAAAACAATGACCATGGATACAAGCCATCAGCCCTGGCACCCCTTTTCTTTCAATACTTCAAATTGAATGGACCAATCAGAGGATTTCGATTTTTCAAACATTTTGCTATATATATCTAGCCGGTGTAATAGTCTGATGCGAACCGGTGAAATATAAGCTTTATAACTAAATATTCACTCGTCTTCTAAATCCTCTTAATGAATAGCTCATTAGAATCAGAAAATATTTTCGAAGAAGCTCGGCAATACTTTCCAAACAATCAAAATGGGAAATGAAATTAATTTTTCCCTTTTTCACTGGGTTTTCCCTGGTTTCCCACTTTCACTAGTGTTTTCTTTCTACTCATTGATTTCCCATTTTCACTGTAACATATATATAGTAAAATTTTAACAGATAAATCCTCTGATTTGTTGGATCAATATCATGCACTAACAAAGCGTAAGGAGGGAACCACACTGCTAATCTCCAGGGTCATTATTTTCTCTTTACGTATCTGTCCATCAATGATTGACCACCTAAACTTTTACGTTCTCTACCAGGTGTATAATCGTTAGAAATTTTTGATTTACTCAGGATGCTAATTACTGGTTGAGAGTTAATTTGATTATCAACATTCAATAACTTTACTGAATAGACAATTTTGCTCTCATTAGTATTAGTTGCTGGGACAGAGGATTGGATTTGATTGAGACGTAGATTTAACTACTTGCTCTTATTGTTCACTGATGTAATCAATCTCACTTTAATCTCACTTTTTTTCCTATGAAGATAAAACGGGGACTGAGAACTGCTCTAGTCAAAAGAACCCGAAGAATTGCATCTGATTCAACGTGGGAGGACGAAATGAAAAAAATGATTAGTATATTCCTTGCTAATGATTACTTAATTGAGCTGATCAATGACCGGTTGTTGAAGCTTTACACCCCTAAAGAAAAACCAAAAGAGAAGGATGGCGCAACAGTAACTCAGGACCTGTTATTTGAAGAAGACAAAGTTGCATCTAAGTTTCAGAAAAAAATTAAACAAACTTTTAGTGAAAATTATCCGAAAGGGATTCTCCGTATAATCTTTAAAAATTGAAGACATCTTATGCAAGAATTGAAGCTGCTCTTGATTAAACTCAGTCAACATTATGGTAGGATTATCGAACTGATATTTTGACTTTTCTTCAGAGTTATTTAAAACAAATATCGTATGAATTGTTAATGTTTTTAATTTTTTATAAAAACCAAATTTGTGTCGTATCTACTAGATTTCCCCCTATCAGGATGACTTACTTACTTATTCACTGATTTTAATAAATTATAGAAACAGCGATTCTGCTTCGCATAATCCTGAAATTCTGTAAATAACATTTGCAAAATATGGACTGCTGAAAAGTCAATGGTGTTAATTCATGTTATAATGCCAGTTATAAAGTTTTCTTTTCAACTAAATGTATAAAATTCGTATTGTTTAATTAAGAAATGATTTTATTTATTTAAGAACTCAACCTGTCATAGCACATCTGACAGCAACTACAGAAATGTAGGAGTGCTTGGGTCTAGCTCACTTGAGTCTGGCCCTCTCAGGTGAATCGAATTCGGGATGAAGCTGCTGTCGTGATCTGGTTATCTATGAGCGTGAATTAGGAAGGAAGTACAGAAATTCAGTAAATGAGCATCTATAAAAATATTTTCATTAAAGATTCAATGCACAAATTAATTACTTCAGAAGATCCACAAGGCTCCAGAGTAGGATCTCTACTATTTAACATCGTATTCTCAAAAATCAATGTTAACGGAGCTATGATTTTTAAATATGCTGATGATATGAAGGAAGTCTTTAAATTCGATGATGTTATCGATAGCAATTTTATAAACTCATCATTAAAAACATTTACAAATGATCTGTTAACTCTAGGGCTGAGCATAAATGAAAACAAAACATTATACAACAAATCCAATCAACAATAATATATGTATTAAAGGTTGAATAATAAACCCCAAATTCACAGTTTAGGGTTTAAATAACATAATTTTCTCGACTTTACAGAGCATTATTAAGAAATCTACAGGTCTTTTTGTCAACAGATGTATACAAATACACAAATGAATCGAAAATTAATTGATGGAGGTCAAATGAATACAGAGTAATCTCCTTGAAAGCTGCTTACTTGGAGGCAAGACTCTTCTTTCGTGAAATTTTTCGATCCTGGTCAATTGGTCAATTCCCGGCCTGTAATATCTAAATAAAACATATTTTGGAAAAATGTATTTATAAACTAGAAATCGAAAGTTTTCTTTTTTTTGCCAGTTCCCTATTCTCCAATAAGCTATGAAAGATCATTGTTAATTTAATTATGATTTGAGCGGAGTTTGTAACCGGGTACTTTACCTGTAAATCACTGTTTGAAATATCAGTATTTTATTAAATATACAGTCAATTTCACACATGATGACTCGAGAAAAATTTAATTTTTCACGGAGGTTTTGTTTTATACCTCTATGCCCCAAAATTCCGACCAATCAGCGCTGAGCACTCATTAGCAATAAGGAATAAGCAGTTTTTCACCTCATCCTCAAACTTTCTTAAAATTAATATACTTTAACTAGGTTTTGCTCATTATATATCATTCGAAAGAGGATTTTCTCCTCTTTTCGATACATTAACAAAAAATTGTCTAGGATGAATAATAACAAAGATAAAATAACTATGTTATTTCAACTTTTTACATAAAGAGACTTACACCATTCGAAAGAGCATAAAATTTTATGCATTCTTTAAAAAAATCAAACTTTAATCACAAGATTTTCCAGAAAAGTTTGAAAAATAAAATTTGAACCAAAAAAAAAGAATATTGAGAAATATCATCCTAAAATCTTTATCTAACCAAAACGGATAGACAGAATGCTGGAGCCCCTCCCCTCTGGTGTTTTCAAGTCAAAGGTTAAAATAACATCTCTAACGTGTCAAGATTTTTCCACTACATTGCGTCATGACTCATAAACACTGCATGTATTTGTGTTATAATCTGTAAATCAATGTCACAGTGAGAAACCTCCTCTCTCTTCTGTCTAATTATTTACTGTGATTCAACATTAGTATTTCTAGCGTTTCAACTGAAAAAAATATATTTTGAAAATAATTTTTTATTCAAAATAATAAACATATTTTTCGCGCTTCTCATAATCTTTGAAAAAATTTCAAGTATTTAGTTCTCCTAGCATACCAAATCTTATTTGGTTCTTCAGGAATTTTTCCAATATTTCTGAATGGTTGTAAACCTCTTCTTTTCGCATGAAATCTTCTATAAATTTCTCAGTGAATTTCACATTCGTAAAACAGTTGACAATGGTCTTCACCTCCACTTCGTCCCAGACCTGCTTCGCTATGTATAGTCACTGTCGTAGATCTATCTTCTTATTTACCTCATACATCTTAATTTTGTTTTCATAAATTCTCAAATTGAGGAGTCGTCTATAATTGCATTTGAAGGACCTTATAATGCCTTTCGAATGGTGTAAGTCTCTTTATGTAAAAAGTTGAAATAACATAGTTATTTTATCTTTGTTATTATTCATCCTAGACAATTTTTTGTTAATGTATCGAAAAGAGGAGAAAATCCTCTTTCGAATGATATACAGGTAAAAGCTCTGTAAAGTGACGAGAGCTGTGTGAATTTGGAAGTACACGTTACTTATATACCATTTCTACACCAAAACTCATGAATTATAGACCAATAGAAATTGAGCATTTGTCGGCCAATCAGAATCTAGCAATATTCCTCCCACAAAATTGCTACGGTTCCAAATATATTTTGCTACTAGAATATCAAATTTTACGAAAGGTTGATGAAATATTGTAGATAGTCCACTTCGAATTTTCTCTCTATCATATCAGGAAGAGGCTGTAGCAAAAATAGCTTAAGCAATGGTCAGTCATACTTAAATTTAGTATCATTATATTTAGCATAAAATTTTGAGTAAACTTGGAAATTTTCAAGCTTCTATTCAGAAATATATGGCTAAAATTCGATTTTTAAATCGGTCTCAGATTTTGAATGATTTTAGATGAATAATCAAAAAAGTCATTTTTCGTTTTCCCAATCCCATACCCCTCCCCATGATTAGTCATGGGGTTGACCATTTGTACATACATACTATGTATTACATAGGTGTGAATACAAACATGTCAATCAAAACTATCACACTGTTCTCCTCATTTTACATACAATAGGGGTTTCTACTAACACATACGCACTCACTATCCCAATGAACAGAGAGTGGGTCACACACACACTTTCTATAGAATGTAATCCTACCACGCCATATTTGGATATGAATTTATAATAAACATTATTCTGATCATCACTTTTTCAAGCACAGTAAAGATGAACTACATCTGTACGTGTACTTCCAAATTCACACAACTCTCGTCACTTTACAGAGCTTTTACCTGTATGATGAGCAAAACCTAGTTAAAGTATATTAATTTTAAGAAAGTTTGAGGATGAGGTGAAAAACTGCTTATTCCTTATTGCTAATGAGTGCTCAGCGCTGATTGGTCGGAATTTTGGGGCATAGAGGTATAAAACAAAACCTCCGTGAAAAATCAAAATTTTCTCGAGTCATCATGTGTTCTATTTTACTTTTAAAATCTACTTCAATATATCTTGAAGGCTTTATCTTTCTTAAAAAAATGATGTTACTTCAACAATGTTCCTAGCTTTATATTGTGAGTTTATTAAAAATTAAAAAAAATTTATTTCAGAAATAGGCTAGTTTACCTAAGGCATCGTTCTTTTCCTCAGGTAATGGTGTTAAGAAGATTTCATTTTGGATAATTTACTCTTTCTACCCCGAATAATAAACCAGACTTATGTTTTCAAAAGAATTATTCTTATAACCTTCAAATACCTTGGCCTATGTAACCTTTCTCTCCACTGTTGCTATTTATTTTGGAGAGTTTTGGTGTTTTTCAGCTTACATTTATTCTAATTTTCTTCAACTTTTACTATTTCTTTCATATTTGTAAATGAATTTTCATTCATCTTTTAACTTTTATCATTATCAAAGAGACACTACTGATGAACCATTGAGAAATGTACATTTGGTGTTAATATTTCTAGATTTGCTGTTTGTTATTTTTACTGGGACTGGGTCGATTTTATTAATTCGATATGTTAGTAGAAATACTTGTTACATTATTTTAAGGTTCTCTGCCCTCAGGTTTCATATGATTGATGTTCAAATGAATTTGATAGGAAATTACATTATAATTCCCAGTTAAATTAGGGGTAGAGAGGAATATACGGAGTGTGCGTAGGTATATACTGCGACTTTTTATTATTTTTCAACCCATCAAAGTTCTAAAGTAATCTATCTTTAAAATGATCAAGAAACCGTTCAAAAACTCGTAGAGCCACAATCAACCCCTCAAATTGAAGGTAAACATCTTCGGATTTTTGTATAAGAATTCAATTTTATCGTACAAAATACATCTATTTATATTCCAAAGAGTTTATGTGAGCATTAGCTCTAGATAAATGAGTTTTCAGTTTCATATTAAAGTTATTGGTGAAAATTACAAGTCTCTCGTAGCCTTGAAACTTTGATACTCTTTGATAATGATCTTCTTAATTCACGCCATACACGCTCTATTGTATTTGTATGGGCTCCTGTTCTATGGTCTTTGAACCCTCTCTTATGGTTCACAGTGAAGTGTATGAATGGAATTCCTCGATACGACTTCCATTCATCTGTTATCACAACAATACCCGGAGCTACGTATTCACTGAACGATAAAATTGAATTCTTATACAAAAATCCGAAGATGTTTACCTTCAATTTGAGGGGTTGATTGTGGCTCTACGAGTTTTTGAACGGTTTCTTGATCATTTTAAAGATAGATTACTTTAGAACTTTGATGGGTTGAAAAATAATAAAAAGTCGCAGTATATACCTACGCACACTCCGTATATTCCTCTCTACCCCTAATTTAACTGGGAATTATAATGTAATTTCCTATCAAATTCATTTGAACATCAATCATATGAAACCTGAGGGCAGAGAACCTTAAAATAATGTAACAAGTATTTCTACTAACATATCGAATTAATAAAATCGACCCAGTCCCAGTAAAAATATAACTATATTTAATACTCTTAAATATGATTAGGTTCTGTCATTGGCTTGAGTACCAACATTTTTAAAAATAAACAAAACATATTTTTCAAAGGAACACTTTTGTTGATTGAAATTCATTTATCTATCTTAAAAAAATATCGAACTCGATATCCATTCTAAACATATTAACCCTTGAAGTGCCACAGTGATAGTTCTATCATTATAATCCTTTCAAGCCTCAGTACATCGTTTACCACCCATTCGAAAAGGAGTTTATTAATCTCCTGGTTCTATCATTCGTAAAACTTGGGCTATACCCACAATAGAACGGCCTCCTCAGCTCACAATAGTAGCCAACCTCAAGGAAAAGGATGAGGCTTTCAGATTTAGAAAATAACTCTAACAAAATTACCAAATACTTTAGCCAATATAAATTGATTGTGAAATCAATGAATAGTGCAGCAGCTATACTTAAAAAGGTTAACTAGAAATATTTCGTTCTAGGTGCTTAGGTGATATATCCATTTTTTTATAATTGTGAATTTCAACCAATAGAATTTAAGGTCATTTGAATTTTGAGTTATTACTTGTTTTCTAAATGGACTTGCTAAATAATAATGAGCTCTGTTGGATCTTATAAATAATATCTTCATGTACACCACACCAAATCATCCCCTTTTGAAGTACTTTTACAGACCTCTATTAGTCTTTCTCGTGGACATTTCAGCTTGATAGATTTTTTTGTTGCTATCCTTTGGGGGTCATCAGCCGATTCAGTGGGATCACGATCAAGGATAATGGGGGAAGAAACTTTCTTGTCCACTTTGATAGTGTTCGCATCATGGATCAATCGACCATTGTTGTCTTTCCAGGTGCGTGTCGAGTTTATTTGAGCGAAAGAGGTCCTTCCCACCCAGAAGATTCCAAATATACCAGTGCTTCTTTCTTTTCGGCCATTTGTTCAGCCTTGAGTTTCAGGAGTAAGTCAGTTATTCGACGGAATGAGAACACCAACTGATTGGGGATTATCCCCTTCGAATTCAGTTGAGAGTTCCTAATTGCCAAAAATTCCTTGATAGTTTTGCTTGACGATAATATGCTGGTTTTGGCCATGAAAATTCGTATATCTCGAATTAAGGAATCAACTAGACCATTCAACTGATGATGTCCAGGTGGGATCTGAACCAAGAGAATTCCTTTGCCCTCAGCATAGTCCTTCATACGTTGGTCCCATTATCTGAGTGGGTGTCAATCGTGGGATCCGCTGATAGGGACGATAAGAGTTTGACTTGAACCCACTTCGAATAAGCATATATTAGTACCAGGAGCTTTGAGCCATCAAGGTGAGCAACATCAACATGAACTCTTTCAAGGCAGGCTTGCGGTTCACTCCGGGATCCAAGGTTGGCATTTAGGGGCCTCCGACGATTTTTCTGACAAGTTAAGCAGGAGTTAGCAAATTCCATTACATCAGCGTACATAACTGGCCATCAACAATATAGCTTCGCTAACTCATACATGGTTTTCTGAGCTGAGTGATTCGCATGCAGCAACTGTAACACCTCCAACCGAATCTCGCGAGGAATGACAGGTTTTTGGGCCAGATAAGCTACCTTGTTGTCAACATAATGATCATCATTTAACGGTAGGAATTGTCTCACCAACTTTTTTTTACCCTTTCCCGATCGATCAATTTGCTTTAATAATAATACATACAGGGTGTCAGTTGTATTTCTAATTTTATTGAGTATATGATCTGATTCCTCCGTAACAAGGTTGACCTAAAGTATAACATGGTAATCATCAGAAATAAAATCTTGTTCTTAAGACAGGCCAATCCTAGAGAGTGCATCAGGAAATGCCATGAGTTGTCCTTTTGTGTACTGGATATCAAAGTTGAATAGCGAAAGCCACTGTCTCCAGCCATCAATGCGGAATAAGATCGGCTTGTTCTCCGTAATACAAGAAAATATGAATCTAAGGGGTTCGTGATTTGTTTGGATGATGAACTTCTGACCAATTAAGAATCTATAGAATTTTCTCACACCATACACAATAGTCAGGTCCTCTCAATATAGAGTATTTCTTCTCGGCTGGGCGTAGCGTGTGACTAGCATTTTGCACTACCGATTTCATTTCAGCGTCGTATGAGATTACCGATCCCGAACCATTTGCAGATGTGTCAGTGCTGAGATACAGCGTTCTATTGGGGTCGAAGAAGTGCAGGGATGTCTTCGCAATCTTAACCAAATTGTCCTTTAAAGCTTTCGTGAATTCAGGTTTCCAGGTCCTGGGAGCCTCGTTCTATAGTAACTCAAAAACCTTTTTAAGTGTGGGTGAATAATCCTTGCAAAGGATACCATAGTATTGCAACATTCCAAACAAACTTTGCAGCTCCGTTTTGTCCTTGGGTTCACCTTACGCCTTAGAAATTCTTTCCGGATCTGGGAACATTTGACCATTCTCAGTGATAAATTCCATAAACTTGATCTGCTTTTGACACTGTTGGAGTTTGAGCAAGTTCATTTGAAACCCATGCAGTTGAAGCCTCTTCTTAACTTGTTCAAATACACGGTCGTGCTCAGCCATATTTGACCTACCCACAATAATGTCGTCTTGGAATACAGCAGTTTTAGGGATGCCGTTTAAGGTTCTGTTCATGACCTCCTGGAATATTATGGGAGGAGGAGACAGGCCAAATTGCAACTTGGGAACTGAAAATACTCCTATGTGTGTAGAGATTCACGTCAAATATTGTCCATGTTATGCCCATGTAGCCATGTTTTAATGAGTAAGAGCAATCATGTCACTGAGAGGATTCAAAAGTAGTATATTTTTTATGATTCGAATTTATGGTCCAAATTTTTCAAAAACTGATTTGCCACTGATGAATCAAAGAGAGTGAGAAAGTAAGAGTGTTCTTCACCTTTATATGTATGAAATACCAAATCTTAAATAGAATTTTTTTTAAAACCATTTCATGCTGCCTTTTTGATCTTCCACTTTGAAATGAATAAAATTTTCAGCTCAAAAGTCAAAATGAATATAAAATTTCATATTTTTGTTTTTATAATTCTTTTTAATATTTGCTTCAAATGGTGAAAATATGAATATATCTTGGAGGCTCATTTTGGTGTGAGTTTTAATTAAAATCTTTTCTGACCATCATCCATTCAATCGAATTATTTTTAATCGATGAAAAAAATTGATAAACGACCTAACTCCTCTAAAACAAAATCTTGAGAGGATAAATTTAAGAAGTTTTAACCTTATTTACAAAATAAAAATCATTATATTCTTCATGTAGAATCAAAAAAACAAAACTAAATACAGTTTTTTTTCAAGGTAACAAATTTTCCTGGATGCTCCTAAAAAAGGACCGTAACCTTTTGATATCTGTTTACATAATTATTTTATCATGTCAACGTGAATAGCCAAATAAAAATCTAATTCAAAGACATGGGGAAGCGTAAATTTTTGTCTGTCTAACCATGTATACACTACCCCCACCCTGTCATGTCAGCTTTGTGCAAAATTTTCATGTATACAAGGATGTCTTCCCAGATCAACGAAAAGGAAATTTCGACTTAAAAAAACATTATTTTTAAGAGTGGGACTCTGTAAACTGGTCTCAGATTTTTATTCTAAATTTGTTCTCTGACTTTTCTAGATTTCCTCATTTCTCAAACATGTTTATCACAAATTAAGTTAAGATAAAATAAAAATTAATCAAAACATTAATGAAAACTCTGTTTAACATCTTTGATTATTGTGCAAGGCATCAGCAACATCCTGGCAATTGATACTATACCAAGCATCACACAAAAAGGAAACGTCCTCAGCAGCAGAGAAAGAGATTTCACCTTAACGTTCAAGAGCCTTGATCTTTTCAGTTCTCCTGTTAAAATATCTCTTCTTCAATTTAGATATCAAAGGGCAGTTCTTGACGAATTCGCATTGAAGTTCCCGGCGCTCTCTGTAGCTTATTCCGACAATTCTCTGGCCAGTAGGACAATTTCTGATTAGAACTTTGGAGTTTGGTGGAATTCTTCTCGTGGCTTCATAAACCAAATCTTCAATTTGTTCTCCACTCGATATACGAAGCAGCTCTATAACTGGGTTGTTGAAATTTCCTAGAATGTAAATTTCGTTAATTAAGTTTAAAAGAAATTGTCAAGAATCTTACCCAAATTTTTCATTGGAGTTATCATGTATTTTTCTGTTCATACCTTCAGCAAAATTTTTTTTTAAGTCGAAATTTCCTTTTCGTTGATCTGGGAAGACATCCTTGTATACATGAAAATTTTGCACAAAGCTGACATGACAGGGTGGGGGTAGTGTATACATGGTTAGACAGACAAAAATTTACGCTTCCCCATGTCTTTGAATTAGATTTTTATTTGGCTATTCACGTTGACATGATAAAATAATTATGTAAACAGATATCAAAAGGTTACGGTCCTTTTTTAGGAGCATCCAGGAAAATTTGTTACCTTGAAAAAATTTTTTACTGTATATATAAATAATCATCTCAGGCTATAACATTAAACTATATCATATGTTTCACTAACTTCTCACAAATTTCCCAGCCAAAGAAACAGTAAACTTTATCCTCGACGAGTTAGCTAAATATTCTTCACTTTATTCGGAGTGTCTGCCTCTATTATTAATTTGTTCTTTATCTTCAGAGACGTCACTCCTATCTCTTTTCCTAACCTCTTAAAATAAATAAATTTCATAGTGTTTGCTCTTATTGAACTATTTATGAGGAATTCATTGAGAGGATTGAAAGACTAGTGAATATATATTTATAAAGCATTTAATTCACCGGATCTCATTAGACCGACTTGATGTACATAAAATAATGAAAAATTAGAAATCCTCTGATTGGACTAACAGGAATTGAATCCTCTCATTTCTAAATTGTGCAGGAGACACACGATCCACGTTAGAGAACACAGAAGCTCTCAATCAAGCGTACGATGTTTAAGTTAATTACACACATGATGACACATTGGATAAATCATTTTACATAACTCCATGTGAAACAGACATCGTTGATCTGAACATTTTTATTGGGGAAACAAAGATTCTTCCAAAAGAGCTTGTATAAGACCTAGGGGTGGTATATAATTGGAAGTTTGAAATCACATAGCATTACTAAGACATCATTTAAAAGTTCATTGGCAGATTAATTCATATTTACAAGTATGTTAAAACTGATTCAATTAAAATCCTTCTGTATAAAATATGCCAGACCAGTAATAGAATATTGCTCAGCCATGTGGAATCCAAAAGAAGAAAATTGGTCTAAAAAGATTGATACAGCACTCAGGAAATTCAGGAGAAGGATTTCTCCTTATTCCCAGGACGAATCGGGTTTTTGGAAAGAGAACTTAAAAGCATATCTCTGATCAAATCTTCGCCAATGTTATAACCGCCCAGGAATAAAATCCAATATTTCTGAATTTGGACAGCTAAAAAAAGTTATATTTAATAAATATATAAATGTTTTCCCACATTAAACAGAAAAATTAAAATTGAGTTTAAATGAATTAAAAAAAGAACTTGAAGAAGAACATAATAAAGAATAATCTTTGATAGACAACCCCAAAACAGTTGTGACGAAGCACTCACCCCAGCAACCATGGTCCCCCAGAATGACAACCAGTACACACACACAGGAATTAGTAGAACTCGTTTCTTTTCACAACCAGAAAAATCCACCCCATCAAGGAGAAGAAACGCATCAATATCGCCCCAGCAACAAAAAGGAAACCAGAGAAAAAAGATCCCGAACAACAACAGGACCATACATGATTACTTCAAGCCTAATACATGAGGAACACACCTCAATCCGATTGGCAAATCGAAGGGGAATGAAAGCAATTGGTCAAAATTGAGAAGTGTACTTTATTCATTGATAATTATGCATAAATATTACGTGTCGGTGTAAGTTTTGATGAGAACCGACGAAAATAAAAGCTTTTATTCACTTTAAACTCGTCGTTCTACTAACCAGCATGACTAGCAGTCAGCAACAAACAAGCATTTTCCAAGATATAAGGCAGCTTATGATCATAAAGGAAGAATAATCTATATTAACTTAACACATGTATTGTTTATAAATTATTTTTATTATATTTATACCTCACAGTTATTCTTCAGGTGGACCAAAAATATTTCACTTCTCAGCAACTCTCAGTGGCCGCTTTTAAACATCAACCAGAACCACGGTCTTAGTTGACAAAATTATATTCTTAAATATCAATCATTTATCATGAAAAAATAATAAATTCAAGATATGTTCAACTGTAAGTATACGATTATTGTCTAAGGGAATACGATTATGTTTCAAAATTTAAAGCATTAAAGAATTAATCACCTTCAAAGATGTCAACATTTGTGAGTTATATTTATCCTCATTGTAATATAAATTATTCATAACCATCCGTACGCTTCTAACACGGTATACATAGTTATTCCAGAAACACATACTTGAGCAAAAACTTAATTAAGAACTTGGTCTATTAATCATAACAGACATAATTGTGTAACAAAATCATTATACGGGTAATGCTTGAAAAGTTTTTATGTCATACACAGTTAATTACGCACATGATGACTCACTGGATGAATATATTTCCTACTAAAATTAAATTTCATACCTCTCTCCACCTGTACAGGTGACCAATAATATGCATAAAAACCAACAATCAATAGAATTTGATTACTCTCCTAAACAATTCTTCTTCCGCTTCTCACCAACTCTAAGGCTAAGCTATGCAGGAAAGATTTTTTTATGTAACATGAATTTTATTCATTCATTATAATCAATATTTTCTTTCTCAAATTTTAGTATTTAAGATACTTGATACTGGAGTTTTACATTTTTTAGTTTAAAGTTTTAGTTCAAAATTGATTGAGGTGTTTTATAAAGTTTAAATTTATTTCTCGATTGATTGAAATCAGATTTCCTTCATCTAAATTTTACACGAATTTACCTATCTAAAGCAGTTTATTATTGTCTCATTCATAAAATTATCCTGGGTCAAATGCTTAGTTTTAGTAGTTAATATAATATTTTATGGTAAGCAAGAATATCAGGAGGTTAATCATAAAAAGGAACGTTCTGCTCTGATTTCTTATTTGAATATTCAAAGAGTTCTAGTATTTCACTTACCATCTAAATGTTTGATTGGAGTTGGAAGCAGTTTATAATTGTCTCATTCATAAAATTATTCTGGCAAAGGCAATTTTATTTTTTCGGAATTGAAAAATTTATATTTATTAATTAAAATTATGACCTATACATGTTAGGGAACAGGGTAAAAGTGTTCAATGTGTCAGTATTTCACTTACCAC